>QNTS01001055.1:228426-273606 GCA_003317085.1 Hucho hucho | reverse complement strand
GATGCCATTTATATAATGTTTACATATCCTACATTACTCATCTCATATGTATATACTGTACTCTATACTATCTACTGCATCTTGCCTACGCCGGTCAGCCATCCCTCATCCATATACAGTGAGGGAAAAAAGTATTTGATCCCCTGCTGATTTTGTACGTTTGCCCACTGACAAAGAAATGATCAGTCTATAATTTTAATGGTAGGTTTATTTGAACAGTGAGAGACAGAATAACAACAAAAAAATCCAGAAAAACGCATGTGAAAAATGTTATAAATTGATTTGCATTTTAATGAGGGAAATAAGTATTTGACCCCCTCTCAATCAGAAAGATTTCTGGCTCCCAGGTGTCTTTTATACAGGTAACGAGCTGAGATTAGGAGCACACTCTTAAAGGGAGTGCTCCTAATCTCAGTTTGTTACCTGTATAAAAGACACCTGTCCACAGAAGCAATCAATCAATCAGATTCCAAACTCTCCACCATGGCCAAGACCAAAGAGCTCTCCAAGGATGTCAGGGACAAGATTGTAGACCTACACAAGGCTGGAATGGGCTACAAGACCATCGCCAAGCAGCTTGGTGAGAAGGTGACAACAGTTGGTGCGATTATTTGCAAATGGAAGAAACACAAAAGAGCTGTCAATCTCCCTCGGCCTGGGGCTCCATGCAAGATCTCACCTCGTGGAGTTTCAATGATCATGAGAACGGTGAGGAATCAGCCCAGAACTACACGGGAGGATCTTGTCAATGATCTCAAGGCAGCTCGGACCATAGTCACCAAGAAAACAATTGGTAACACACTACGCCGTCAAGGACTGAAATCCTGCAGCGCCCGCAAGGTCCCCCTGCTCAAGAAAGCACATATACATGGCCGTCTGAAGTTTGCCAATGAACATCTGAATGATTCAGAGGACATCTGGGTGAAAGTGTTGTGGTCAGATGAGACCAAAATGGAGCTCTTTGGCATCAACTCAACTCGCCGTGTTTGGAGGAGGAGGAATGCTGCCTATGACCCCAAGAACACCATCCCCTTTGTCAAACATGGAGGTGGAAACATTATGCTTTGGGGGTGTTTTTCTGCTAAGGGGACAGGACAACTTCACCGCATCAAAGGGACGATGGACGGGGCCATGTACCGTCAAATCTTGGGTGAGAACCTCCTTCCCTCAGGCAGGGCATTGAAAATGGGTCGTGGATGAGTATTCCAGCATGACAATGACCCAAAACACACGGCCAAGGCAACAAAGGAGTGGCTCAAGAAGAAGCACATTAAGGTCCTGGAGTGGCCTAGCCAGTCTCCAGACCTTAATTCCATAGAAAATCTGTGGAGGGAGCTGAAGGTTCGAGTTGCCAAACGTCAGCCTCGAAACCGTAATGACTTGGAGAAGATCTGCAAAGAGGAGTGGGACAAAATCCCTCCTGAGATGTGTGCAAACCTGGTGGCCAACTCTGACCTCTGTGATTGCCAACAAGGGTTTTGCCACCAAGTACTAAGTCATGTTTTGCAGAGGGGTCAAATACTTATTTCCCTCATTAAAATGCATATCAATTTATAAAAATGTTCACATGCGTTGTTCTGGATTTTTTTGTTGTTATTCTGTCTCTCACTGTTCAAATAAACCTACCATTAAAATTATAGACTGATCATTTGGGCAGACGTACAAAATCAGCAGGGGATCAAATACTTTTTTCCCTCACTGTATTTATATGTACATACTCGTATTCATTCCTTTACTCTTGTGAGTATAAGGTAGTTGTTGTGAATTTGTTAGATTACTTGTTAGATACTACTGCATGGTCGGAACTAGAAGCACAAGCATTTCGCTACACTCGCATTAACATCTGCTAACCATGTGTATGTGACAAATAAAATTTGATTTGATTTGCGTACCCCCTCTAACACCAAATGTTGTTTTTTGCCATCATTGTAAGCCTGCCACGTATGATACATTTCTTAAACATAAGAATGAGTTAGAGTTTTTGTCACAACCGTGCTCGTGGGAAGTGACAAAGAGCTCTTATAGGACCAGGGCACAAATAATAATAATCAATCATTTTGCTCTTTATTTAGACATCTTTGTCATGAGAATTTCGTTCTCAATTGTTGACATAAACTTTCAATCAGGCTTTGAATAATTCCTAGAGGTTGTAAAGCTCTAGTTAATGATAAATTAGACAAAGTCCCATATCTGCAATTTGGTCAGGTTGTTTATTCATGAGAATTCTGAATTTCAAAGGTGAACACAGTCTTTTTATATTGTATAAGCTTTAAGCTAAACACCAATGATACAAATGCCCCACCCTCTCTAGGAAATAGTGTTTTCCCACAGTACCCATTCATTGGCTTATCACAGTCTTTGCAACATAAGTCAGACTTGGACAGCTCCTAGTATCCCTCCCGTCCCAAGGACAGGGGGACCTTTGTTCTCACAAGAAGTTCCTGTTCTTAGTTTCACAGTGGTCACAAGTTGTCTGCCACAAGCTGTTCCTGTTATCAGTTCCTACTTTCCTATGCACAAACATTTTAAGACACACACATCAGATGTCTTATAACCCTATCTCTATTGCATACATTTTCAGAATGGAATATTCTTAGTATTTTCTAAAATGTACAAACATTTAGTCATTAAACATATAATCCATAACAATCCACCTTTTGACTAAATTTTTTACACACAATCACCCATCTATATTGATTAGAATTAACAATGACACCACACCAAACAAAAACAAAACCTATAAAGAAATAACACCACATCTATTTTGATTAGAATTAACAATGACACCCAAAAAGATTACACAAAACCAATACATGTATTTACATCTGACCCTCATCAATTACGGTTCTAGGCCTATATCCAATCATAACTCTTCTAGGTAGGATTTTCATTATGATCTTCATGAAAAGAAACAGCATAACATTTAAGGTCTAATCTAAACATTGAAAATTGTCTCATCGAACATGGGTTCCTCATAAGTAAAGGAACCAGAGCCATCTACTAGGTCAGGAGGCATGTCCACTGGTCAGGGCTCGGAATCGGTCCGTATCTCACCATCTGTTGTCTCATTGATTTCTCCAGAGTCCTGGAAATGAGATCTCTCACACATGGAATCAAACAGCACCCACACAACACCAACACAGTCATACAGGTGAAAGTTGCCCACAACACAGTGATCATGACATTTTTCCATTGTCCAAACATATTGTCAAACCAACTAGTCAGAGAAGTATCTACCCCAGAGTTTTCCGCTATTTCGTGAGCTAATGTGGTTAAACCAGCCATGGCCTTGGTCACTGATCCGTCTGGAGCTGTGTTATTTGGGATGAAGGTACAGCACATTATTCCCCCACCATTCTGCAGATGCCACCCTTTCAGCCAATAACATATCTAGAGCCAACCTATTTTGCCAGGTCATGAGGGAGGTGGCGGATAATTGTTCAGAGATTCCAATCACTGCATCTCTAGTCTTATTCACAAATCCTTGTTGATTATAATACATATAATTGATCCAATCAACATTTTTTGTTATCGTTACCCACCAGAAGAACGTAGTGATAAAACCCTCCCCAATCTGATTTATAGCTTTGTATTCATCTGGAACTTCTCTGGCGATGCCTATGACATCCATCCAAATAGAACTGCCTTCATTAGAACCTAGATTTCTCCTTTTCCTAGTTATCCCGTCCAGAACTGGCCTCTTATGTCTAATCCTAACTGGTTGGACCAATAATACCGGAACACAAGTGCCCCTCCACTCTTTAGTTAATGCCTGTCTTAGGCCTCCTTTATTGGTACCAGCCCACCACACATCAGTTATAGGAGCTGTGATGTTGAGAATTTTCTCCTATACTTCTGAACCCAAATCAGTCACATTAACAACAGACTTACATCTATTGAGATCCACTACAAGACCTGGGTCTTTCGTGAATTTGGTCTCTACCAGCTGGATTAATGAACAGGAAAAATCGTGTCCATAATCATCAGCGTAAGCCCAATACCTTCACTCCGTGTCTATTTCTGTGACTCTTTGGAGGGTTACTACTACATCTATTTTACAGTCATTAATATCCAAACTTTGTTTAAAACCCCATCGGGATCACTTTCCGTTCACATACCCCGGTCCCCAAGTATGTTTAATTACCTAGGCCAGGAACAAGATGAAGTGGGTCCCAAACAGAAATATAAAGGTATCACAAAGTCTTGAATAATCTTATATAATTTATTATGCACCCATATTCCTGCCCTATTAGGGAAATGTTTAATATTTACCTTCATTCTCACATCATCACCTATTTGGACTCCTTTTTTATATCCTTCTTATTCATGAGGGGTCGGGTATTATATAACTTGTCTTTTACTTCTTAAACCTGTCAGTGACATCATATAATTTGTACCGGAGGTGGTGAATCAAGATGTATAAAAAAGATCATCAAAACTATGATGCAGCTCAAGGTCCCCCATATTCCCAAAAACCGCCAACCCTCTCCTGCCCTTAGCCAGTCTGCTAGGTACCACCCCATACTCACACCTCTAGGGAACACACTACAGTGATGATAGGTCGGGGTAGGAAATCTTCGTTAACTCTCATTCTAAAAGGTCTACCAAATACTTTCTCAAATGGAGATAATCCCTCCTTGTCTGGGGTTATCCGAATATCTCATTAATACTATTAGTAGACTTTTTACCCAATTTCATCCTGTACTCAGGTGTGTCTATCTTAACCTACTTTTAAACATAGAATTCATGCATTCTATAATATAATAATAATTAAACACTGTTTCTTTCCTTCGCTCCTGGTGAGTTCTATAAAATCCATTTCCAACAAAAAAAATTATTAAGTAATTTGTGTTGTCTAACAATCTCTACCATATCTATCAATCTCTATAATATCTAACAATCATCACTAACAATCATCTCTACCATATCCCTCCTGTTGATACAAGGCTCTGCCCCTGTATCAAAACACTACCATCTTAACAAATAAATCTATTTTGCTGCACAGAATAGTGACTAGGTCGTGATTCAGCCTCTAAGTTTTTAGGAAGAGTAGCAACATCATACCCAGTTGCATTCGAATCATTTGAGTTCTACCTTGAAGACCTATCTACAAACATGGTAATTTCTTTCCATCTGGTAAAGACCAATCTGCCAAATCAGGCCTATGCAACACAACTTTCTCAGTTACACAATAAATGTGGACTCCCGTCAGTAGCTATTAGAATAAGGGTGGAGGTGTTCAGAGTAGCACATCTCTCAATAGTCAAGTTTGGCATGTCTAACAATATAATCATATAAGACACAAAGGACTCCACCTTATCCAAAGGAGAGGAGTGACAAGCCACTGGCTTATCCTTCTTCCCCCCTGGTTATAGGTCAAAGCTGACGTCATGAACCTCTCCCTACAGTCCACAGTCTGAGTAAACGAACGGTCATATCTAGGGAATGCCAAACAAAACTTCCTACGGTATCTGTCTGCAGATGGGCTGTGCTCAACCCCTCCCTCCACGGATACCCAGTCATTAATATTCTTTCCTTTTGATACCCAGTAACCCATACTCTCCCACCGTTCTGACTGAGTCCTGACTATACCAGCAACAAGGTTTGCTGTCCCCACAGATGACCATGTTGTTCTTAACTATGTGGGCCTTCATGCCCCTTTCAGTGGGTGGTACAGCTATATTCAAAAGTGTCATCACATCCCTTCCCAATAAGTTAACGGGACACAACTTGGAAATTAGCACCGGTACCATTGCTTCCCCCCCTGAAGCCTCCTGAGTCAGAACAATGTTAAAAATGGTTTCTGTTCTTGTGCTAAAGCTAAATCTACTGTAGCTAACTCAAATACCTCACATTCAGTATCTATCTTGTCCTCCACATCTACACTGTCTGGCGATGGGCGCCTACCCTTTTCACCCCTCTACTCCCTACTGCCTTAGAACAATCCTGATGGTTGTCTAACTGCACGTTCTAGCTCACGTGTGTTCAGCCCAAAACTCTCTCTCTACTCCTCCTGGCCTCCCCCCTCCTCTTTCTACTCATAAGGCGGGGGAGCCTTTCTCTGTCTGACTTTTACTACTTAATCATATTAGTTATCTGCCCAAGCCTAATCAGCTATAGCAGGGTACTTTCTCTGCTTTCTATATGCAGACTGAACTAGGCTCTAATTCACAAAAACTATCCATATAATTTCCTAAAGAGATAATAATAATCTCCTATAGTAATAGTACAATTTGGATAGAAAACGGTGTTTCTCACAATTGTTAAAATGAAATTCTCCTGTTTTGTTTCAATTCGTAGTGAAGGTGATCAGTCTTCACCAGGAATTGTTCAACTATTCAAGGCTTTTCAAAACAGTTCTATACAAATTAAATCCCACACTTCAGTGAGACCTCCGCAATCGCATTGATTGTCTGTGTGTACTTGGGGGTGTGTGTTAAACCATATGTTGAAATCAATTAGACATTCCTACATTCATTCACATCACACACACACACACACAGTATTATATGGTTGGTCTCTCACTGCCATAATCATGTACAAACACTCTGTTATCGTTAATAGACCAATTTCCAATCAGTACATTTGATAACTATTATACAGTAGATTATTTCTGTTAACCATTATCTATGTCTCCCTTAATTAACATACATACACTTGTATTTGACTTCCATTTTTCCTGAAAGCAAGCACTATATTCAAACCTCATCATATAATATAGTTTTCCATTAAATGGAATTGACCTTACTTTAAACTAACCAATCCCAGAGCCCCTTTCCAGTAATCCTATCAGTTTAACCTTTCCATTAGTTTAGTCAAATACAAAACTATTATTTAACAAATGTTGAACCTTCAAAAAGTTGGTGCTGCCTTATCAGCTTGATTGTCAATACTTAATTCATCCTACTCTTATTACTAGTCACTGTACCCCGTACTGGAAACAGATTATCATGTCTAGAATACATAACAATTCTGCACAAATTTACAAGCGTTATCCAACTATGAAGCCAAGCAATAGTAATGTTTTATTCATACCTTTACTTTTAAACATCCCACTAATTACTTGCTTCCAACCACCTCTCTTTTTGCTAACGTTTGTTACCAGTTACATTTTTTATTTTTTAAATATAGTTAAAACAAACCTATTTCTGCTTTTTACAGGGAGGCCACTTTAATTACTTATTATATCCTCCTCCCATCTGTCAATTCTCTGCATTTATTTCGAATAAGAAACAGAGACTGAAGTTTTTCTTGAGTCGCATGGTTCTTAGTACTTTACCATAGCTATAACTCCTTATGTTTCTGCTCTACCACATAGCATACATATTTTATCAACATTGAACCTCAAATCTAAACTTTTAGCGATGGTTTGAATGTGGCGAAATACAACGTTAGACTCCGTAAAACATTACTTAGTCGTGCTCTCGCCCATTTTAATGTTAATATCCATTTTAAACCTAATATCCACTGTCCTTGTTTCTGACAAGGATAATTCAACCCCAAAATCCACTAATGAACAGAGTGGATTCAAACTTTCTAAATCATAATTCCTACTATTTTTCCCACATGGCAGTCAAACACCTAAACTAATCTGATTTGCCAAGGCAGGATACTCTGAGCGCAGCCCAATCCAGAAATCTGGCAGTGGCTTCTGATTAAATTCCATTTTCACAGAACCGCTTGTTGCAATTTCGATGAGGCTCTCTTGTTCAGATATCGGTAAGTGGACTGGAGGCAGGGCATGAAAGGGATAATGAATCCAGTTGTTTGTGTAGTCCGTTACGGGAAAGTACTTGCGTAATTGCGCACCCAACTCACTCAGGTGCTTCGCTATATCACATTTGACATTGTCTGTAAGCTTGAGTTCATTTGCCCACAAAAAAATCATACATTGCCTCATTTTTGTCCCGCACATATTGTTGCGGAGAGTCCCTGTGATCCTAGATTCAGATCATTCAGGCGAGAAAAAACATCACCCAGATAGGCCAGTCGTGTGAGAAACTCTTCATCATGCAAGCGGTCAGACAAGTGAAAATCGTTGTCAGTAAAGAAAACTTTAAGCTCGTCTCTCAATAAAAAAAAACATGTCAATACTTTTCCCTTTGATAACCAGCGCCCTTCTGTATGTTGTAAAAGCGTTACATGGTCGCTGCCCATATCATTGCATAATGCTGAAAATACACGAGAGTTCAGGGGTCTTGCTTTAACAAAGTTTTTTCTACATTTTCACTGTAGTGTCCAAAACGTCTTTCAAGTTGTCAGGCATTCCCTTGACAGCAAGAGCCTCTCGGTGGATGCTGAAGTGTACCCAAGTGGCATTGGGAGCAACTGCTTGCACGCGCGTTACCACTCCACTATGTCTCCCTGTCATGGCTTTTGCACCATCAGTACAGATACCAGCACATCTTGACGTCACATTTGATGTCACAAAGCTGTCCAGTACTTTAAACACATCCTCTCATGTTGTCCTGTTTTCCAGTGGTTTGCAGAAGAGGATGTCTTCCTTAATTAACCCCCCATAAACCTTAACGGACATATACCAGGAACTGTGCCAGGCCCGCCACATCTGTTGACTCATCCAGCTGTAACGCATATAATTCACTGGCTTGCATGCGAAGCAGTAATTGTTTCAAAACATCTCCTGCCATGTCACTGATGCGTCGTGAAACAGTGTTGTTTGATGAAGGCATTGTCTGTATAGTTTTGTTGGCCTTTTCCCCCAGCATTGTCCCAGCCATATCTGCGGCAGCAGGAATAATTAAGTCCTCCACAATAGTATGGGGCTTGCCTGTCCTAGCCACTCGGTAGCTCACCATATAAGACGCTTATAGCCCCTTGTTATTAATAGTATCTGTTTCTGTTATACATGTCTTACTATAAAGTCGTCTTTATTCTCGCTCAAAAAACTACCGTGGCTTATTTTTCAAATGGTTATGTTTAGTTTCATAATGTCTGTGCAAAGTGAAGGTTTCCCACGAAAGAGTAACGGTTAATGTGATTGGACGTAAATTATTTGACTAGGCTACCTGTATTTGATATTGTGTGATTATTTCGCTGAACATTTTTGGCTGTGAAACGAGGCTACTCAGGCGAGAACAAAACCTCACCCAAATGTATAGCCCTGTTGGAAAATATATAGATACTGCTTGAAAATGTGAAGGAAAAAAAATGCTGTTGTTTTTTGTATTTTACACATTTTTATTTTGCGTACCCTTGACGGCATTGGGAATACCTGCTTTAGATGGTTATACAACTTGAATGGAGTCCCCCTGTGGTAAATTCAATTGATTGGACATTATTTGGGAAGGCACACCTGTCTCTATAAAGTCCCACAGTTGACAGTACATGTCAGAGCTAAAACTAAGCCATGAGCTCGAAGGAATTGTCTGTAGAGCTCCGAGCAAGATTGTGTCGAGGCACAGATCTGGGGAAGGGTACCAAAAAATGTCTGCAGCTTTGAAGGTTCCCAAGAAAACAGTGGCTTACACCATTCTTAATCATTCTTAAATGGAAGAAGTTTGGAACCACCAAGACTCTTCCTAGAGCTGGCCGCCTGGCCAAATGTGCAATCAGGGGAGAAGGGCCTTGGTCAGGGAGGTGACCAAGAACCCGATGGTCATTCTGACAGAGCTCTAGATTTCCTTTGTAGAGATGGGAGAACCTTCCAGAAGGACAACCATCTCTGCAGCACTCCACCAATCAGGCCTTTATGGTAGAGTGGCCAGACGGAAGCCACTCCTCAGTAAAAGGCACATGAGTTTGCCAAAAGAACATAAAGGACTCTCGGACCATGATAAACTCTTTGGCCTGATTGCCAAGTATCACATCTGGAGGAAACCTGGCACCATCCCTATGGTGAAGCAAGGTGGTGGCAGCATCATGCTGTGGGGATGTTTTTCAGCGGCAGGGACTGGGAGACTAGTCAGGATCAAGGGAAAGATGAACAAAGCAAAGTACTGCAAGATCCTTGATGAAAACCTGCTCCAGAGCGCTCAGGACCTCAGACTAGGGCCAAGGTTCAGCTTCCAACAGGACAAAAACCCTAAGCACACAGCCAAGACAACGCAGGAGTGGCTTTGGGACAAGTCTCTGAATGTCTTTGAGTTGCCCAGCCAGAGCCTGGACTTGAACCCAATCAAACATCTCTGGAGATACCTGAAAATAGCTGTGCAGCGACACTCCCCATCCAACCTGACAGAGCTTGAGAGGATCTGCAGAGAAGAATGGGAGAAACTCCCCAAATACAGGTGTGCCAAGCTTGTAGCGTCATACTCAAGAAGACTTGAGGCTGTAATCGCTGCCAAAGGTGCTTCAACAAAGTACTGAGTAAGGATCTGAATACTTGTGTAAATGTGATATTTCAGTTTTTTATTTTGAATAAATTTGCAATCATTTCTATAACCCAGTTTTTTCTTTGTTATTACTTGGTATTGTGTGTTGATTGATGAGGGAAATAAACAATTTAATCAATTTTAGAATAAGGCTGTAACGTTACAAAATGTAGAAAAAGTCAAGGTGTCTTAATACTTTCCGAATGCACTGTATGTGTGTCCCTGTGAATGTAAATGTTGAGCATCTCTGACAGTCCGTCACTATGCTGGGTTCAGGTGAGTGGAGATGTCATTCATGTTGAGCAGAGGATAGTAGAGTGCACTACACTTCTTTAGCTTTTCAGTACATTTATTGTGTGTGTGTGCGTGGGCTTATATTATTTCTGTGTTCAGTGTCGGTGTGGCTTTGTCCAGAGGCCATGGCAAATTCTTCTTCAGGGGAAACGTCTCCGTAGAAGCAGGTAAGAGTCACTCTACTCTTGTCATTCACTCTCCCACTCCTTCTATCCTACACTCACTCAACAAACTACCAGAGCGTCATGAGTTTCACATAGAGTCTGTGTATTCCGTACCTGTGGTCTGCCTTTTCTTAAAGCCATACATCAGCCCACTGAGCCTGGCCCTGCTGGAGTGTCACTGATCTGATGTTCATGTGTTTTTCAGGGCTTCATGACCTGGAACAGCCAGATGTTGCGCTGGCAGACGAATGGTAATGCAGGGGGTTATGGGTAATGTAGAGGGTTATAGGCTTGAGCTTGGTCAGTCAAGCATTATATACAGTGGGTATCATAAGTATTCACCCCCCTTGGATTTCTTCACATTATATTGTGTTACAAATTAGGATTAAAATGGATTTAATTATAATTTTTTGGTCAACGATCAACTCATAATTGTCTGTAAGGGGAAGAATTTTTATTTATTTTCATATCAATTAAAAATAAAGCACCGATATACATTGATAAGAGACATTACTGTGCAGCCGTATTCATTGACCTGGCCAAGGCTTTCGACTCTGTCAATCACCACATCCTTATCGGCAGACTCAACAGCCTTGGTTTCTCAAATGATTGCCTCGCCTGGTTCACCAACTACTTCTCCGATAGAGTTCAGTGTGTCAAATCGGAAGGCCTGTTGTCTGGACCTCTGGCAGTCTCTATGGGGGTGCCACAGGGTTCAATTCTTGGGCCGACTCTCTTCTCTGTATACATCAATGATGTCACTCTTGCTGCTGGTGAGTCTCTGATCCACCTCTACGCAGACAACACTATTCTGTATACTTCTGGCCCTTCTTTGGACACAGTGCTAACTACCCTCCAGACGAGCTTCAATGCCATACAACTCTCCTTCTGTGGCCTCCAACTGCTCTTAAATGCAAGTAAAACTAAATGCATGCTCTTCAACCGATCGCTGCCCGCACCTGCCCGCCCGTCCAGCATCACTACTCTGGACGGTTCTGACTTAGAATATGTGGACAACTACAAATACCTAGGTGTCTGGTTAGATTGTAAACTCTCCTTCCAGACTCACATCAAACATAGTCATTCTGAAATCATGTCAACCCCTATTATTTCAGTCCATGTAACTTACATGTGATTTGTTAAGTTAAATTTTACACCTGAACTCATTTAGGCTTCCCTAAACAAAGGGAGTGAATACTTATAAAATGACTATATTTTAGTTATTAATTTTTTTTTCATTTGTAAAAATGTGTAGAATTTTCTTTTCACTTTCACATTATGGAGTATCTATGACCCCAAAAAATCACAATTAAATATATTTCAATCCCACTTTGTAAAAAAATCCAAGGAGGGCTACTGCTCTCTGTAAATCTCAGAAGGCATGTTATGTTGAGCCATGTGGCATAACAGCATGTGTGTCTGTTATGTTATGCCCGAAATGTTGGTTCTTTTCATGAAGTGGTTGGGAGTATTTAGACAGTGTATGACTTTGTTCAGTATATATTTTTGGGGTGTGTTTCTACCTATTCATTTGACAGGACGTACTGCAACACAGACGAGCACTATGAGCACCGTTCTCTCTCCCAGATCCAGGCTATTAAACTCTACCTGACCGGACGCAAACCACTCATCAAATGTGAGCCTTAACCATATACCATAACCCTCAGCCTTAACCCTAACCCTCAGCCTTAATCCTATACCCTATACCCTAACCCTCAGCCTTAACCCTATACCCTATACCCTAACCCTCAGCCTTAACCCAATACACTAACCCTCAGCCTTAACCCTAACCCTCAGCCTTAACCCTATACCCTATACCCTAACCCTCAGCCTTAACCCTAACCCTCTGCCTTAACCCTATACCCTAACCCTCAGCCTTAACCCTATACTCTAACCCTCAGCTATACCCTAACCCTCAGCCTTAACCCTATACCCTAACCCTCAGCCTTAACGCTATACCCTAACCCTCAGCCTTAACCCTATACTCTAACCCTCAGCCTTAACCCTTTACCCTAACCCTTAGGCTTAACCCTAGCCTCAGCCTTAACCCTAACCCTATACCCTGTCTGTAGAGGACTTGGTTGTGTGTTTCCTGGTCTGAATATCCCATCTGCTTCAGAGGAGAGGAATTAATTATTACGATGTGGTTAGTCAAAATAGAATGTACTGTTATCTAGTCATGATTGATAGTGGGGGATGACTCAGTCCTGTCTGTACAGGTTCCTGTAGTGAACCTGAACAACTCCTTTCTGTTGCAGGTGACAGGGAGCTGATCCAGGAGGTTCTGTTTGATGCTGTGGTCACAGCCCCACTGGAGGCCTACTGGACAGGCCTGGCCCTCAACAAGTCAGAGTGAGTCTAACTGACTAACTCCTAAACTGAACTAACTTCTTCTCAACTAACGTTGCCACTGCCCTGCCCTTGTTGTATTACCACAGGTATGTAGCAAAGTGTCTCTCTCCTGTCATCGCCAGCATACAGTCCTCTGTACTCTGTGATATCATGACCAATATGCTGATTATCTCCCCTTATTATATTCTTACTGTACACTTATTGTCTTCCATCATGTCTACAGGAATTCAGATAAAGGCGTGGAGATTGCTTACCTGGGCACACGCACTGGCCTCTCTAGAACCAACCTGTTTGTTGTCCCAGAGGATCTATCCAATCAGTGAGTACTATACTGAGCATCTGATGAATTAGTGAAATTAACACTGAGACAAAGCATTACAGTAATGACTCGTAGTTTCAGCAGTGGCTTGTAGTTTCACCACTGACTTGTAGTTTGACTTGTAGTTTCAGCAGTGACTTGTAGTTTCTAATAGTTTGACTTTCATTTTCTCCTCTGACTCCTTCATGACTTCCTGTGTTCCATCAGAGACTTCCTGACAGCGGAGGATAAGGAGGGGGTGTTTAACGCTGACCACTTCCCTCTGTGGTATAAGAGAGCAGCAGAGCAGGTCCCTGGCACCTTTGTATACTCCATCCCCTTTGGAGGTATGGAGACACTGGCACTAAATGTACCTTTACCACATCCAGAAATCTCACACCCGTTAAATACACCTTTACTCAACCTCAAAGTTTAACAAATGTTTTCATCCATCGCTTGCCCTGTGTTTCCATTGTGTGGTTGTTGTTGCCTTTAAAATACTATTGTGTGTTGAGTAGTTTTTTTATGTTGACTTTTAATCAATCTTCAGTTTCTCTGATATACAATAGCTCACTCTCCCAACACTGTAATGCAATACTGTCTGTGGTACATTCTCCTACTCAATAGTTCTATATAGTTTACCTTGTTGTATGTATCTCTGCATTTCTGTGGAGATTCTGTGTGTATCTGATAGGTTTATCATGGAGACTGTGTATCTGGGTCCCTGATAGGGTGTACTGTACAGCTCACCTCTCAAGAGAGGAGAGGTAGAATCAGATCACGATCATACTGTTCCCTGTTTATCCTGCTCTACCTGTTTTTATCCCCTAGGCATAGGCTGTAGTTCAATACTATTCTCTCTCTCTCTCTCTCTCTCTCTCCTCTTTCTTCTCTCTGTTTTATCTCTCTCCTCTCTCCTCTCTCTCCTCTCCTCTTTCTTCTCTCTCTCCTCTCACTTCTCTCTCTCTCCTCTCCTCTCTCTTCTCTCTTTCCACTCTCTCCTCTCTTCTCTCTATCTCTCTCTTTTCTCTCCTCTCTCTCCTCTCTCCTCTCCCTCTCTTCTCTCTCTCCTCTCTCCTCTCCCTCTTCTCTCTCTCCTCTCTTCTCTCTCTCTCTTCTCTCACTTCTCTCTCTCCTCTCCTCTACTCTCCCTCTCTCATCTCTCTCATCTCTCTCCTCTCTTCTCTCTCCTCTCTCTCTTTTCTCTCTTCTCTTTCTCCTCTCTCTCCTCTCTCTCTCTCTCTTCTCTCTCTCCTCTCTCTTCTCTCTCTCTCTCTCTCTCTCTCTCTATCGCTCTCTCAGGGGGCTTTGTATTACCAGGCTGAGCTCTATTGATGTCATTCTACTGTATGACTGTACAGAGTGGAGTAGTGGGTTGCTCCTGTGTTAGAGCCTGATGTTTGAAAGCTGTGGGTATGGTGCCATCTTCAAGCTAGATAAGGTGTATCACTCATATTTCCGTGATTTGTTCCAGGGTTGATGGACACAGAGGGTACAAAACATTAGGAACAGCTGCTCTTTCCATGACATACGTAGACTGACCAGGTGAATCCAGGTGAAAGCTATGATCGCTTATTGATGTCACTTGTTAAATCCACTTCAATCAGTGTAGAAGAAGGGGAGGAGACAGGTTAAAGAAGGATGTTTAAGCCTTGAGACAATACGTTATACGTTTTATGCGAAAATATTGAGTCACGCTATGCCATGTTGTGTGGTCCTCCCACTGCCACTCGTCGGGCTCCCCAAACATATGGAAGAAGGTACTCGGGTCAGATGAGACTAAAATTTAGCTTTTTGGCCATCAAGGAAAACGTTATGTCTGGCACAAACCCAACACCTCTCATCATCCCGAGAACACCATCCCCACAGTAAAGCATGGTAGTGGCAGCATCATGCTATGGGGATGTTTTCCATCGGCAGGGACTAGGAAACTGGTAAGAATTGAAGGAATGATGGATGGCGCTAAATACAGGGAAATTCTTGAGGGAAACCTGTTTCAGTCTTCCAGAGATTTGAGGTTCACCTTCCAGCAGGACAAAGACCCTTAGGTGAATAGTTATGCACGCTCAAGTTATTTTTTCTTGTTTGTTTCACAATAAAACATATTTTACATCTTCAAAGTGGTAGGCATGTTGTGTAAATCAAATGATACAAACCCCTAACAAAATCCATTTTAATTCCAGGTTGTAAGGCAACAAAATAGGGAAAATGCCAAGGGGGTGAATACTTTCGCAAGCCACTGTATTTAGTATTTTCTTGTTTAAACCTGTGTTTTGTTTTGTTAGACATGTTTGATGTAGTTGTTGTAAGTTGTTGATCTTTTTTCTTTTTTTTAAGTCAATTTGATGGAAACACATCTCTGGTGGGGAAATGCACATATTGTTTTTATGCAGATTTTAGAATATTCACATTAAAATCTGTCGCCAATTGGATGGAACCTAGCTACTGAGAAATATTTTTTTGTCAATTTTTATGCCATTTTTTTCTGTTAAATGTCTGCGAATGTCTGTGTTCTTCTGTGTTCCTGTTTCTCCTCAGGAAATGAGAATAAGAGTGTGGTTTTGGCCAGCACCGCCATTCAGCTGCTGGATGACAGGAGGTCACCCATTGTTGCATGTAAATTCACTAATCCCTAATTTAGAGTACTGTAAGGTATATTGAAAAACTGTCATATTTTCAATATAAATTCCAATTGAAGACATTTCAAGAAACCCCTTTATCAGAATCACCTTTATTCACCAAGTACATGTACACGTAATAGGAATTAGACCTGGTGAAATAGTGTTGACCACAATAAACAGAATGTACAGACAGAATATACAGTGAGGGAAAAAGGTATTTGATCTCTGTAACGAATACGCGGAGGCAGAGTTAGAATCCATGTGCGGAAGTTTATTCAGGGCAGGTTGCGGGAGAATATACGAGAAGGCAGGCAGAGGGTCAAAACCAGAGAAGCAGTCAGATCTGTCGTCATCCAAAGGGGTAATCCAATTGGCATAGGTCAGTAGGCAGGCAAGAGATCGTAGCATAAACATCAGTCAAACAGGTGATCAGAACGCTCGGTAAGGCAGGATAACTGGCAATACTTCGCAAAGAGTCCATGCATAGTTTACCGGTTAAATAGTCAACAAACAGGAAATTGGTGCAGAGGAAGCCAGGGAAGGTGGAGCACAGTCAGTACTCGGGAGATGGCTCCCTCTGCTGGTTAGGCCTTACAATCCCCTGCTGATTTTGTACGTTTGCCCACTGACAAAGAAATGATCAGTCTATAATTTTAGTGGTAGGTTTATTTGAACAGTGAGAGACAGAATAACAACAAAACAATCCAGAAAAACGCATGTGAAAAATGTTATAAATGGAATTGCATTTTAATGAGGGAAATAAGTATTTGACCCCTCTGCAAAAACATGACTCAGTACTTGGTGACAAAACCCTTGTTGGCAATCACAGAGGTCAGACATTTCTTGTAGTTGGCCACCAGGTTAGCACACATCTCAGGAGGGATTTTGTCCCACTCCTCTTTGCAGATCTTCTCCAAGTCATTACGGTTTCGAGGCTGACGTTTGGCAACTCAAACCTTCAGTTCCCTCCACAGATTTTCTATGGGATTAAGGTCTGGAGACTGGCTAGGCCACTCCAGGACCTTAATGTGCTTCTTCTTGAGCCACTCCTTTGTTGCCTTGGTCGTGTGTTCTGGGTCATTGTCATGCTGGAATACCCATCCACGACCCATTTTCAATGCCCTGGCTGAGGGAAGGAGGTTCTCACCCAAGATTTGACGGTACATGGCCCCGTCCATCGTCCCTTTGATGCGGTGAAGTTGTCCTGTCCCCTTAGCAGAAAAACACCCCCAAAGCATAATGTTTCCACCTCCATGTTTGACGGTGGGGATGGTGTTCTTGGGGTCATAGGCAGCATTCCTCCTCCTTCAAACACGGCGAGTTGAGTTGATGCCAAAGAGCTCCATTTTGGTCTCATCTGACCACAACACTTTCACCCAGTTGTCCTCTGAATCATTCAGATGTTCATNAATCGCACCAACTGTTGTCACCTTCTCACCAAGCTGCTTGGCGATGGTCTTGTAGCCCATTCCAGCCTTGTGTAGGTCTACAATCTTGTCCCTGACATCATTGGAGAGCTCTTTGGTCTTGGCCATGGTGGAGAGTTTGGAATCTGATTGATTGATTGCTTCTGTGGACAGGTGTCTTTTATACAGGTATCAAGCTGAGATTAGGAGCACTCCCTTTAAGAGTGTGCTCCTAATCTCAGCTCGTTACCTGTATAAAAGACACCTGGGAGCCAGAAATCTTTCTGATTGAGAGGGGGTCAAATACTTATTTCCCTCATTAAAATGCAATTCCATTTATAAATTTTTTTACATGCGTTTTTCTGGATTTTTTTTTGTTGTTATTCTGTCTCTCACTGTTCAAATAAACCTACCATTAAAATTATAGACTGATAATTTCTTTGTCAGTGGGCAAACGTACAAAATCAGCAGGGGATCAAATACTTTTTTCCCTCACTGTATAGACAAAGAATTGACACATAATTCACATAAATGCTTACTTCCTCTACTAGATGTACAGTGTGCTGACAGTTCTGTTTTTCTCAAATCCACTATAGCCGTTGGGATTCAAATGAACTTGGATTTCTTTCAGAAGAAATTTTGGACCGCTAGCAGACAAGTAGGTAGACACACACACACACACCTGAATTCACTCATTCAAACTCCAGTGACATAATGTATTGATTATTGAATTAAGTGATTCATCATATTGATTTGATACAGTGTGCTGCTATGGATGGGAAGTGCACCATCAGCTGTGATAATGAGGTAAGAACAGAACAGTCCCTGTCTGAAACCCCTCATTCTACTTCTGGTTTCTGGGACTCTTTCTTCCTGTCTTATCTTTCCCACTTCCTGTCTGTACGGTCTCTGACCTTTCTCTGTTCCCACACACTATTGAATTGCTACATTATGTCCTGTGCTGATGATGTGTATCTTCCTATCGTCTCTATTCTCAGGACATCAAGTGTTACCTCATAGACAACAACGGCTTTATTCTGGTCACAGAAGACTACTCTCAGGTACCACTTACATACACAAGACACGTATGTCGGTCCTGTGGCATGTTGCTCTCCTAGGTCTTAGTACTTGCCTTTAAATAAACCATATTTTCTTCCTCAGACGGGGGAGTTCTTTGGCGAGGTGGAGGCTGCTGTTATGACCAAGCTGCTCCTCATTGGCTCCTTCAAGAGGTTAGAGAAGCAATAATATTACGATCATCATACCCACAATGTCTCTGTCTTTCACAGTCGAACACACACCGCCATGGGTTATACACATTGGTGCGCACACATACACACACAAATGTCCTATTGTGTCCTCCCTGTAGGATCAATCTGTATGACTACCAGGCTCTATGTAAAGAGTATGCTGGCAGCAGTGACAGTGGATACTGTTTATCACATGTAAGTTCCACCCCTAAATGATTCACTAGCCTTACATCCAGTCAAATCCAGTTAAATCCACTTAATGCAAATTGTTTAATTGATTCTCTTCCAGCCCTTCTCCATTGTGAAATGGCTCCTGACTGAACTAGTAATGTGAGAATAATACTATCACCTTGATATAATAAAATGATTAAAGATCCACTGATTATCAACCACATATAAATGTTTTGTTATGTAAATGTATATTTTGAATGTGTATGTTTGTGTCTTCCTCGTCAGTTTCCTGATGGAATTCAACCTGTACAGCTGGTGGCATGTTGACCTCTCTGTCAAAGGTCAGTATGTGCATAAATATACTTTGAGATGTATGAGCTCACGTGTGTGTGCATGCATTAATGTGTGTGTGTGTGTGTGTGAGAGGCATGTGTGTTTTTAGTATGTTAACATTTACATATCTCATTTGTAGCCCAAAACTCGAGGGGAAAGACCATGTTGGTGCCATGTGATACTGAGTACCCTGCCTTCGTCTCTGAGCGTACCATCAAAGAGACCACGGGCAACATTGACTGTGAGGGCTGTGTCAGGTACTGGGAATACAGTTGCCTTTGTATTAAGCACTGATAAACTCACTTAACCTGTGTTGATAGCGTTTACAGGATCATGCCTTAGTGGGATAATATTACAAGCAGCAACTGAATCAACTCGTCTCTGTCTCTCTCTGTCTCTCTCTCAATTCAATTAAATTTGCTTTATTGGCATGACGTAACAATGTACATATTGCCAACGCTTACTTTTGATATTTACAATATTAAAATAATAAGAATCAACAGTAACAACAGTAACCAAGGGTCAAAATAATCATACATTGAACAATAACAATAAGCATACAGTAGAGGACGTGCAGGTTGATTGGTCTGTCAGACACTGTCCCTCATCTTATGGCAGGCAGCAATGTAGTGCGCTGCCAACCCACAGCTCTCTGCGTCCTCCCCCAACAGGATGGGTAGCCTACTCTCCTTAGAGAGGTCTTTGAAACCTTGAATAAGGGTTTCAAATTTGGGGAAATTACAGTCTCTAATTGTTTTATATTTTTTACATTTTGTCAGGAAATGCAGCTCTGTCTCAGGTTCTGCTGTTGTGTGGTGGTTGCACAGCCTTTCCTCTACCTACAGGGAGCCAGGTTTTCCTGTGTCTACCCTTCTCAATGACAAGGCTGTGCTCACTGAGCCTGTACTTTGTCAAGGTTTTGATCAGTAATCATGGTCAAATAGTTTGCCATGGTGTACTGTCGATGTAGGGCCAGATAGCACTGCATTTTGTGCTTATGTTTCCAATAAGCAATGTAGTTTGGTTTTGATTGTTTTGTAATTTGTTTTATTCTGATTGATTGATTGATTGGATGTTCTGGTCCTGAGGCTTCAGTGTGTTAGTAGAACAGGTTTGTGAACTCAGCCCCAGGACCAGCTGGATGAGGGGACTATTTTCTTTGCTCAGCTCTTGGCATTGCAGGGCTTAGTAATGATATGAGAGGGGGTCACTGTATTTTAGATGTTACCAAAACTTAATTGCTCTTTTTTGAGTTTTTATTATTAGTGGATATTGGCCTAATTCTGCCCTGCATGCATGGTTTGTAGTTTTCCTCTGGACATGTAGGAGAATCTTACAGAACTCTGCATGCAGGGTTTCAATGGGGTGTTTGTCCCATTTGGTGAAATCTTGTTTTGCAAGTGGACCCCACACCTCGCTGCCATCAAGTGCAATTGGTTCAATGACACATTCAATTAGTTTTAGCCAAATTTTAATAGGTATTTCAATTTGAATTCGTTTTTTTTATGGCGTAGAATACCCTGCGTGCTTTCTCTGTTCATCCACTGCCTCATTAAGGTGTCCAGTTGAGCTTATTTTTAAGTAATTGTAGTGTGTGCAGTACTCTATACATTTTGTACCAATTGAGAACTTTGGCCTAATTCCCTGAGATCTGGATCTTCTCTGTAAAATCATTATTTTAGTATTTTTGGGGTTTACTGCCAGGGCCCGTCTTCATCGACCTGGCCAAGGCTTTCGACTCTGTCAATCACTGTATTCTTATCGGCAGACTCATTAGCCTTGGTTTCTCAAATGACTGCCTCGCCTGGTTCACCAACTACTTTGCAGACAGAGTTCAGCGTGTCAAATCGGAGGACCTGCTGTCCGGACCTCTGGCAGTCTCTATGGGGGTACCACAGGGTTCAATTCTCGGGCCGACTCTTTTCTCTGTATACATCAATGATGTCGTTCTTGCTGCGGGTGATTCCCTGATCCACCTCTACGCGGACGACACCATTCTGTATACTTCTGGCCCTTCTTTGGACACTGTGTTAACTAACCTCCAAATGAGCTTCAATGCCATACAGCACTCCTTCCGTGGCTTCCAACTGCTCCTAAATGCTAGTAAAACCAAATGCATGCTTTTCAACCGTTCACTGGCGCACCCGCCCACCCGACTAGCATCACTACCATGGACGGTTCTGACCTAGAATATGTGGACAACTACAAATATCTAGGTGTCTGGCTAGACAGTAAACTCTCCTTCCAGACTCATATTAAACATCCAAAATCAAATCTAGAATTGGCTTTCAATTTCGCAACAAAGCCTCCTTCACTCACGCCGCCAAACTTACCCTAGTAAAACTGACTGTCCTACCGATCCTTGACTTCGGCAACGTCATCTACAAAATAGCTTCCAACACTCTACTCAGCAAACTGGATGCAGTCTATCACAGTGCCATCCATTTCGTTACCAAAGCCCCTTATACCACCCACCACTGCGACCTGTATGCTCTAGTCGGCTGGCCCTCTCTACATATCCGTCGCCAGACCCACTGGCTCCAGGTCATCTATAAGTCTATGCTAGGTAAAGCTTCGCCTTATCTCAGCTCACTGGTCACGATAACACCCACCCGTAGCACACGCTCCAGCAGGTATATCTCACTGGTCATCCCCAAAGCCAACACCTCCTTTGGCCGCCTTTCCTTCCAGTTCTCTGCTGCCAGTGACTGGAACAAATTGCAAAAATCGCTGAAGCTGGAGACTTATATCTCCCTTACTAACTTTAAACACCAGTTATCTGAGCAGCTAACCGATCGCTGCAGCTGTACATCTGTAAATAGCCCACCCAATCTAACTACCTCATCCCCATACTGTTTTTATTTACTTTTCTGCTCTTTTGCACACCAGTATCTCTACTTGCACATCATCATCTGCTAAATTGTAATTTACTTCACTACTATAGCATATTTATTGCCTACCTCCTCACGCCATTTGCACACACAGTATATAGACTTTCTTTTCTTTTTTTTCTATTATGCTATTGACTGTACGCTTGTTTATTCCATGTGTAACTCTGTGTTGTTGTTTGTGTCGCACTGCTTTGCTTTATCTTGGCCAGGTCGCAGTTTTAAATGAGAACTTGTTCTCAACTAGCCTACCTGGTTAAATAAAGGTGAAATAAAAATAAAATAAAACATGAGTCCTTGATTCCAGATGTCAGGGAAATAACCTACACTCAGGATCTAATTAAACAGTTTTAATATTGCCAATTGAAATGTTGTACTATTGAATTTGAGTATCTCATTTAGGATGCCATCAGGTCTGCATGCTTTTTAAAATTTGAGGGCCTGAAGTTTCTTATAGAGCTCCTGGTCAGTAATTGGGGAGTCCAATGGATTTGGATTGTCTTTTATAGCTTTTTCTAATCCATTCAACTTCTCATGAATTTGGCGTTCTGCTTTGTGTCAATTTGAACGGTGTTGTAGAGTGTTTTAAAATGGGTTGTCCATATGTCACCATTTTGTATCACTAAATTCCTCTTGTTTCGATTTTTTTTCGTTTTTTCCAATTTTGTTTATGGACTCCTCAATTAGTCAGCTGCTTGCTCTTGTACCGTTCTTTTTTGGTTCTGAGTGTACGTTTATAGAGTTTTAAAGTCTCACAGTAATGAATGCGTAATTCACCATTATTTGGGTCTCTGTGCTTTTGGTTGGATAGTGTTCCAAGTTTTTTCATTATAATTTTAGGTGTCATCTCTGGTCTTTTTTGTTTTGTTTCTTTATACATTTCAATTGTGCTTCTTTTGCTGTTTGCCTGAATATATAGCTTGTTTTTTACTGCTAGATTGATGTCTTCTTTACTGTGAGTGAATGTGGTATCCAGAAAGTTATCTAAGAGTGTTTGGATATTTTGGTTACAGGTTGCTTTCTGGTATTCTTCTGTGCTGTTTTGGGCCCATCTGTATGAATTTCTGATGTTGTACAGCTTACTGGGCTGTGAATGTGTGGTTGTTTCCATGTCTGTTCTGTTGAGGAACAACGTAATTTGGCTGTGATCAGACAGAGGTGTTAGTGGCTTGACAGTGAATGAGCTGAGAGAGAAAGGGTCAATGTCTGTAATCACATAGTCTACTGTGTTGTGGCCAAGAGGTGAGCAATAGGTAAATCTCCCCAAAGAAACAACAGTGACAGCACCATCAACAAAAACGGAAGGGATCTGTTGCAGCTCTGTAGAAGCCTGGGTCTGTACTTTGTCAATGGTAGGTTACGGGGGAGATTAGGACAGTTAGAAACAGTATGGCCTGTAATAAAGCTGTCCCCTCGTGTGCTCATTAGATCAGGTAGTGTTCCTGTGCGCGCATTTGTGTCCCCACAGATGAGCACATTTCCCTGGGCCTGGAAATGGCACGTCTCTTCCTCAAGGGTGGGGAAGATCTCCCCTGAGTAATATGGGGATTCTGAGGGGGGATATATATTGCGCAAAGGAACACACATTTTTCCGTCAGTACAAGATCTTTTTTCAGTTTTAACCAAATATGATATTTACCAATTTTGAGGGGATCAATTAGATTTTGTAGTTGGGATTTGTACCAAATGATCATTCCTCCAGAGTCTCTGCCTCTATTGACAGCGCTGTGTTTCTGTGATGGCACAATTACCTCTCTGTAGCCTGTGGGACAGTGAGTGACAATGTCTGCCTTACACCATGTCTCCTGCAGAATGATGACGTCAACATCTTTAAGATTTTTGTTGATTCCAGTGCTAAACTCTTCAGTCCAAAGGTTGATGAGTTTAGGCCCTGAATGTTCCACATGCTAACTGATAGTGATTTCATGTTGCAAAAAGAAAGAATAGCAGTCAGAAATACAGTAACTACTAACTAATAAGTTGTTAAGAGTGAGATAAACAGGATAACAGCTAAAAACAATTGTTATATATATATATATATATATATAAATATTCCTGTTTGGTACAATAGGTGTGTGTGTCCGTGTGTGTGTGCGTGCATGCGTCCGTGTGTGTGTGTGCGTGCATGCGTCCGTGTGTGTGTGTGCATGCGTCCATGTGTGCATGCATGCATCCGTGTGTGTTTAGTGCAGTTTAGTGCAGAAGTATTGGAGGAGCTGTTTAATCTCAATCCTACAGGGTTCTCCTGTCCTCTGACGACCTCCGCGTAGCTGCGCTGGTCCTGCTGTTGTGCCCTGTGGAGTGGAGGGGGGCCAGGTCTGGGCCGGGGGGCTTCTTCTCTGGTCTGGTAGAGGTGGTGGTCTGGTGCGGGGTAGTAGGCTGGGCCCGGTCCAGTCTGGCTAAGCCGATGGAAGTGGTGATGCTCTGGTGGTGGGTGGGGCCTGTGGGGTGCGCTGGGTCTGGTGGGGCGTTGAAGGGTCCTGGGGCTCCTTGGTGGTGCAGTGGTCTGGTAGGGGTCTCTGGGTGGTCCTCTGTCCAGTGCGGCATGGGGTGTTTGTCTACCAAGTGCCACGTCCGTTAGAGACTTGGCAAACATTCCTACTGTCTGCTTCCTCAGGTGGGAGTGACCGTGCAGGTGCTCAGGGGCGATTGTTGGGTGGTGAGCAACGTGTAGGCCACACCCTCTGGTGATGTCAGTGTTGACTTTCTGAATGGTACGGGGATGAAAGTCTTTGCGGGGCAGCAGAGTGGAGATAGTGATGTGGGAGTTGGGGAACCGCTCAGAGGCCCTCTCTGCTACTCTGTTGACCAGGCTGCCTACTCTCTCCTGCTCCTCTCGCAGGTTGTTGGTGCCGGTGTGAATAATAATGTGGCCTGGTGTGCCAAAGTCAGGCTGGGACAGGATGTGGAGTGCATCCTGTGTTTTTGGGCACCATATTTTGCACACCTTGTGGTGGGGGAAGAGTTTATCCTCTTGGATGAATTTCCCATTTGAGTCAATGAGGATGGCCACCTCAGTGGGTTTTACCAGAGTAGTGGGTTTACGGCCTGGGGCTGGGGTACACAGGGCCTGTGTACATGGAAGGGTGTGTGGGGGTGTGTCAGTGGGGGCCAGAGAGCTTCTCTCTGTAGTAGGTGTCCCCAAGTGAGCCTCCTTGTTGACTGGGGGTTGTAGGTAAAGGTGGGTCAGTGGGGTTGTTAGGGGTGGTGAGGGGCTGCAGCTTCTCTCTAGGAGTCGCTACAGTCTGTTCTCTGTGCTGCAGCATCCTCTTGATGACAGACAACTCCTTTGCCATCTCCTCCTTTACCTGCGCTAGCTCTCTCCTCGTGGTGGCCTTTACCTCCTCAAGCGCTGTAGTAAGGCTCTCTCTCAGCTCCTGGACAGAGTTCTTCAGCTGGGTCCTGCACTGGTTAATCTGGTCCTGTAGAAGCTCTGTGTCTGGGCTGGAGGTGGTGTAGCTGGTGGGCTGCTCCTTCAGCTCAGTAACCCATACGTCTAACAGAGCCAGCCTGTCTCTCAGCAGGCTGATGGCTCTGGTGGTTTTAGGCAGGCAGGGGGGAGGATAGTCCTGCTGTTGGGGTGCCTGAGGTGAGGGGAGAGGTCGGGTGCTGTCCTTGTCTTTTTTGCTTTCCGCTATCTTCCTTAGGGTGGGGAAGTCCTGCACAAAAGAGCTGAGTGCAGCCTCACTGCCCTGGACCATGACAGTGCCGTTCTGGTAAATGTTTACCGTCAGAAACCTGTTTTCCTGGTCCTTATCACTGTCCTCAAAAATGGATTTGCCTTCCCTTGCAGATGCCTTTCTTTGTGGTATAGCTGAAATGCCTGGTTACAGCTGTATGCCAGGCAGTAGTGTAGTCTGTGTAAAATAACAGGTTTGTAACAGTCCTGTTTTGTGAGCAGGCGGCAAACAAAGTTTCTGGGTTCTCCCTCAGAATTCTGTGTTTAAAATTGATTCTTCCCTTCTCTGATTTGATTTCTGCTGGGTATTCAAAAAAGGGGGGGGAGTCTCTCAGTCTCTGCTGCTGCTAACGCTGCTAGCGCTGCTAGCGCTGCCTCAGTGACCAGTAAACAGTTGGAGCTGGCTAGCTAGCACGATGAAGATTGGTCTTTTAACTCACTCTCTGTCAATCTTTTCCTGCTGTGTTGATCTTCATTTTGTACAATTTGATTACCTATACATTTATTGCTAATTTAATCGTGTCAATCTCACTCAATCAAAAAGTTATAACAAATCAGGAGCTGTTCTTCTGCATGACGTCTCTCTCTCACAATATATATATTCTCTCTGTCTCTCTGTCTCTCTGTCTTTCTGTCTCTCTCTCTGTCTGTCTCTCTGTCTCTCTCTCTGTCTGTCTCTCTGTCTCTCTCTCTGTCTGTCTCTGTTTCCCTCTCCCTTCCTCCCTCCGTCCTCAGATCTTTTGTTATTCAGCAGATTCCCAGCAGTAACCTCTTCATGGTTGTCGTGGACAACAAGTGTGACTGTAGCTCCACCCTTCCAGTTTCCATGGACCCCATTGAGATTATGTATATCCTTGTGAAGTTTGGGAATATTAAGTGTGTTTTTTAGTAAAAAGGTTTTGAGTGTATTTTTACTAGGAAGGGTTTTTGAGTGAGCCTTTGTAAGTGAACTCAAACATTTGTTTTCTGAGAACATGAACAGCTTCTGAGATACTTCATAGTCAGAGGTATTAATAAATGTCTCATACATGTAGGTAATTTTGAAGCGTGCAATATGGTTTGTGTTTCTCATCAAGATACAATGATGTTGCAGAAATGGTCACCACAGTGTCAGTTAAATGCATATCTGAGGTTTGGTTCATCAGTATTTCCATCCTTAACCCCTCTGAACACAACAAATCTCTGAAATGTGATAGGCTGAAGTTTCAGAAGGACAGGAAGCGGCCAGAATCATGTCATCCTTTCCACCCTGAGGTACGGAGTATGTATTTGCTCTGTGATGACATGAAAACACCTGTTTTTGGTTGTGTAATAATGTGACAGTTAGCACGTATGTGACCATCTGTATATTGTCTGAGCCATGTAGATATATAGATACATAGTGTATGTATTCATTCTAGTATCTCTATGTTCTGATGCCCCCTGTGTCTGCTGCAGGAGAATGCCATGGAGTGTGGAGGAGCAGCAGGCCTGTCTGCCCCCCTCACAGCAGCACTGCTCCCCCTGCTGGCCACTCTCTTCACCAGATGACCGTACCGCCCCCGAGGCCCACCACACTGGACCCAAAACTGGACCCAAAACTGGACCCAACACTGGACCCAACACTGGAGAGACTGATAGACCGGCTTTAACACACCATCAAATGCTGACAAAGCGCAGGGAGCCTCGCCAACCAGAAGAACTTGCTCATAACTAACTGAGTTGCTTATCGCTAACCAGCAGAGAAATAATGAATAAGAAGGCATTGTCGAAGATAAATTGAACACTATTTCAAGAGGGAAACCATATGGACATCAGACTGAGAAATAAACTATGAGAAAGCATTGTGATACAATGATGACATTCTGAGAGCATTACAGACCCCTGTGTGGATGCCAGAGCAAAGAAATCAATATCCCTGTGTACTTTACCTGCACTGTAGAAAATAAGACCTATGTCAAGGTAGTTATGAAAGAACAAGAAAAAATGTCACCTTTAAAAAAGAGTGGTCTATCTTCACAAAGAAACTTCTAAAAACGATAACATAGATCCGCAATTGTTTTATTTTTTGAGCTAAATATATGTAGCATTATCTTGGAGAATCTAATTGTGTATTTTGGGATATGACAGGAATCATGTAAAGAGATTACAGGATATTTGAAGTCAATTTATTCAGCCTGCTTTTCATTTTTCCAGCAGTGAACATTTCCTACAGAGTAAAAAGATGCATGTGAAGGATAAAAACAAAAATACTTAAGTTCCATGAAAGGAATACAGTTCAGAGCTCTGGCTGCAAACTGAAAATATGAACATTTGCCTGTTTTAAGAATGTTACTTGTTACCTTGACTATAACCCCTAATGCTGACCCCTACCCTTGACCCCAAACCCCCTTCCTTTAAGAAGGCTGCTAAAATCTAAATAAACACAGACCTATTTTCCATCATCTGTCTTTCAGCTTTATTTATTTAACAGTAACCTTTTGAAGTGTATTATATGTGTGTGTTTTCCTCATCAGTTTCTTGCTGGAGTACAGCTGGTGGCATCTTGACCTCTGTCAAAGGTCAGTGTGTGCATGAATATACCTTAAGGTGTGTGTGCGTGCACTTGTGATCGTGTGCATGTGTGTCTCTGTCTCTGTGTGAGTCGTGTGTTTTAGTATGTTAACATTTACATGTCCCATTTCCAGCCCAAAGCTTGAGGGGAAAGACCATGATGGTACAATGTGACACAGAGTACCTACCCTGCCGTCATCTCTGAGCGTACCATCAAAGACACCACAGGCAACATCGACTGTGAGGGCTGTGTCAGTTACTTGGAACACAGTTACCTAGGTGTTAGGCACTGATAGACACATGTCATTTGCATACAGGGTAATGTCTTATTGGTGGAGTAGCATTACTTAACCTTCAAGCATCAAACTGAATTGAATTGACCTCTCTCTCTCTTTCTCTCTCTTTCTCTCTCTCTCTCTCTCTCTCTCTCTTCAGCAGATTCCCATCAGTAACCTCATGGTCGTCGTGGACAAGTGTGACTGTAGCTCGGTGTGTTGTAAGTGAACGTTTGTTTTCTGAGGTACTTCATAGTCAGAGGTATTAATACATATATCATAGATGTAGGTATTTTTGAAGCGTGCAATATGGTTTGTGTTTCTCTTCATGCTCGAATGATGTTGCAGAAACGGTCACCACAGTGTCAGTTAAATGCATATCTGAGGTTTGGTTCATCAGTACTAATATCCTAAACTGCTCTGAAGCAGCCAGAATCACACCATCCTTTCCACCTCAAGGTAAGCAGTATATTTGTGTGTGAGGGTGTGTGTACGTGCGTGCCTGTGTCAAAATTCTGTATTTACACTAACATTTACATGAAGACCTGTTTTTGAGTGTGTTATAATGTGACAGTAAGCATGTATGTGACCTTCTGTATATTGTCTGAGCCTCGCCAACCAGAATAACTTCCTCAGAACTAACTGACTTGCTTATTATTTGAATTTTATAAATAAATAAAACCTAATGGACATACTCACTTGCAGTTGTACTTTCTGGGGTGTCAGAAGGCAAAGTAGAAATAACAATGGAACCTGGTGGAAAACGATAATAAATCATATTTGATTCATTCTGTTAAAATGACATTTGCATGAATATGGCTGTTAGATGATTCCAAGATGTGCAAATATCTAATGATTTGTTCTGTTATTGAGGAACTAATATCATCGTGAAACAAGGTGTATCTCCTTTAAATTGTGTAGGCCTACCTGCTGTACAGGGTGTCTGTATAGTTGTTGGATCACTGATGTGAACTCCCACTGAATCTAGGAGTATTTGGGATTAAGAATGTGGTTTGTAGTTAATGGGTTAGAATGAATACAGGGTAAAGGGAGGATATGATCATGTCAGATTATTGAGACCTGTGACACATAGATATGTACAGATTATGAGTTTAGTGACTTGCCTGTAAAGCTGTACCCATCATTGAGTGGAGAGAGAGAGTTTGGTCCTGAGCTCACTCTGTTGTCACAGCTCACCTCCTTAGTCCTCACTGACTGTAGATGTCTGATCAGATCATCTTTGGTCACAGTGAAAAAACAGTACCAGTTTTTGAATGCCAACATTTTTTTCTTCCAGATCTGTGTTGTCAAGAATGGCTGACTCTCCTCCATCAAACAGGTTACAGGTGGTGTTAGCACTGGCAGATCCAGGAATCTCACATGTGATGGAATCCACATCTTTGGTTTCTGACCTTTTTCGAAGAGGACAGACATTTAGGGATGATTTCCTGGACACAGATTAAGCCTAGTCCTCTGTGTCCGGGAAACCGTGCCTTAATGACATACAAGACACACCTTTTTTGCATTCAAAATGATTTGAAGTTCACATTTTCCAAATATAATTCTCAAAAGTTAAAATTATGTTTACAAATATTGCAGGGATTGATGGTTTTTACCTGTGATGATGTATCCATCACTGTGTGGAGAGAGAGGGTTCTCTCTGTAGTCACAGCTCATATCTCTCCTCTCCTGTAGACGCCTGAACAGATTATTCTTAGTCCCTCTGACTAGGGTAGTGCGAACAGCCCAGTACATCACTGAGGCCAAGCTTTCTGCCATCCAGGACCTCTATACCAGGCGGTGTCAGAGGAAGACCCTGAAAATTGTCAAAGACTCCAGCCACCCTAGTCATAGACTGTTCTCTCTGCTACCACACGTCAAGCGGTACCGGAGCGCCAAGTCTGGGTCCAAGAGGCTTCTAAACAGCTTCTACCCCCAAGCCATAAGACTCCCGAACATCTAGTCAAATGGCTACCCAGACTATTCACATTGCCACCCCTCCCCTTCCACACCACTGCCACTCTCTGTTGTCATCTATGCATAGTCACTTTAATTAACTCTACAGTCGTGGCCAAAAGTTTTGAGAATGACACAAATATTAATTTTCACAAAGTCTGCTGCCTCAGTTTGTATGATGCCAATTTGCATATACTCCAGAATGTCATGAAGAGTGATCAGATGAATTGCAATTAATTGCAAAGTCCCTCTTTGCCATGCAAATGAACTGAATCCCCCAAAAACATTTCCACTGCATTTCAGTCCTGCCACAAAAGGACCAGCTGACATCATGTCAGTGATTCTCTCGTTAACACAGGTTCTGAGTATTGACGAGGAAAAGGCTGGAGATCACTCTGTCATGCTGATTGAGTTCGAATAACAGACTGGAAGCTTCAAAAGGAGGGTGGTGCTTGGAATCATTGTTCTTCCTCTGTCAGCCATGGTTACCTGCAAGGAAACACATGCCGTCATCATTGCTTTGCACAAAAAGAGCTTCACAGGCAAGGATAATGCTGCCAGTAAGATTGCACCTAAATCAACCATTTATCGGATCATCAAAAACTTCAAGGAGAGCGGTTCAATTGTTGTGAAGAAGGCTTCAGGACACCCAAAAAAGTCCAGCAAGAGCCAGGACAGTCTCCTAAAGTTGATTCAGCTGCGGAATCGGGGCACCACCAGTATAGAGCTTGCTCAGGAATGGCAGCAGGCAGGTGTGAGTGCATCTGCACGCACAGTGAGGCGAAGACTTTTGGAGGATGGCCTGGTGTCAAGAAGGCCAGCAAAGAAGCCACTTCTCTCCAGGAAAAACATCAGGGACAGACTGATATTCTGCAAAAGGTACAGGGATTGGACTGCTGAGGACTGGGGTAAAGTCAATTTCTCTGATGAATCCCCTTTCCGATTGTTTGGGGCATCCGGAAAAAAGCTTGTCTGGAGAAGATAAGGTGAGCGCTACCATCAGTCCTGTGTCATGCCAACAGTAAAGCATCCTGAGACCATTCATGTGTGGGGTTGCTTCTCAGCCAAGGGAGTGGGCTCACTCACAATTTTGCCTAAGAACACAGCCATGAATAAAGAATGGTACCAACACATCCTCCGAGAGCAACTCCCAACCATCCAGGAACAGTTTGGTGACGAACAATGCCTTTTCCAGCATGATGGCACACCTTGCCATAAGGCAAAAGTGATAACTAAGTGGCTCGGGGAATTAAACATCGATATTTTGGGTCCATGGCCAGGAAACTCCCCAGACCTTAATCCCACTGAGAACTTGTGGTCAATCCTCAAGAGGCGGGTGGACAAACATAAACCCACAAATTCTGACAAACTCCAAGCATTGATTATGCAAGAATGGGCTGCGATCAGTCAGGAAGTCGGCCCAGAAATTAATTGACTGCATGCCAGGGCGGATTGCAGAGGTCTTGAAAAAGAAGGGTCAACACTGCAAATGTAGACTCTTTGCATCAACTTCATGTAATTGTCAATAAAAGCCTTTGACACTTATGAAATGCTTGTAATTATACTTCAGTATTCCATAGTAACATCTGACAAAAATATCTAAAGACACTGAAGCAGCAAACTTTGTGGAAATTAATATTTGTGTCATTCTCAAAACTTTTGGCCACGACTGTACCTACATGTACATACTACCTCAACTAACCAGTGCCTCCGCACATTGACTCTGTACCAGCACCCCCCTGTATATATTGTTATTTTTTACTGCTGCTCTTTAATTACTTGTTACTTTCATCTCTTATTCTTATCCATATTTTTTTAAACTGCACTGACGGTTAGGAACAGTAAAGATCACTTGTGTTCCCAGTTCTGATTCTGTTCCTCAAAAATTGTTGTTCTTTTCCGGTTTTCTGTTCTGTTTACTGAACCGGTTCCAACCCCTGATACATACCCATTGATGTGTTGTGGCCAATACTCAGACATCATTTACAAATGAAGCATGTGAATGATGCTTTGTTTGTAAATTATCAGAGGAATTAGGGATGACCAGGGACGTGCTCTTGATAAGTGTGTGATTTGGACCATTTTCTGTCCTGCTAAGCATTTAAAATGGAATGAGTACTTTTGGGTGTCAGGGAAAATGTATGGAGTAAAAGTTGTCCAAATTATAAATAGTAAAGTACAGTACAGATACCCCAAAAAACGACTTAAGTAGTACTTTAAAGTATTTTTACTTTACATCACTGCATATTTAGCAGATGTTATTGCGGGTGTTATCAGGTCTCAGGATAAGACCCAGATGAAGACAGTTTGATTCACAGATGTTTATTTGCAAAACAGGGGGCAGGCAAATGACAGGTCAAGGGCAGGCAGAGGTCAGTAATCCAGGGCAGAGTCAGTAAGGTACAGAACGTCAGGCAGGCTCAGGGTCAGGGCAGGCAGAATGGTCAAAACTAGGAAGACTAGGAAAAACAAAAACTAGAGCACAGGAAACATGAGAACACGCTGGTAGGACTTGACAGGACAAGACGAACTGGCAACAGACAGAAAGCGCATGTATAAATACACAGGAGGTAATGGGGACAAATGGGAGACACCTGGTGGGGGGTGGAGACAAGCACAAGACAGGTGAAACAGATCAGGGTGGGTGTGACAGGTGTAGCGAAATGCTTGTGTTCCTAGCTCCAACAGTGCAGTAAAATCTAACAATTCACAACAATATACACAAATCTAAAACTAAAAGAATGTAACTAAGAAATATATAAATATTATATTGAGCAATGTTGGAGTGGCATGGACTAAAAGTACAGTAGAATAGAATACAGTATATACATATGAGATGAGTAAAGCAGTATGTAAACATTACTTAAACATTGTTAAAGTGACCAGTGTTCTATTACTAAAGTGGCCAATGATTCTAAGTCTATGTATATAGGGCAGCAGCCTCTAAGGTGCAGGGTTGCGTAACCGGGTGAAAGCCGGCTAGTGATGGCTATTTGCAGTTTTTTTACAATCCCTTTGTCACTAATTTCAGAACCTTGTGGTCATTTTTCAAAACTCTAGACACAAAACTCAAAACGGTCATCACTTGTAACACAGGCTGTCCAATGTTCAAAACATTGCATTGTGCATTCATATCTTGAAAGAAACCTTGCACTTGCAGAATCATTGGTTCAAATAACTCATGTATCATGAAATACCATAGGAACATTCATTTAGATCACCCACACACAAGATACCAATAGTTTCCCTGTGTAGTTGTTCGTATAATCATTAAATATTGTAGTACAAAATATGTGATACGTGTTTCATTATGGTACTACACGTAATACATCACTGTAAAAGGTCTAGTAGAGAGAATACTACAGACACATTGGAATCATTGAACAAAATCTGAAATGTATTGATGAAATGCAATAAAATCACAACATAGGTTTTCTTGAATCAAAGCAAAAATAAATTGGCTACAAAAAAGAAACACTACAGTAAAACGGCAACTGCAGTGTTCCTCACCTGGCTTACTGTAAAAAGCAAAACAAAGGATTGATTACTGTACTTCTATAATTCCATCAACCCTGTCTTGTGTATTTGGCAACAGGTTCTCATCCACATCACAATGGATGTTTTCATTAGCCAAACATCTTGGGAAGAATCTTCGGGCATGGCGAATCCAGGCCTGACACTGGTCTGCCGTGATGTCATTGCATACATCATACATGGCGGGGAGAAGGGTGGCTTGTTCGTGAGGGCGCCTATCATCTACCTTCCACCTCCACTTGGAAAAAAAATCCTCAATCGGGTTAAGGATTCTGCAGGGAAAATTACAGTAAGAACACATTTAGTCACATCACCTACACTGTGGTACACATTAGCATGCAGTATACAGTCATTTGACAATTGAGAGTAGCCTAATGTTTAGTGCATGCTGAAGACTTATCGGTTCTCAATGCAGAATGTTCTGATGATTGAGGCCACGGTTGATCTTCTGAGGTTTGGTTGAATCATTGTAGCTGCCTCAGTCATTGTCATGCCATGATTTACAACATGGTCTACAACTATTGCTTGGATTTCATTGGACACTCTTTGCTGTTGCTGCCGCTGTCTTGGTCCATGGCCTTGTCCTCTACCACGTTCCCCCACACCTCTCAAACGAGGCCCACGACCACCTCTCAGAAGGGGTGCTTGTCTCCTGCCATTCCTTTGACCACCACGTCTTCCTCCTCCCACTGCTTGACCTCTATTGTGACCTGGATCACCTGCTGGCTCCATGTTATCTCTACGTTGTTGTAGGTGGATACCACTCATTTCACTATATACTCGTACCACAATGTGAAATCAATCATCAGTAACGAGTTGGCAGTATTGGAAAAGCAATTACAAGGGCCTGCATACATACACTCACTTTATTAGGTACACCTGCGTGTTAACGCAAATAGCCTGCTCCTTCGAACAGCGAATCATGTGGCTGCCTGCAACTCAACATATAGAGTAGAGAGCTTTAGTTGTTGTTCGACCAAACATTAGAACGTGCAAGATGTGTAATATAAGCAACTTTGACCGTGGTATGATTGTTGGTGCCACACATGGTGGTTCTAGCATCTCAGAAACAGCTGCCCTCCTGGGATTTCTACACACTACAGTCTCTAGAGTTTACAGAGAATGGTGCGATAAAACGCATTCAGTGAGCGGCAGTTCTGTGGGCAAAAACACCTTGTTAGAGAGGTCAGAGGAGAATGTTCAGACTCATTCAAGCTAACAGAAAGGCCACACATGCTCAAATAACAGCTGTTTAAAACAGTTGTGTGGAAAAGGGCATAACTTGACCTACAACACCGTGAATAATTCAGGCTGTTGTGGAGGCAAAAGGGGGTCCTACCCAGTACTAGATAGGTGTACCTAATAAAGTGGACGGTGAGTGAACAGTAATGTCAAACCTGAAAACATGGTCCGGAAAACCTTTTCAGTTGACTGTCGATTAGCTTTAACAGGGCCTGTACAACACAGAGGGAGCGTGTGTGTGTGTGTGTGTGTGTGTGTGTGTGTGTGTGTGTGTGTGTGTGTGTGTGTGTGTGTGTGTGTGTGTGTGTGTGTGTGTGTGTGTGTGTGTGTCAGTGCATTACATCAGAACAGAAGTAAGGTTTGATGTCATGTCACTTCACTCTTCTTCTCATGACATCAAACCACTGGAATGTACAGCTCAGTTCTCACACTCCCAAGATGTTCTGACATATTCCTTCCTGATTTAAGTACAACTTGAGCTATATGAATCCAATATAATATTATTATTAATGTATAAGCAGTCTGAATTAACTCACCTGGGAGCATGAACGTGATTGGTACATAGACAGAGAGAAAGAGAGAGAGAACTTGTTCGCAAACAATTATTTAGACAAAGTAATATGAGTATATTTGTTGTACTTACATCTTAATTTTTAGATCCCTGTGTATCCACACCAACAGGTCCTCTACATCACAGAGAGACAATGCCATGATTAAGAGGTTGTGACTGCTGGTCGGGTCATGTGTAGGCCTACATTGCATGTGTGTTACTCAGATACGAGACGTATGTGGCAGGGTCTACAGTCAATCACGGACTACAAAAAGAAAACCAGCCCCGTTGCCGACACCGATGTCTTGCTCCCAGACAAACTAAACAACTTCTTTGCTCGTTTTGAGGACAATACAGTGCCACTGACACAGCCCGCTACCAATACCTGCAGGTTCTCCTTCACCGCAGCCAACGTGAGTAAAACATTTAAACGTGTTAACCCTCGCAAGGCTGCCGGCCCAGACGGCATCCCTAGCCGCGTCCTCAGAGCATACGCAGACCAGCTGGCTGGTGTGTTTACGGACATATTTAATCAATCCCTATCCCAGTCTGCTGTTCCCACATGCTCCAAGAGGGCCACCATTGTTCCTGTTCCCATGAAAGCTAAGGTAACTGAGCTAAACGACTATCGCCCCATAGCACTCACTTCTGTCAACAAGAAGTGCTTTGAGAGACTAGTCAAGGATCACATCACCTCCACCCTACCTGACACCCTGGACCCACTCCAATTTGCTTACCGCCCCAATAGGTCCACAGACGACGCAATCGCAATCACACTGCCCTAACCCATCTGGACAAGAGGAATACCTATGTAAGAATGCTGTTCATCGATTACAGCTCATTATTTAACACCATAGTGCCCTCCAAACTCGTCATTAAGCTCAAGACCCTGGGTCTCGACCCCGCCCTGTGCAACTGGGTCCTGGACTTTCTGACGGACCGCCCCCAGGTGGTGAGGGTAGTAAACAACATCTCCACCCCGCTGATCCTCAACACTGGGGCCCCACAAGGGTGCGTTCTCAGCCCTCTCCTGTTCTCCCTGTTCACCCATGACTGCGTGGCCATGCACGCCTCCAACTCAATCAGACGACACTACAGTGGTAGGCTTGGTTACCAACAACGACGAGATGGCCTACAGGGAGGAGGTGAGGGCCCTCGGAGTGTGGTGTCAGAAAAATAACCTCACACTCAACGTCAACAAAACAAAGGAGACGATCGTGGACTTCAGGAAACAGCAGAGGGAGCACCCCCCTATCCACATCGACGGGACAGCAGTGGAGAAGGTGGAAAGTTTTAAGTTCCTCAGCGTACACATCACGGACAAACTGAAATGGTCCACCCACACAGACAGCGTAGTGAAGAAGGCGCAACAGTGCCTCTTCAACCTCAGGAGGCTGAAGAAATTTAGCTTGTCACCAAAAACACTCACAAACCTTTACAGATGCACAATCGATAGCATCCTGTTGGGCTGTATCACCGCCTGGTACGGCAACTGCTCCGCCCACAACCGTAAGGCTCTCCAGAGGGTAGTGAGGTCTGCAAAACGCATCACCAGGGGGCAAACTACCTGCCCTCCAGGACACCTACACCACCCGATGTCACAGGAAGGCCAAAAAGATCATCAAGGACAACAACCACCCGAGCCACTGCCTGTTCACCCCGGCTATCATCCAGAAGGCGAGGTCAGAAAAAGGTCCATCAAAGCTGGGACCGAGAGACTGAAAAACAGCTTCTATCTCAAGGCCATCAGACTGTTAAACAGCCATCACTAACATTGAGTGGCTGCTGCCAACATACAGACTCAATCTCTAGCCACTGTAATAATTAATGATTGGATGTAATAAATGTATCACTAGTCATTTAAACAACGCCACTTTATAATGCTTACATACCCTACATTACTCATCTCATATGTATATACTGTACTCTATACCATCTACTGCATCTTGCCTATGCCGTTCGGACATCGCTTATCCATATACTTATAAGTACATATTCTTAATCATTCCTTTACACTTGTGTGTATAAGGTAGTTGTTGTGAAATTGTTAGATTACTTGTTAGATATTACTGCACGGTCGGGACTAGAAGCACAAGCATTTCGCTACACTCGCATTAACATCTGCTAACCATGTGTATGTGACCAATAAAATGTGATTTGATTTGATTTGCTGTATATAATATGACCAAAAGGAGTTGATAGATTATTCCATGTCAAAGACACTTACATTAATATAAGAAAAGTACATGTTTGCAAATTACCAGGAACACGCCCACTCCAGATGCCACACCCACTGCTGCCTGCCAAGCCTGCCCCAGGGTCTAGGGTTTCCATCATCCCGGAAACCTTAGACCCCCTTCAATTCACATACACAACGTGATCAGGGTAAACTAGCCCCCCAATGGCAACCGCAGCCTTTTGTCATTCTAGGACACCTTTGGCCTGGACTGCCAGTCCTTTGTGTCTGACCAGAGGGAAGGGGACCAATACTGACAATTCATAGGAACAATGTGCGGCCTTGCCCCTACCCAACCTTCAGGCCGCACCCAGATGCAACTCTCCCCCCAACTAGCCAATCAAACAATCTTCAGCTGAGCCAGGCCCCTAGGCTGGACTGGCACAACTTCACATGGCACCCAGTCAGACGCACTGCCGTTCCTCTGGACAGAGAAGAGGCTGCTGCTCCCCCAGCGGTTCAGGATGCTAGAGGTGAGGTGGTTGGGCCCCTAGATGGGGAGAGAGAACCGACGGCCCCCACTTAAGTACCGGGCACAGTTGGCTAGTTCAGGATAGGACGACTGTAGAGAAAGGGGGAGAGAGTGTCACAAGATGGATTGGTAGATAAGTGGGTGGCGGGGCTGGTGTGATCAGACCCACCTGCAGCGGATTAGCTAATCTGACAGGTAGCTGAGGATGGGCCGTAATTTCCTTTGAAAGCCTTGTGTTTGTGATGTTCGGGGCTGGGAGTTGAGCGGAGAATGTGGGGATCGTCCAATATGCAGGTGTCCATGTCTTGTTTGTGGTGATCGCACTGGACCAGTGTCTGCAGGACGAGAAGTCTTACTGGCGAATTTGAGTGAGGAAGTGGGCATCTGCGTTGACGATGAACTGGGGCTGTGGAGCTGCGTGGTGATTGGAGAGCAATGGACCAAGAGAGGCATTGGTATAAAGGACATCTAAGAGCTTTAGCTCCATCAAGTAAGGGACGTGATTCTTCCTGTGTTCCACTTACACTACTCTCTCTGGGCTGTTTTGCAACTCCACTAAAAGCCACTATTGTCGGCAGGTTTCCCAGCCATCTGTCTTCTTCTCGTTTAGCACCGGAGGCGGGGCTATCGGTGACGTCGCCAAGCAGTCTCAGACCGGGCGTGTTCCAGAACAGGGAGACGTTTATTTGATTTTGTGGGGAAATGGTTCTCATCGGACCCTAGAAATCGAGAACCTATCCCCACCCTTTCTTTATGTTGTCTTGTGTGTCTTTCCCCCTCCCTATTTGTCCCATAGCAGTAGTCCTTTAGAGGGGTTGGCAGAATAGAGCAGAGCCAAGGGTGTGTCTCATATTGTGTGCAGCACCAGAGCAAGATATTAGTGCCTTTCACCATACCCTTAGAATAACCAGTGGCGATTTTAGCATGTAAATCTTGGTGGGGCAAACCCCAAAACATGTTTTTTAGACGCATGCCAGCAAAGCCACTACACAACACAACCCTAAACAATACATGAATTTCACTATAAAAGTGACAAACGGTGCCCACAAACGGTTAGGGCCTACATAAAGCTGTCCCAACCGCAGAGTCCTAACAGCAGTCACAACACCTTACCACTGCTACACCTGGCTATCAGCGGAGCCTTGTGTGGCAGCGATACAATTTACTCAGCCTCATTTACTGCCTTTTAAAAAAAGTATAGCTGCCCCAAATGGGGCATTTAAGCAGAAAATGAAAGTGCTTACAATAGTCAATGATTACATTGTTCTAAAACAGGCTATAGGCTACATGTGCACCACCAAGTCAAAAAAGTAGGTGAAATTACGTGTGGAAAAGGGACAAAATTATTAGGGTGAGGCACATGGGCTACTCAGCTTACTACAGCTTAATACACTTAGTATTACTTTCTTGGCTACAGTATACATATCTCCCTGGCATATTACATACTTTACGCAGCAGTATACAAAACATTTTTGGACTTGTTGTGCTGTGCTCACTTGAACAGGAAGGTGGCGCGGCGGTCCTTCGTGGGCAAATTTTGTCATTAAAGTCTGGAATTTTCTGGATTTATGGTGCTTCCAAGACAACTGGGAACTCAGAAAAAAACAAGGTTGAATCTTGATGGCGTCAGTGATCTTCAGGTCGGAGCTCTAGAAAGAGGCCCGAGTTCCCGACTTGCAATTCTGAGTTGGATGACCATTCAAAAGGTATTTTCCCAGTTGGAGCTAGTTTTTTTCCCCAAGTTCCCAGTTGGCTTGAACTGTCAAATTTCCCAGTTCCGAGTTTCCAGTTGTTTTGAGCACGGCAGAAGTCATGCTGGATTGACATCATGGCCAGTGTTGAATGATTATCCTTTAAACTTGGAAAAGAGACCATTAAACCCAGACTCGGGACCACACACCCACTCAAATGAAGAGCAGGCTAGTGATTGCTTTGCAATGCTTGCAGTTAGGCTCTGATTCCTTCCAAACCACTCATTGTTGAATTTGCGATTTCCAGCTTGTTGTGTAATGTTTATGTCCAATAGTCGATGAGCACCGATTCGTTTTATCTGTAATTTCTCTGAATTATTTATCTTCATATGACAAGGATTAAAAAGGATTTGCCAGTAGATTGTTGACTTGATTCATGATGACTGCTAGCTAAGATTTTGAAAGTATGACGATGACATGATCAGTCCAATTAAAGCTACTGTAGATATAACGTGATTTGACATTTTATCTGTGGCCAATGACCTTGAGCCTTCTTGGACAGGCACTTCTAATGTAACTCTATGGCAGCACGCAAAGGGCTTGAATTTAGGGTGACGTAGTGTCCCATGAGTGACAGAACACTGAGCCAATCACGGCACAACTAGAGAACATTACCAACCCTTACAGTCTGTTTTTTCCACTGGCTGCCCTACAACCACAGAAAGCATCTGAGCTAGGCTGAAACACCTACATTTTGGAGCTGCCTTACTCAAGAAATCAAAAAAGAGACCAAGTTTGTATGCGGCATTATTAACTAAATTATTATTTATAGATTTTTTACATTACATTGATATGTGACAAAATAACATGCAAAACAGGCAATGACAGGTCGCCACTGAGAATAACTATCTTGTTTCAGTGCCATATTAGAAAAGTGTGCAGTGTGTTGCAGTGTTACTTTTGCATGCCTGCTATTTACCTGAGGGAGTCAAGGAGTGGCTAAACTACCTGAGGGAGTCAAGGAGTGGCTAAACTACCTGAGGGAGTCAGGGGAGGGTAACCTACCTGAGGGAGTCAGGGGAGGGTAACCTACCTGAGGGAGTCAGGGGAGGGTAACCTACCTGAGGGAGTCAGGGGAGGGTAACCTACCTGAGGGAGTCTGGGGAGGGTAACCTACCTGAGGGAGTCTGGGGAGGGTAACCTACCTGAGGGAGTCAGGGGAGGGTAACCTACCAGAGGGAGTCAGGGGGAAGGTAACCTACCTGAGGGGAGGCTATATTGTGTCGACACAGTCCGGGAAAATCGTGCAGTCTGCCGTTGGAGGTAGGGAAACGGGGTCCGATACATGGTAACTCATGAATTTAAAATAAAAAAAACTTACCCTGAGCATACTTACCTGTCCTGGTCTGTGTTGGGGGGGTGCTGGAAACAGTCATGTGTTGGTGGAGTAACAAGGGGCTCACCTTAAACTGTGACACTTACAGTAATTGTCAGACGCCTTAATACCTTGCTCATATTGGTATTTTTGGAGGGTGAATTTAGTTGTGGTTTTGCTCAAATCTGGTAAATATTGTATGTGATTGAATGTATCTGAATTTTGGTTAATCTGCATTTCCAGCCTTAACCCCTCTGAACACGACGTGTGTCTGAAATGTGATAGGCTGAAGTATAATTTGGACAGGAAGCGACCTGACTCATGTCATCCTCTCCATCCTGCTGTGTGTGCACATCTACACTGGTGCACCTGTTTGTGTGGATAAGTGGCAGCATACAGTCCATGTACCGGTATGTGACCTGTAGACTGTCTGACTGCTGCAGGAGAATGCAGAATGCACTGACTACAACACAGAACCTGGATACAAGAGAAAAAATATCAATGTCCGTGACTACCTGTAGTCAATAACACCCAGTGTTGCCAAAGGTTGAAGTCCATTTATTCTGCTGCTTTTTCATTTAACAGAAGAGAGCATTTCATACAGAGCAAAAAAAGCATAGGACTTTGTATTTACTGTACCTCAAGGGTTTTATAGAGGAGGGGCTTATACAAAGAGGAGGGGACACCCATCTAGCTAATAAGCATATTTAATGTTAGGAGCAAGATACATTTTACAAAGGAAAATGTAATATTGTTGTATATTGGTGAATTTGTGTTTTTTTCTTTAAGATACTACTCTTTTGATCTTAACTTAATTTCAATGAATGTTGCTTAATTTACTATTTGCGTTGTTGCATGGTAGCATAGTGTGAATACGCAATACATTTCTTGATATTATTTTTAAATGTCCGTATCTGTTGATTTTGATATATTTTGACCGTTATGGAATGACACAGGTGAAAGAATAGATACACAGTAGATTTAGCGTTAATTACAAGAACAAAATCAGAAAAATACTCAGGAGTATGCCATCAGACCCCTCCAAAATAAAAGTACTAACACAGTAACAGATGTTATGTATACGCATGCTTCAGTAACTTGATATGTAATAAACAAAGCACATCATGGGGGAAAGAGGGTATTTGTGTTAGACATAGCTACAGACAGCCAGTGGTGTAGTTTCAGTGTGCCTGTAGAAGACTGTACAACCCATCCGGCTGGGCTGAGTTTGCTAGTTTGTCAGGGATTGAGCTGTATATGTGGTACGTATCAGTCTAGAGAAAAGAAACAGTTTCACTTTAGACCTTTAAATCTACAGTGCTGTAAAACTAATCCATAAAATATGCCTATTCCCAGGGGATGTAACACCAATGTGAAACTGAAAGTCACTCACATAACAGTTGGTGATTCTGAACTTACTGTGTAGTTTTCAAATGACCGTCCATTCTCTTCAATAGGGCCTGTACGACACAAAGAGAGCCTGAGTGAGAGTGTGTGCGTGTGCCTCCAGCTGTTGTTGTGGTTGTGTTTCTTTGCTGTGCTTAATGTCACTTCACACTTTTCTTCCAAAGTCAAACCACCCTGCAGACTTACAGCTCTGTTTCAAACACTTTCAAGATGCTCAGACTAACACGTTCTGTTGTATGTATAACTTATAATACGTACTTACTGATGGGACTACATCCAGAACTAAATCCAGGCATAAACAACTTTATGTCCTATAAAAACAGTATATATTATGAATCCAATGATTTGGTATTGGGACCAACCTGAAGGTATAGCTGTGCAGGGTGCAGTGATCAGGCTATAGATCCCTGAATTCCCTGAATTGACCTGGAGGACAGAGATCCTTATTATCACTCTGTCTGTCTGTGTAAACAAGTATGTATCTATATCCAATGTGATTATCTGTGCTGTACTTACATCTTCATGTGCAGATACCTGCACAGGACCTTCACATCACAGAGAGATAAAGCCACAATTAAGAGGTTGTGTGTATGTTTATACAAGGGTGGGGAGAGGAGCATGGGTTTATACAAGGGTGGGGAGAGGAGCATGGGTTTATACAAGGGTGGGTGTGGGGGGGGGGGATATTGGGTTCATGTGTACATTGCATGTGTGTTACTTTGCCAAATTTGCCCCAGTGCATTAGTAACAGCAGAACAGAAGTGAAAGTAACATGTAATATGGTCACTTCACACTTCTCCTTCTTACTCAAACCATCCTGTAGACCCAGGGTGTCAACCTCATTCCATGGAGGGCCTAGTGTCTGAGGGTTTTGGTTCTGCCTTTAAATTAAGAACTAAACAACCAGGCGAGGGGACTTCCTTACTAACTAGTGACCTTAATTCATCAATTAAGTACAAGGGAGAAGCGAAAACCTGCAGACACCTGGCCCTCCGTGGAATGAGTCTGACACCTGTGCTGTAGCTCTTTTCTCATGCTACCCAGATGCTCTGACTGACACATTATTTTCTGCTTTAAGTTAATACAGTTGGCATTGAGTGTGGTTGTGCTGAGGAATGCCGAAATCACATCTCAGGTCGGGAAGATAGGGACAGAAGACATTTTGTTATGAACAGAATGGACTCACCTGAGGGCAAAAACGTGGACGGTACATAGGTGATCTGACTGTATATCCCAGCATCCCCAGAATCCACCATGCCTGCACTGCTCATGGCTCCCAACACCAAATCATCTACAACAGAAGCTAAATGAAAATGTAATTACAATGTGTTTGTACATGCATGTGTGTAGTTGTGTTAGTAGTGTGGTGGTGTTTTGTGTCTTGTGTTTGGAACATACCTTGGTTGTGATCATCCTGTCTGGCTGTAGGTCTACAGGAAAAGAAAAGGACAACAAAAAAGTTGTGGTAAGACCTCATCATGACAACACACAACTAAAGGTTGATAGAAACTGCAACATACTGTAAAATATCCAAAACAAGGGGAATACTTACCTCGGGGGATTGTTTTTCTCTGAAAAACAAATTAGGCTTAATTCAGTATATTGAATATAGCCTGATCTATTCAATATGACCAAAAGGAGTTGATAGATTACCCATGTTAAATGCACTTACATTAATGTGAGGAAGGTAAATGTGTTAATTATTTGTTATTTAGAATCAAAAGTACTTACTGGTGCTCCTGCAGCGACAGAAAGTGGTCAATCCCAGCAGGAACACGCCCACTCCAGAAACCACTCCCACTGCTGCCTGCCAAACCTGCCACGCTGTTTGGGAACAGTAGGAGAGGTCATTAGCCAGGGTTAATACATCCAGAGTAGGTTTTAAAGACCACATTATTATTTTGATACATTTTTTTGTACATACAGTGGGGAAAAAAAGTATTTAGTCAGCCACCAATTGTGCAAGTTCTCTCACTTAAAAAGATGAGAGAGGCCTGTAATTCTCATCATAGGTACACTTCAACTATGACAGACAAAATGAGAAAAGAAAATCCAGAAAATCACATTGTAGGATTTTTAATGAATTTATTTGCAAATTATGGTGGAAAATAAGTATTTGGTCA
>QNTS01001055.1:138887-214672 GCA_003317085.1 Hucho hucho | reverse complement strand
AGTACTTGGTGGCAAAACCCTTGTTGGCAATCACAGAGGGCAGACGTTTCTTGCAGTTGGCCACCAGGTTAGCACACATCTCAGGAGGGATTTTGTCCCACTCCTCTTTGCAGATCTTCTCCAAGTCATTAAGGTTTCGAGGCTGACGTTTGGCAACTCGAACCTTCAGCTCCCTCCACAGATTTTCTATGGGATTAAGGTCTGGAGACTGGCTAGGCCACTCCAGGACCTTAATGTGCTTCTTCTTGAGCCACTCCTTTGTTGCCTTGGCCGTGTGTTTTGGGTCATTGTCATGCTGGAATACTCATCCACGACCCATTTTCAATGCCCTGGCTGAGAGAAGGAGGTTCTCACCCAAGATTTGACGGTACATGGCCCCGTCCATCATCCCTTTGATGTGGTGAAGTTGTCCTGTCCCCTTAGCAGAAAAACACCCCCAAAGCATAATGTTTCCACCTCCATGTTTGACGGTGGGCATGGTGTTCTTGGGGTCAGAGGCAGCATTCCTCCTCCTCCAAACACGGCGAGTTGAGTTGATGCCAAAGAGCTCCATTTTGGTCTCATCTGACCACAACACTTTCACCCAGTTGTCCTCTGAATCATTCAGATGTTCATTGGCAAACTTCAGACGGCCATGTATATGTGCTTTCTTGAGCAGGGGGACCTTGCGGGAGCTGCAGGATTTCAGTCCTTCACGGTGTAGTGTGTTACCAATTGTTTTCTTGGTGACTATGGTCCCAGCTGCCTTGAGATCATTGACAATATCCTTCCGTGTAGTTCTGGGCTGATTCCTCACCGTTCTCATGATCATTGCAACTCCACGAGGTGAGATCTTGCATGGAGCCCCAGGCTGAGGGAGATTGATAGTTGTTTTGTGTTTCTTCCATTTGCGAATAATCGCACCAACTGTTGTCACCTTCTCACCAAGCTGCTTGGCGATGGTCTTGTAGCCCATTCCAGCCTTGTGTAGGTCTACAATCTTGTCCCTGACATGGAACCTCTCGAGAAACCAGAACCGGTACCACCTCTCAAACCTTAGACTAACTAACTAACGAAGACACCTGTCCACAGATTTATACAGGTAACAAAATGAGATTAGGAGCACTCCCTTTAAGAGTGTGCTCCTAATCTCAGCTCGTTACCTGTATAAAAGACACCTGGGAGCCAGAAATCTTTCTGATTGAGAGGGGGTCAAATACTAATTTCCCTCATTAAAATGCAATTCCATTTATAACTTTTTTCACATGCGTTTTTTCTGGATTTTTTTGTTGTTATTCTGTCTCTCAATGTTCAAATAAATCTACCATTAAAATTATAGACTGATCATTTCTTTGTCAGTGGGCAAACGTACAAAATCAGCAGGGGATCAAATACTTTTTTCCCTCACTGTATATTGACATAACCTGAAAGGCCGCTCAGCAAGGAAGAAGCCACTGCTCCAAAACCGCTATAAAAAAAGCCAGACTACGGTTTGCAACTGCACATGGGGACAAAGATCGTACTTTTTGGAGAAATGTCCTCTGGTCTGATGAAACAAAAATAGAACTCTTTGGCCATAATGACCATCGTTATGTTTGGAGGAAAAAGGGGGATGCTTGCAAGCCGAAGAACACCATTACAACCGTGAAGCACTGGGGTTGCAGCATCATGTTGTGGGGTGCTTTGCTGCAGGAGGGACTGGTGCACTTCACAAAATAGATGGCATCATGAGGAAAGAAAATTATGTGGATATATTGAAGCAACATCTCAAGACATCAGTCAGGAAGTTGAAGCTTGGTCGCAAATGGGTCTTCCAAGTGGACAATTACCCCAAGCATACTTCCAAAGTTGTGGCAAAATGACCTAAGGACAACAAAGTCAAAGTATTGGAGTGGCCATCACAAAGCCCTGACCTCAATCATATAGAAAAGTTGTGGCAGAACTGAAAAAGCGTGTGTGAGCAAGGAGGCCTACAAACCTGACTCAGTTACACCAGCTCTGTCAGGAGGAATGGGCCAAAATTCACCCAACTAATTGTGGGAAGCTTGTGGAAGGCTACCCGAAACGTTTGACCCAAGTTAAACATTTTAAAGGCAATGCTACCAAATACTAATTGAGTGTATGTAAACTTCAATACTTGCACAATCCAGGTATGCAAAGCTCTTGTAGACTTACCCAGAGAGACTCGCTGCCAAAGGTGATTCTAACATGTATTGTTAACTCAAGAGGTTGAATATTTATCTAATCAAGTTAGTGTTTTAAATTTCATTAATTGTTTACAAATATTCACATTTTTCTTCCACTTTAAAATTAGAGTATTTTGTGTAGATTGTTGACAAAAAATGACAATTAAATCCATTTTAATCCCACTTCGTAAAACAACTAAATGTGGAATTGGTTAAGGAGAGTGAATACTTTCTGGAGGCACTGTATATCAGTCTGAAAGATAAAAACTATAAAATTCTATTCAAAATCAAATCAAATCAGAAAAAATAACTATTAAGTCACTGTTGTCTGTTAGATAGTAACAGTTTCTAAAATATGTATTTGAGGTTAACACGGTAATTAGAGAGAAAGTTGCATTTGATTTACATTGGAAAAAGATCACTTTGATTGATGGTACTGTGTAATGTTATTTAGTAACAATAGTTAACTAAATTGTTAAAATGGAAAATAATAGAAGTTTAAATTCATAATAGTGATACTGACCTTGGGCTTTGATGTATTGAAAGGTATCTAGAAATAATAAAATTAGTCATTATCATTCACATTTTGCCATTCTGAAAAATGAGAAGACATGAGCCTGGCACACTTTACACAAGTTGGTAAAGTTGAATAGCCTGAAATAAACGTGTAAAACTCATTCCACGGAGGGCAGAGTGTCTGCCGGGTTTTCACTCCACCTTGGTACTTGATTGATGAATTAAGGTCACTAATTAGTAGGAACTCCCCTAACCTGGTTGACTAAGTCTTAATTGAAAGGAAAAAACAAAAACCCGTAGACACTCGGCCCTCCGTGGAATGAGTTTGACACCCCTGCTGTAATGCATTCATGGCCATGTTATCAAGCAGTGGTTATTCTTATCTGAACAAAACGTAAAATACTGATCTAGAAAAATAAATCAGTAGGATGATCAATTAAATAAAACACACTTATTATAGCCATGAGATTCAGAAATGTCAAGCGTTCCTAAAGTAAAAGATGAACAATAAAGTAAAAGATGAAAAGAGAGAAACCTGTAGCAAAAACAGATCATGTAATTTGGATCAAAGGAATTACTCACATAGAAGGACGATGACCAAAAACAGATGACCAGCTGCCATATCAGGGATGAACAATGTAATTATACAGAGAGCTTCAGACTGTAAGTATGATTTCACAGGATAGGGTGTCTGTGACTGAGACAGTGGGAGGGTTTGAATAGAGAAGTAGATGTGGAGCTTGTGTACAGGAAAACCACGAGAGCAGAAACCAGTCTCATACAGCAAGTGTGGGCAAATGTTACAGAGGACATGACATCTGAACAACAGAATAATTTCTCAGTCATATACACTGTTAACAAAACATTAAGAACACCTGCTCTTTCCATGACATAGACTGACCAGGTGAAGCTATGATCCCTTATTGATGTCACTTGTTAAATACAGTACAATTCAATCAGTGTAGATGAAAGGGAGGCAAAAGGTTAAAGAATAGTTTTTAAGTCAATTGAGACATGGATTGTGTATGTGTGCCATTCAGAGGGTGAATGGGCAAGACAAAATATTTAAGTGCCTTTTGTGCATTTTTCTCCATATTCCATCCAGTTTGCTTTATTTTTGTAATAGATTACATTAGATCGTTCTTGAATAAGTTCCTCAAGTTCTTTTTGTTTTTCCTCTAACTTATTTTGGATCTCTGTAGTATCGTTTTTATTGCTATCTACCTGTACTATTAGTTAATGGATTTACCTTGTTAGTCTTGTCTCTTTAGCCAGAAACTGCTTTTTTATTATTGATGAATATTGAATTGAAGGTATCCCAAGCAATAAGGGGACTTGCTGAACCTATATTATACTGGAAAAATTCAGTTATAAATTATTTTGTCTTAGTTAAAAATAAGTTGTCCTCCAGTAAACTTTGATTAAATTTCCAATATCCCCGTCCACGTTGAAAATCTATAAGAGTTATGTGAATGCCAATTAGATGATGATCCGATCGCATTCTGTCTCCTATTAAAACTTGTTTAACCTTTGATGCAAGAGAGAAAGAGACAAGAAAGTAGTCAAGACGACTAGCTTGATTAAGTCTCCTCTATGTATATCTCACTAGGTCAGGGTTTTTTAGTCTCCAAATATCCACTATTTCTAATGTGTCCATAATATTTGTGATTTCCTTAAGGGCACGGTGATGATTGTTTGTAGAGTGATTACCTTTACGGTCCATTGAGGTACTTAACACTCTGTTATAGTCTCCTACCACAATGACTAGATCATTTGTTGCCTGTAAGTTCAATAAATTGGTATAAATGTTTTTGAAGAAGTGTGGATCATCCTGATTTGGACCATATAGAATAATGAGCCAAATCTCTTTTTCGTCCACTTTCATATTCAAAAGGATCCACCTTCCTTGCGAACCATTCCTGACTATTTGCACATTTAGATCTAAATTTTGGTTAATTAATATCATCACACCCTTTGAGTTCCTTTGTCCATGACAGAAAAATATTTCACCACCCCATTCCTTTTTCCACGCAACTTCATCTAAGGATGTAGAGTGAGTTTCCTGTGAACAGTATATGTTATATTCCTTTTCTTTTAGCCATTTAAAGACTGATCTTCTTATTTTATAATCTGCTAAACCATTACAAGTATAACTGGCTATACAGACCCTTTACTTTGTTGAAACACCTTTGGCAGTGATTACAGCATCGAGTCTTCTTGGTATGACGCTACAAGCTTGGCACACATGTATTTGGGGAGTTTCTCCCCTTCTTTTCTGCCGATCCTCTCAAGCTCTGTCAGGTTGGATGGGGAACATTGCTGCACAGCTATTTTCAGGTCTCTCCAGAGATGTTCGATTGGGTTCAAGTCCGGGCTTTGGCTGTGCCACTCAAAGACATTCAGTGACTTGTCCCAAAGCCCACTCCTGTGTAGTCTTGGCTGTGTGCTTAGGGTCGTTGTCCTGTTGGAAGGTGAACCATCGCCCCAGTCTGAGGTCCTGAGTGCTCTGGAGCAGGTTTTCATCAAGAATACCTCTATACTTTGCTCCTTTCATCTTTGCCTCGATCCTGACTAGTCTCCCAGTCCCTGCCGCTGATAAACATCCCCACAGCATGATGCTGCCATCCCCATGCCTCACCTTAGGGATGGTGTCAGGTTTCCTCCAGACGTGACGCTTGGCATTCAGGCCAAAGAGTTCAATCTTGATTTCATCAGACCAGAGAATCTTGTTTCTCATGGTTTGAGTGTTTAGGAGCCTTTTGGCAAACTCCAAGCGGGCTGTCATGTGCCTTTTACTAAGGAGTGGCTTCTGTCTGGCCACTCTACTATAAAGGCCTGATTGGTGGAGTCCTGCAGAGATGGTTGTCCTTCTGAAAGGTTCACCCATCTCTACAGAGGAACTCTGGAGCTCTGTCAGAGTTACCATCGGATTCTTGGTCACCTCCCTGCCCAGGTCCATTCTCACCTGATTGCTCAGTTTGGCCGAGTGGCCAACTCTAGGAAGAGTCTTGGTGGTTCCAAACTGCTTCCATTTAAGAATGATGGAGGTCGCTGTGTTCTTGGGGACATTCAATGCTGCAGACATTTGTTGGTACCCTTCCCCAGATCTGTGCTTCGACACAATCTTGTCTCGGAGCTCTACGGACAATTCCTTTAACCTCATAGCTTGGTTTTTGCTCTGACATGAACTGTCAACTGTGGGACAAATCATGTCCAATCAATTGAATTTACCACATGTGGACTCCAATCAAATTGTAGAAACATCTCAAGGACGATCAATGGAAACAGGATGCACCTGGGCTCAATTTCGAGTCTCATATCAAAGGGTCTGAATAGTTATGTATATACTTTTTATTTGTGTATTATTTATTATAAATTTGAAGAAAAAAAAACTGTTCGCTTCATCATTATGGGGTATTGTGTGTAGATTGCTAAGGATTTTTTGAAAATGTAATCCATTTTAGAATAAGGCTGTAACGTAACAAAATGTGTAAAAAGTCAAGGGGTCTGAATACTTTCCGAAGGCACTGTAATGTGGCTAGCTAGCTTGCCAACCTAGCCAATGAAGTGTGTGTGTGTGTGCGTGTGTGTGGGTCATTTTTGCAGTATACTCGTGTAGGCTAATTGGTATTACAGATCAAAGGATTAATATGAGGAAAATATATAGCTGTTGTTTCTGGGTTAGAAAATACCCTGAAACAACAGTTTGCTCTCTAAATATTTGCCTGTCATACTCATATTTTGACCTGAAATACAAAGAATTACCAACTTTACCACAGTATTCCAATATTTATGGCACTATCTACACTATACAAGCAGTATTTACAGTAGTTAACATAAATCTCACCTTCTTTGGTGTTATATTATGTAATGCTTGTATGTGTTGTTTTTCTCTTCTCTTTTATCTTCCCTTCCAGAGATGGACCAGCTCACAGGAAGGACAGGAAGAGGAGAGGAGTTGTCTGGTTGTTGTTTTGACCTCCCTCATTGTACCTTTCCTTTCACACACATGTCAATTCTGTTTAAATTCAGTCAATTCATAAAGTAAATTGGATTGCATTCATTATTAGTGTTACATAGACTTATGAATTGACAGAATTGAAACTCACACACTGGAGAATTCACAGATGCTCTTGTTGGTCTCTTACAAGACTAAAGGTGAATATATTTATTTCATTTTAAACCACCTGAAAACCAGGGTGTTGAAACTTTTTGTGAAGCTATGTTCCATCAACTGGTCCATGACGTCCAGGGGCCATTTCCTTGTTTAGCTGTGTTATGGCTACACAGTCTTTTCTTTTTTCAGAGACAGAGACACACAAACACACTCTGCTCTTCTCCTCGAGGCACCTCACATGTCCAGTGCCCCGCCCTTGTATCTCCCTCTGCCTGAGGAGGCTGTCGAGATGAATGGTGGTGGCTAACCATAGGGATGGAGCAGAGGTAGATAGAGGGGAGAAGGCAGACTGGTGAGGGGTTGGTTTGACTGACTGTATTACTCTCTCTCTCCAAGGGAGGTTTCCTCACATTGACCTTCTCCTCCAAAGGGTTTTGATCAGGAGATGAGGAGAGAGGACTCGAGGAATCAAGGAAGTGCAACTGAGATTTTCCATCTTTCCTCAATTGAGATTTTTCAACTGTCCTTATTCTGCTTACTATGTCCTTGTTAGTAGGCTTTTTGAGTATAAAATTCATGAAATTCATAAAGTAAAAAGTTACTCAATACTTAGGATAGCATTCGTTATTACTATCAGTCACTTTTTCATAAATTGCATGAAAAGTGACTGTATTGAAACTCAGAATTCAGATGCTCTTGTTGTTCTTTCACAAGACTAAAGGTGAAATTTGTGTGTACCTGTATTGTTGCTATACATTCACTTTTCGTTTTTTCAGACACACACACCTCTCCCCCACTCCTCTCTGTCGCTCAGATCTCCAGTGCCTTGCCCTCTCTCTCTGTATGCCCATGTCTGAAGTCCCCCTACTACATCTTTATGAGTAGTCCCTGTATCTGTCTGAAGTTGTGCCAAAAATACATACTCTTGCTGCTCTCTTACAAATTACAGGTGATTTACACACACATACATGCACACACACACCCCTTTCAATACTTTTTGTATTTTTTGTAAAAATAATTATAACACAAATACCTGTCATGTTGTTTCCTGTATAATACTGATATACAGGCGTTCAACTAGGCTGATGGACTCCCGGTAGTTGGTATCCATCCGGGGGATCCTGTCTCCAACCATCTGGAGCAGGTGATCTAACTGGCTTCGGTCCAGACAAAAGTAGCGTTTGGAATTCTTCTCCAAACAGTCAAAACTCTTGAATGAGACGGTAGAACTCCCCTGCTTTTGGGACTTCAACCATCCCTGGACCCACACAGACCAGCGCTTTCGGCGGGGCTGGTCCCAGTCCAACAGCACGATCAAGACCACCTTGCGCAACATTGGTCTCATTTTTGAAAGAGCCTATTCTCTACCCTCTTGACTATTTATTATTGTAATTTCCTCCAACTATGCATTTTGAAGGGAAATTATATTATAGACTGTCACAATAAATGTGTAGACATCATTGAATAATATGTTTGCTACTTTGTAAATCATTTTTGTAAAACATTCAAAGAAATTCTTGAGTCACACTTTTTTATTATGTAATCCCACTATTTTTTTTTACTAGATATGTGTGAAGTTCAACATCCACATTTTGCTACTTTCTGTCAAGTCTAGGCAAACAATTTGATGCATATGTTCGATGCATACATTCGATAAATACAACATATGGACCACACAGAATGCATTGCAACTGCGCTGCAAGGCAAAGGCAGTGTTCCATTGGAAATTAAGGTACTTCGGTGTGATCGAAGCTTAAGGGTTTTCATATTTCATTTATGTTTGGTGAATCGTGTTTAATATACCAGAGCAGTAAATGTAAGCAGCTGATCCGCGAAATAAAGGAAAGGGTGCAAAGAAGGAATAGAGGCGAGGAAAGGAATCGACTTCACACTCGTGGGATGCGTCCTAATAATTGTGAGCACCTGTTGATGAACCACGTGGTTTGCGGCGGAGTTGTTTGGAGTGCATAAAATTGGAATCGAATCCGGTTTTAAAGTTAATTTAAGATTTATCGTTTGAAAATGGCGCCTAAAAAAACGGTAACCTCCGAAGAAGTCATCACATCTTCCGAATCACCCAATAAAGATGAGAAAGTGTCGGGAAAAGCTAAATCCGGTTTGTAACGCATGTGTTGTTTAGGCCAATAAGGGTATCCTACTATTTCGTTAGTTTACCTTATAAATTGTTCATTTTCATTTTGTTAGATTCCAGCAAAGCACCTGCTGTGGCACGGAAAACCCCCCTTCATCCACCAACGATGACGATGGTCAAAGAAGCGCTGAAGGAATTGGACTCTCGAAAGGGGGTTTCCTCGCAGGCCATTCGTAGCTACATAACCGATAAATATCCTTCTTTTGACCTGGTGAGGTTGAAGTACATGATACGCAAGACCCTGAACAACGGAATCGAGAGCGGTGTATTAGTGAGGCCACCGAACTCTACTGCAAACGGCGCACAGGGGAGGTTTCGGGTAAGTGACCCTTACCTATCTTTTTGGTTAGGATAATTAACTAGGACTAGACTGTCAACCAATTAAATACACACATATTCACATTGGAGTGTGTGTGGTAGCGTACCTGGGTGATTCTGCAACTTCGGGCACTTTGGCCGTGCAAAATTTCAGAAATTAAAACTTATTCAAACACCGTTTTACCAGTATTGTACTTGTCTTTTTGTCTAGAAACTATTTCTGGTAATGGCTGCCATCGTACTATTCAGGAATGTATATATTTTTGTAATTCTTCTCAGACAGCTGTAGACATGTAATTTCCATCACGTCATTAAACATCCATTTCAGTTAAATGAAATATCATACAATTGATTTATAACGGGTTTCTTATACATTTGTACATGAACTTGTATTGAATATTTTAAGTGTTTTTTTGTTTTTGTTTTAAGTTTTCCTAATATTAATAATTCAACACGACGGCTGAATTTATAAACTTGCCTTGGTGACAGCTGAAAACTATTTATGAAAAACAAGAGATTTCCACCCAACCTTTTTGTGAGATTATGATAACAACCATACATTTTAGATATGGAAATCATATGTAAATATACTAATTTACCTCAAATATGGGTTGTGATGGAGATGACATCTATGTAAAAAAAAAAAAACTTATGAAAACAATATTTTATTGCAAACATTTTGAACAACCATTGTTAAACAGTTAATTAATATAATACAAAGTAAGATTCCAAAACACTGGAACTAGCACCTTTTCAACATGAGAGCAATGTGGTGTCCTTGACTACACTTAGATGCTACAAATAAAAATTATAGTGTGTGTGTGATTTGAGAGCTACACATGTTTTATTTAATGTATGCCTTGCTTTGTGTGTCTCTAAGGCTTAGAAAGGTAGCTAAGTTCCTCCCAGACCAAGGCATCCAGCTCCATGTGCCTTTTGTTCAATGGATGGGGCTCAGGGACAAATCCAAGCACATGCTGTGGTCTGCATATGATGTCTCTCATTGGCCATTTACACAGGTAGTTCTCTGCAAAGTCAGTATGCACAATGACAAAGGGAGCACTCTATACATGCACTCTTTCTTCAGGTTCTCGCGGCACAAAGACTCAAGTGTCAATGTTGCTGCAGCTGATCACTTTGTGATACTGTAGTTTGTCCGCCATGAACTGGAGGTTGGTGTGGGTTTTGCAGAGGCATGTGTTCCTATCTTGGACTGCTGGCTTGACAACCTAAAAAGGATGTATTTTGCAGAATTCACAATAGGAAATTAGAATTTCTGAATATTCCCTCTTAAACTTCTGATAAAGGTTCTGAATTGTGCCATTCAAGAAGTGCTTCTGCTTTTTCTTGTTCCTTGTTAGTGTGTCCTTTTTCCATGTTGCTCTGCTGTTGTCATCACGTTCATAGAATAGTGATTTTTCCTCTTCTGTGGCTGTGCTAATTCTGTTACTCTTTTTTTTCTTCCCTGGAGTATTGAAGACTTGATGGCCTGTTCATTTGCCCTCATTGCTTTTGCTGAAAATCAAATTCTCTGTGGCTTTGACCAGGCCATACTTTCTCAGGATGTTGCCTCTGGGCATTTCTGAAGCCACTTGTTTGTCCTTGGCATTGCACTTTTTTTTTTCTACTTTTGTTTTAACTCTGCAATGATGGCATATTGAAACTATATAAAATCCTTCTCAAGTTCTTTGGAGTTCCCATCATTTTCTGTTTTGTCTTTGGGAAATCTTGTCTCCATTTTAGTTCATCAGTCGATCATTCCTTTTTTTTGTATTTCTCAGCTTTCTGTAAAGTATTATCAAGTTTGACATTTGTCATACTAAGACCTCTGTATGCTTTTTAGCGACCTCTTCCAACCTTTTTCCTTCCAGCAAGTATTTGACTTCTCATTCCTGTTGCAGACTGAGGATGGGGTATAAGGGTGTGCATTAGGGGCAGGTATGTTAGCGTCATGTTCTGGCTGCAAGTCATATGGTGACTGAGTTTGTGTTGCCTGATGGGTAGGTCTCATTGCAACTGCTCTCTTTAAAGTCTGTCTTCTATTCCGTTGGTTACATTTCCATTGCCTTGTTTCTTTGTTCTCTCTTTGTAAGCTCAGATTTCTTTCTTCCAGTATCTCTTCGTCTTTTTGCAGATGTTCCTGGTATTGTATAGGATTTTCTTTGTCTGTGACGTCTGTGCTGTTTTTATGTGGCCTCTTCTAAAAATAAAGACCTACTACTTAGTTTTCAACTTGTGCACACCTTGGAGCATTTTCTATATTAAATTAAATTAATTTAAAACATGATTAAATAAGCCTAAAGATAAAAACAAATAATATAATGGATTTGTCATTTCCACCACTTTGTCATTTCCACCACACTTAAGTTTGATGGAAATTACTGTTGGAAATGACACTTCTACAGTTTCTGGAGAAAATTGACTGACTGCTTAGCATGCTTTGGTTAGTATTAAAGCTAGCATTTTGTTTACACTAAATACATGAAATATTTTTTAAAAAATCAGTTCTACCACAAATTAAAGAAATTAGCCTGTTTGGAAATTACTGACAATTGTCCACTGCAGCCATGTGCTTCAGTGTCAATGTTTCTATGGTAACTAAATTAACATTCTCTTAACTTTATCAATGAGGAATTTGTCTTCAGTGGTGGAAATGACCACTCCCAAGGACAGGTATATTTTGTGGGGGGAAAAAATATATATATATATGGACATACTCACAAATATTGGTATTTTATTTGACTCTTTCTGTAGTACATAACATTGTTTTCTCATAGAAAAACAGAAGCTTAAGTCTGGGTCAGGGACATGGGCAAAATGGTGAAATTGAGGTCTGAAAGGTAGCTAAAATACTTGATAGAGGTGTTAAAAAAAAGTTGACCTGAGGACAGAAGTGCCTGTAGTTGCAGAATCACCCATCTCCCAAATGTGCATATAGGATTTGGTACCACCTTTTAGAATACACATTTGAGCATCGGTGTTTATACAAGTCATTACATTACATAACATTGAACATGGGTTTGCTGTTTTATAAAATGTAGTTAAAATTCTTCACCCTCCCTTTCCAGCTTGCAGTCAGGGGTAAGGCGAAGGAGCCTAAGGCCACTGAGAACACTGATCCCAATGTGGAGAAGGCTTCCAAGGCTGGAGCCAAGGAGAAGAAAGCAGGTAAACTGAATCTATTGTGCTCATCACTCCTTGGGTTTAGATGTAACCTTATCTGCCCAATTGGTTGGGGTAATTGTTGCTTATTGAGCAACACATTGCAATGTAGGGCTGGGAATTGCAGTAACCTTTCTTTGTCAGAACAATACTCATTCATGACTTGTATTTGTATCTTACTTCTCCTTTTTGTGGTGTCCATGATTGCATGTAGCTCCATTTACGTCACTAGTTTCTGAGAAAAGAACTACAGCCAAGAAGCTGAAGACTTCAGAGGTAAGTTGTCTTTTTGCTTTCTGACTATTGGCATAGTTCAAGTGGTTTTGGTGGGTAAGCAGTTTGTGCCTTGGTCATAATGGGTACTCTTCTGTTTCGGCTTTATCATAGCTAAAGTGTTGCTCATTATCGTATGGCAAATCTAAGTCATTTTCATGTTTTAAGGATGCAAAACCCAAAAAGGCTCCTGGTGGCTCCAAGGTGGCCCCTACGAAGAAGCCCAAGGCGATGAGGCCTGCAGCGGAAGGAGGGGCTGAGGACCAGCCCAAAGCACTGAAGACCACCAAGGCAGCCAAGAAGGGCGAGGGGGCAGCCAAGAAGGGCGAGGGGGCAGCCAAGAAGGGCGAGGGGGCAGCCAAGAAGGGCGAGGGGGCAGCCAAGAAGGGCGAGGGGGCTCCTGCCGCTAGAACCACAGGGAAACGAGGCAAAAAGGGAGCAGCTGAGTGACTGTTCTCCTTTCATGTGGGTTTTAAAGATTCACTCTGTTTTTGAATAAAGCTTTTGTTTTGTAAGTTGTTGTGGTGTCCTTTAGTGTAGACCTGTATACTAAACTCAGCAAAATTAATAAACGTCCTCACTGTCAACTGTTTATTTTCAGCAAACTTAACATGTGTAAATATTTGTATAAACATAACACGATTCAACAAAGTGAACAAGTTCTACAGACATGTGACTAACAGATTTAATGTGTCCCTGAACAGTGGTGGTGGGGGGTCCATAACATTCAGTATCTGCACCTTCTCCTCATGGACTGCACCAGATTTGCCAGTTCTTGCTGTGAGATGTTACCCCAGTCTTCCACCAAAGCACCTGGACATTTCTGGGGGGGATGGCCCTAGCAATCACCCTCCGATCCAACAGGTCCCAGACTTGCTCAATGGGATTGAGTTCCGAGCTCTTCGCTGGCCATGGCAGAACACGGACATTCCTGTCTTGCAGGAAATCACGCACAGAACAACGAGCAGTATGGCTGGTGGCATTGTCATGTCAGGAAGGGTACCGCATGAGGGAGGATGTCTTCCCTGTAATGCACAGTGTTGAGATTTCCTACAATGACGACAAGCTCAGTCAGATGATCCTCTGACACACGGCCCCAGACCATGATGGACTCTCCACCTCCAAATCGATCCCACTCCAGAGTACAGGCCTCGGTGTAATGCTCATTCCGTTGATGATAAACGCAAATCCATCACCCCTGGTGAGGCAAAACTGCGACTCGTCAGTGAAGAGCACTTTTTGCCAGTCGTGTCTGGTCCAGTGATGGTGGGTTTGTGCCCACAGGCAACATTGTTGCTAGTGAGGACCTGCCTTACAAGCCCTCAGTCCAGCCTCTGTCTATTGCAACTCGGGCAGTTGTTGCCATCCTGTACCTGTCCCGCAGGTGTGATGTTCCGATCCTGTGCAGGTGTGGTTTGCCACTGCGAGGACGATCAGCTGTCGGTCCTGTCTCCCTGTAGCACTGTCTTAAGCGTCTCACAGTACGGACATTGCAATTTATTGCCCTGGCCACATCTGCATGCCTCCTTGCAGCATGCCTATGCAGATGAGCAGGGACCCTGGGCATCTTTATTTTTGTGTTTTTCAGAGTCAGCAGAAAGGCCTCTTTAGTGTCCTAAATTGCCTACGTCTATAAGCTGTTATGGTTTTAACGACCGTTCCACAGGTACATGTTTATTAATTGTTTATGGTTCATTGAACAAGCATGGGGAAATTGGATTTTTACTAATTATCTTAGTCCTGAAAAAGGGGCGTTCCTTTATTTGTGGAGTTTATTCTCCCCTGTAGTGCAGGGAAATTCAAATCTTAACCAACGAGGTCTGGAGTACCTGATAATTCATGGGTGCAACTTTGACTGGGAACAGGGGGCCCCCCACATTCTGAAATTGCATCCCCCCCCGTTTTAGCATTGGAATGTGATACGAGGCGACTGCTTTTGGATGGTATGAACACCTCCGAGCGACAGGGTAGGCTGGAGTGTTTGCATTAATGTACACCCCCCACCCCCCCCCTTCTAAAACAAGTTGTGATAATTCTTTGCACCCACCTGGTGTCCCAGGTCTAAATCTGTCCTTAGAGGGTATTGGGCACAATGGAACTAGCTTTGAGGCCCAGATTTGGAGGTCTGTGGTGTTTTTTTTAAATGCACTGATGCAAGTTTGAGTCAATCTTTTAATGCTTGTGGCAGTTAAACTCTTGGGGGGCTGGAGAATTTAACCACTCAAATTGACTAAGCCTGATTTCTAATTTGTAAAACTACAGCCTTAACATAGTTCACTTTTACAAACATTGGAGTAAAACAAGCTTTCAGGGTAGGCCATTGTAAATAGTCTTACCTGACGTAGATAAATTGGGATACAGTAGTTAAACTCATGAGGCATTTAAGTTATTCTTCATGAGTCCATAATGGTATAGCCATTTAGACCTGTTCAGCAGATGTAGCCTCTTCTGCCAGGTGAATTGCATTACTAGTACACCCTGTTGCTGATGTTTGATGGGAAAAGGGGTTCTCTCAGCCTTGGATTATTACTGCACTATGCATAATCTGAGTGAAGCATAAATTCAGGGTGGTTGTACAAGGTTGGTGTTCACTATAGTCAGGATTGACCATCTATTGGATACATTTGCCATGGGTTATTAGTGTATGAGTCATAAGTGCACCTCTTGTACATTTCAGCTTGTCTGCAAGGGTGTGCAAGGTCACATTGGGCTCAAACTGATCATACCAATTGTTCTGTGGGGTACTCCAACCAGAGTTATGCCTTGAGCACACCGACAGCTCAATCATTTCCAATAGAATGCTGCGTTTGTGTTGTATGAGTCGGCCATTGACTCAAATCTCTAGCCACTTTAATCGGATGAAATAAATGTATCACTAGCCGCTTTAAACAATGCCATTTATATGTTTACATATCCTACATTACTCATCTCATAAGTATATACTGTACTCCATTGCATCTTGCCTACGCCGATCAGCCATCGCTCATCCTCGTATTCATTCCTTTACTCTTGTGTATAAGGTAGTTGTTGTGAATTTGTTAAGATTACTTGTTAGATACTACTGCATGGTCGGAACTAGAAGCACAAGCATTTCGCTACACTCGCATTAACATCTGCTAACCATGTGTATGTGGCAAATAAAATTTGATTTGATCAAATGGTAGGTGAATGTTGCACATCCAGATGCTGCGTACCATTTTGTGCAGTGACACTGTAGGTGTGATCAAGGCGTTGGTGCTGCTGGTTCTTTTTTCCCTGGAAGTTTGATTAAATTCTCAAGTCAGCCAGGAGATCTATAAAACAGTGCTGTGGACCTGGATTTGAGAAAGGAAACATCACCCAGTCATGGTTGTTTGACTCAAGGACCAGTCCATCGTTTATTTAAAAAAAAAGTGCTATTTTGTCACTAATAGAAACAGTACGTAAGTAGTCTGAGCATTTTTACAGAGCTCTTCAAGTATGTTCATTGTCTCTGCAGGGGGCAGGACCAACAGGCTGATTGGCCAAAAGGGCTGGGCTTCTCAAGCTGAGCATATTCTGACTGTGTCCTTATCCAAATCAGGCCCAACATTGCGTTCAGCTTGTCCATATAAAACACACTGCTCGAGGACCCATCAATTGCTTGATCCAGTTTGATTTTGTCCACAGACTAACTACAGTACACTGCTATCAATCCTCCCAGAAAGACGATTTAGAAACAGAGTAAGAAAAAGGGAGCGAAAGAAGGGGAGGACACTAGCCATGTGGATTCTCCATCTGCGAGAGAGCCCTCAATCATCTGCATTAATGATACCAATATCAAGAAACAAATTCAATACCACTTGAATCAATTCTAATACAATAAACATCTTCCACGTGTAAACAAATTCACTCCTTGGAGAGAGAAAGGTATCCTGGCCCCGCCCACTGGGCTGGCCTGGCGCCAGTACAGTTGCATCAGAGGCAGTGCATGGGTTAGTTAGTCTCCTCTTGTCCCGCGTCGTTCACTGAGGCCCCCCTGTAGGTCAACTCGGGGACAACAGGAAGCGGTCCAAGTACTGGGAGATGACCTCCCAGTTCCTCCAGAGGAAGGCGAGGAGGACAACAAGGAGCAGCGTTGAGAAGGTGCGGCTACGCGTCTTCATCAGGGGCACCACACAGTTGGCCACGGTGGAGACGAACACCAGGAGCACGGCCATGACAGCTAGCAGCACGTTGATGAGCTTGCCCAGCAGGGTCCGGGCCGTGGCGTTCTCCAGGCCTTCTAGCTGGACCACCTGCTGCTGCTGCTGCTGCAGCTCCATCTTGGAGATCCGTGTCTGGCATGCCTCCAACGCCTCCTACAGGGGGAGGGGAGAGAGAGAAGACCACCTCATTGAGAAGACCATGGATCACAGTGTGAAACACTTTCACAATTCAGCACAAACAACTAGACAACTACTGTACCATGTAGCATGATAATAGTACAACAAATGTCCCAGACTAAGAATATGCCTTGGGTTCACTGGAGATGCACTGTTGAGGCCCTTTGGAGATAAAAGTCAAGTATAATCATTCCATAATCCTTCCTTCAAGTACTGGAGAAACAACCTACCTGAATGTCTCTAGCTCTCTCGTAGGACTGATAGGCGATCTTCTCCTCCATGCTGGCCAGCTCCTGCTTCAGGTTGAGGATCTCATTCTGGTGGAGCTCTGTTAAGTCGTTGAGCTGCTCCTCCAGACGCTCACACCTGGAGACACACAGAGGTCAGGTACCGATCACACACACTTCCTTTCATGAAGGCGGTAGAGATGTTTGCTGTTGCTGAGTGAGAATAATACATTCTTTGGAATGGAAAGTGTTTAATAACAGAGGTTTTCATTTATGAGCAAGTGCTGAGTTGAGGGAAGGGTGGTAAACACATTGATTTCAGGTTATCACATAAGTATTAGTGACAGTCAGTGTCCTTTGTAAATGAGGACTCAGTAAAGTGTATGTAGTACCTGCAAGGTTGTGTGTGGCAGTGACGGGTTACCTGTATCTCTCCTCCTGCAGGGCCTGTAGGATCATGGTGTAGTCTCTCTGGTAGTGACTCTTCAGGCTGTTGAGTGACTCATCCAGCCGACCCTGGTTGTCCTGGAGATCCTGCACCTCGTGGAGCAGCGTGTCCAAGCCCAATGACTGGCCGGGGTCCAGGGTGTTAAGACCCTTAATAGAGCTGGGCGGGCCCCCGGGGATGCTGTTGGCTCCCGCCGAGCCGGAGCTGGCACTAGAGCAGTCATCCTCACTGCCGTACTTTGGGCTGGAAGCCCCCCCCAGACCATCCTCCTGGGGTTCGTAGAGGGAGTCCTTCAGGGACGAAATGTTGTCGGCGCTGCCAAACTTGTTGCGGATGAGGGAGGCGATCTCTCGGGGCTTGGACACCACGGCCCCAGCTGCAGAGTGAGTGGCGTGGGAGAAGCTGGAGAGGCCACCGGTCACCTGTAGGGAAGAATAGGTCAGTTACTAAACTGGGGTGGGACTAAGGTGGGAATTAAAGGAGATTTTAATCACAGCATTGTTGAATACTCGTTCGTGATTGGCTAGAAGGGCTCTAGAATGGACATTAAACCAGGACAGTTTGAAAATATAAAAATCGGGACACCTTGCAATCATGAATTTCTTTGGTCCTTAGTGTTGCAGTCATGACGCAACTGTCAAATCCTCCCATGTTTCTAGTTTCACCAGCTGTTTTCAGCAACAGGTATTTTTGAATTTGGTTGTCATATTGGAAGGTTTGCTAGCAACAAATTATTTAGATAGCTTCTAGCCTAGTGTTTGATATGCAATCTCCTCATAATTAACTTTTCTAGCTATGCCAGGCAATATCTAGCACTATCAGCTCATTGTTATGGATATTTCAGCGAGCATGGCAACGGAACATATAGAACGAACAACTGGGTTGCGTCCATAGCATCCAAAAGATAAGTAAATAAACAAAAAAAATTATTTCTACCGGTAAATGTGTGCTTTAGTATTGTTTTCTTTGGAAACTGTGGTATAAGCGGGATAAATGCCTCATGTACATTACCTTGGAAAACTTTACTCTGCAAAGTCATCCATTATTTCAAGATAATCTACAGAAGGTCTGCGTTTATCCCTTACTTAATGAACAGGGACATAGATATACTAGATATACAGGTATGATGTTTTGTAACTATTCTATTGGTTCCATTGCGCCAATCATGCTCAATCAAGCACAGCTAAAGTATTATAAATGATTTCATATAGTAATTTTGAACCCAAGTCTGAGAGATACGTATTCTACATGTGTTCTATTGAATTCTGTGGATAGGACTCTGTTAGAAGCTGTGTACTGCTAAAAACTCGCAAAGAAGTCAAGGACAGGTGGCTAAGACCAGACAAATTGTACATTTCTGGTGGTACTACTCACATTAGCAGATGCAGTGGCAGACTACAGTGGTAGGAATTAGTATGACAGTGGTGAAAAATAAGTGGGATGACTAACAAAACAGCTCACAGGGAAAGTAAATGTGATTAAAAATGTTCATAACAGCCCTGACCTTGGCGCCCACGTCCTTGAGGCCTTGGTGCATGTCTCGGAGCACGTCTTTGGGCTGACGGGGGATCCCGTTGTGCTCCACCTCTTTCAGCTTGCGCTGATAGCGCTCCAACTTCCTCTGCAGCTGCTGGATGGTCTGGGCTGATTTCTGGTTCTTCTTCTCAAACACCTGTTTGATGCGGGCACTCTGCTGCTTGTCTGCGTTGTTAGCTAGCTTCAGGTACTCGGCCACATTGTCGTCTCTAGCCCTCTGCTCGATTTTGATCTGCTCGGTGAGCTTGAGGATCTTCTGCTGCAGCTGGGCGATGGCCTGTTTGGTGCGCTGGGGGTCGGGGGTGCTGTCCACTGAGTCCAGCCCGTAGCTGTCGGCTCCATAAGAAATAGCGTTGGGCGATATGGCCGGGCCGGAGCCGTCCAGACGATCCAGCTGACCAAGGAAAGGGAGTGTAATGAGGAAGAGAAGATAAAGGGAAGATGGAAAGAAGAGATCAGAGACTGACGTGTGAGATTGAGGGAGAATGTAAAAATAACTAAATTGAACTGGAAGAGGAAGGCCTATTATATCAACGGGCAATATTGAGTTTCATCATTTCATAAACTATTATGATCATTCGGCTGAAAAACAGTCCACAAGCTTCCTCCAGTTGCAATGGTCACTATATGGTGTGGTTGAAGAAACTTGTCTTCATCCTACATCAGACCTTGTATGTATATTAAACTAGATCTCAAATCAATTTGCTATAAACAGATTCTGGAACAGCAGTGTTAGAGGTCAGAAGATAATTAACTTTGTGCAGAGAGGGGTTATGTGCTGTTGTTGGGAGTTGGGAAAGACGTAGGCCACCACAGTGGGCTTGCGAGTACATCCCCCTTTCCATCACTGTCAGCTCAGACAGCTTGTGAAACAGACAGGCAGTGGGGAGTGGACAGGACTGTTGCTCTTTCGAAGAATGACAGACTGTCGACAGAGTCCCTCAACCACAGCCATGTCTCAATGCTAGTTAGACCCTAGTCCGATAGCTACTCTTGTAAGGACAGTTCATTGCAGTATGCACAGGGTGATCACGGTCTACTGTTGGTGCAACATTCAGCTTAGCCTTTCCATCCAACAGTCAGACTCATACCCGTACTTCTCAAAAGGCTTGGTGGTGTCATCAAGCATTGTGAGATGACTGCCAGGGATATACACAGTGCTTGATGGGTGTACCTCAGACACAATGGGGTGCTATCTTTACTAGTTGCCTAGGAGTTCAACACTCAATCTTAAGTGTAAAGGATTTGATAATTTACCTGCTACAAGTCAGTATTCAGTCATTGCAATACAGTGTACTACACATTTCAATGGATGTGAGAAATTCCAGTGAGGACCATTTTAGATCTTGAGGGCTACAGAACAGTGTCAATAATGTAAGGCAACAATACGTTCTTTAAACTTTGAGCTTGTTTTGGCCTGCAAGGCAAGCCTTCGCTGGCTGACCTGAAGTACACTTGGAGACAGCCACAGGCCACAGCTAAATATAGAAAAGCTTAGAGCACATAGTCACCTACGCACACACACACTATTGCTCTCTCTGACCCACCAGCACTGACAGCTCCTTTCACTCCTTCATCGAAGAACCACCAGAGGATGGCAAACCAGTTAACCAATTTAATCTAACAGTAAAATAAGTAATGAATTCTGACCTTCCAATACTGTGCTTCCATTTCTTCTGTTCCTCTAGTAGTAGCAGTTTTTTTATTTACACTACCGTTCAAAAGTTTGGGGTCATTTACAAATGTCCTTGTTTTTTTTTAATAAAAGCACATTTTTGGCCCATTAAAATAACATCAGAAATACAGTGTAGACATTGTTAATGTTGTAAGTGACTATTGTAGCTGGAAACAACAGATTTTTTATGGAATATCTACATAGGCGTACAGCGGCCCATTATCAGCAACCATCACTCCTATGTTCCAATGGCACGTTGTGTTAGCTAATCCAAGTTTATCATTTTAAAAGGCGAATTGATCATTAGAAAACCCTTTTGCAATGATGTTAGCACAGCTGAAAACTGTTGTCCTGATTAAAGAAGCAATAAAACTGGCCTTTAGATGAGTTGAGTATCTGGAGCATCAGCATTTGTGGGTTCGATTACCAGCTCAAAATGGCCAGAAACAAATAACTTTCTTCTGAAACTATTCAGTCTACTCTTGTTCTGAGAAATGAAAGCTATTCCATGCGAGAAATTGCCAAGAAACTGAAGATCTCGTACAACGCTGTGAACTACTCCCTTCACAGAACAGCGCAAACTGTCTCCAACCAGAATAGAAAGAGTGGGAGGCCCCGGTGAACAACTGAGCAAGAGGACAAGTACATTAGTGTCTAGTTTGAGAAACAGACACCTCACAAGTCCTCAACTGGCAGCTTTATTAAATAGTACCCACAAAACACCAGTCTCAACGTCAACAGTGAAGAGGCGACTCCGGGATGCTGGCCTTCTAGACAGAGATGCAAAGAAAAAGCCAAATCTCAGACTGGCCAATAAAAATAAAAGATTAAGATGGGCAAACGAACACAGACACTGGACAGAGGAACTCTGCCTAGAAGGCCAGCATCCCGGAGTCGCCTTTTCACTGCTGACGTTGAGACTGGTGTTTTGTGGGTACTATTTAATAAAGCTGCCAGTTGACGTCTGTTTCTCAAACTAGACACTAATGTACTTGTCCTCTTGCTCAGTTGTGCACCGGGGACTCCCACTCTTTCTATTCTGGTTATTTATTTTACCTTTATTTAACTAGCCAAGTCAGTTAAGAACAAATTCTTATTTTCAATGACGGCCTAGGAACAGTGGGTTAACTGCCTTGTTCAGGGGCAGAACGACAGATTTTTACCTTGTCAGCTTGGGGATTCAATCTTGCAACCTTTCAGGTTACTAGTCCAACGCTTTAACCACTAGCCTACTTGCCGCTCAACAGCCAGTTTGCACTGTTCTGCGAAGGTAGTAGTTCACAGCGTTGTACGACATCCTCAGTTTCTGGGCAATTTCTCGCATGGAATAGCCTTCATTTCTCAGAACAAGAATAGACTGACGAGTTTCATTAGAAAGGTCTTTGTTTCTGGCCATTTTGAGCCTGTACTCGAACCCACAAATACTAATGCGCCAGATACTCAACTAGTCTAAAGGACAGTTTTATTGCTTCTTTAATCAACACAACAGTTTTCAGCTGTGTTAACATAATTGCAAAAGGGTTTTCTAATGATCCATTAGCCTTTTAAAAGTATAAACTTGGATTAGCTAACACAACGTACCAGGAGTGATGGTTGCTGATAATGGGCCTCTGTACACCTATGTAGATATTCCATAAAAAAATCTACAATAGTCATTTACAACATTAACAATGTCTACACTGTATTTCTGATCAATTTGATGTTATTTTAAATTGACAAAAAAAATTGCTTTTCTTTAAAAAAACAAGGAAAGTGACCCCAAACTTTTGAACAGTAGTGTAGGTAAAAAGCTTTGCAGTGGCATGTCTGTCCCAGTGAGTAGGTCCCCTAGTTTAATCTCACCCGGTCAGGCTCCTCAGTGGAGTGGTACCCGGATGTGAGCAGCAGGTCTGCCAGGGTTGGGGTTAGGGTTAAACTCACCCGGGTCAGGCTCCTCAGTGGAGTAGTACCCGGATGTGAGCAGCAGGTCTGCCAGAGTTGGGGTTAGGGTTAAACTCACCTGGGTCAGGCTCCTCAGTGGAGTAGTACCCGGATGTGAGCAGCAGGTCTGCCAGGGTTGGGGTTAGGGTTAAACTCACCCGGTCAGGCTCCTCAGTGGAGTGGTACCCGGATGTGAGCAGCATGTCGGCCAGGGCGGGGCTGGTGAGCGTGTCCGTGGTGGAGGAGGAGCGCGGGCGGCCAGCCTGCAGCAGCATCACCTCCTGGGTACTCCTCCGGTGGATCTGGGGGCTGCCTTTCTGGGGGTGGTCCCCAGTCCCCCCAGTCTTGCTGCGGCGGCTCTGCAGGCTGGTCCCTCGTTTTATCATTGGGGGTGCGCTTCTAATCTGCTGCAGAACGCGGCTCAGAGCTGCAGGGGGAGCGGAGGAAGTAGCGTGGGGGTCAGAGTCCAGACCGGGGGCGGGAGAGTCCCCAACCTCTGGCCCCCCACCGTCCGGGGGCTCAGGGGCGGGCCCACCTGTAGAGAAGGAGGCGGCGGCGTCGTGCGGGGAGACGGACGAGCGGCGGCGCTGCGGCTGGAAGAGCTGTTTCAGGCCGTGGCCCAGCGCGCCCATGTTTTCCAGTGCATTGTGGGTGATTTTGGACAGGCCATGCTCAGACTCAGACGCCCTCCGGCCCACCTCCGGCTCCTCAGGACTCTGCTCACTGCTAGCCTGATCCATCAGGGGGCGCCAGGCTGACGCTCAGCCACAGGGTCACAGGGCCAACACTGGGGGTGCGAGGGTCTAGCTACGTCCCGACGCCACACCCCCTCTCAGAGGCAGCTTCAAAGCCGGGAAGCAGGGGGGATGGCACTGGGCCCTGTGCGCATGCATCTGCGGATTGGCTCAAAGTCATGTTCGTCTAACACAAGAAGGAAATTAAAATGGATTATGACATGCAGCAGTGAATGGACGGGACAAAAAAAGTAGCAGAATTAAAACTATGATTACACAAAGGAGCAGACAGTCGTTGAACCTCGGGTCGGCTTTGAGACTTGAGTTATTAGTTGACTCAAATTTTTTTTTATGTCCAAATATTCTTAATGGCAATATTAGCAAATGTTCTCAGAGAAAACCATAAGCCAAACCACAACATCTGATATGTCTAAACACACTTACAAAATAAATCTACTGTACAAGCCTAATCTACAGCAATGATGGGTGTCATGCTAAACAAATTATTTTTCAAAAACTATTTCTGAAATGCTGGGGTTTATTGTACAGTTTCCATAGATTCACTGTGGCACTTTAGTGTCAGTATCAAATTACAAATTCCCTTTTAGAGGATGGAAGCGTGTCACACTAATCTGTGGTTCCCTGGTCAGGCAGAGGCTAACAAACATTGCCTTAATTATTCACTCAGACAGTCCTTTTACATTGTCCTTTAATATAAGACACACAGCATTTCAGAAACAATTTCTTTACTAAATGGGTGAAAGAAACCATATATCCTTTTAGGATTTCGAATGAGTTTAAAATTATTGTAGCTAAATAATATGAAAAGGATGGTGAGTGAGCACTAAAATATAAATTAATATAGTTTTATCAGGTGGTCTAATCTGCCAGAGGCACCCAGAGTTGCACCATGTTCTCCCTGTAGAGAGCTTTGGCCTCAGAATCAAACATGGAGCTGTTAGCGGGGCTGTCAATGGCTAATCTACAGCGTCGGAGAGATGAGCTCATGGAGAGCACGTTATATAAAGACTATCTTTCACTCATCAACAGCATAGAAAGATTGAAAGAGAGGGACATAAAAGGAGGGCAGGGGGAGAGACATGGGGGATGAAAGCGAGAGGGAAAAGGAGAGAGCAAGAAGAAACAGTTGGTGAGAAAGAGGAGAAATGGAGCGAGAGAAAAAGAGCTTACCATCCGTCCAGCTTCTCCTCTTCTGACTCACAGCTCAGGGTTGGCTGCTGCGGAGGTGGTCAACATGAGAGGAAAATCACTATCAAATTGGAACAAACTAAGAGATACAAATAAATTATGCTTGCATTGCGGCACACTGACTCACGCTCAATGATCCATGTATAAACTTCTAGAAGGAGGAGCAGTCCTTATCTTCACTGACCACTCAAAATGTGAAACTATGACGTGAAGATGAGTAGAACACCTAACAGTGATGACTCCATCCAGATTACTCAGAGCAGAGCAGTAGAGGTCTCTGATACATTGATGCATCATGAGTGGTACAGTAAATAACGTAATTAATGAGGGACAAAGATTGATGTCAATAACCTAATGGAGTACCTTTCATGTAGTGTTGCTTAGAGTCACTGGCAGCATCCCAAATGGCACCCTATTCCTTACAATAGTGCACTACCTTTTCCAGCATTTGGGCTCTGGTCAAAAGTAGTGCATTATATAGGAGATAGGCTGCCGTTTGTGATGCATGCACAGTGCCCGTCAGTGACCCTCAACCCCACCAATTACAGGCCTATGTGGAAGCATTTGCCTAATCAGCACAAAACTAAGAGGAAAGGTGAAGAATTCAGTCACCACCAGTTTACTGGCACCACTGACAACCCCCGACCCACACAAGTCCCCCCGACCCACACAAGTCCCCCCGACACACACGTCCCCCCTACTCCCCGCTACCCACACAAGTCCCCCCTACCCAATCAGAAATGATACATCTCCTAATGTGAGGGAAATACAGGTGGTTGTGCTATGCAGGCAGTTTCTCCGCATCCTGCTAAACCCAAAACAGCATAGAGAAAAAACTACTAGCATGGAGGGAAAGTATCCCAAATGGATAGGAGAGATTGCTTCATTTGAGAAAGTCCCTTCCTCATAACTATAACACTAACCCTGTAACATTAACCCAACACTGGTGTACCACTATGGCTAATCTCACCCACAGAGAGAAAATATTCAAACCCAACGGTCATACCGGCATCCTCCTCGCCTATCACTGAAAGTACCCTAATGTGTTTGCCCGTTCCCCTCCCCCTCATTTCACCCCATGTTCAACTTATTGCAAGCCAGACTGAAAGGTATGGCCATCTATAGGTTATGTGCAGGCCCAATTTCAATGAGGGGACGCTGTGGCCAACAGTTGAGCAGATACACACACACACACACACACACAGCAACGTGCATGTTCCACACACACAGAGACGTGCACACTTACACGTCACTGTGTGTGTGTGTGTGTTCCATTGTGCCCTGAAGGTAATACACAAGAGTGATGAGTGAGTCTAACGGTGTTGTTCATCCATAATTAAGCAGACAAAACATAGGAGTGACTCCCATACCTCAGCCCAGATATTGTGTGTCACTGTCAACAAGCAGGCACCTCCAACCCGTCCAAAAACACTATAGATAAAACACCCACTCTATAGATAAAACACCCGTGCCACAAGCAAAGGCTAATGGAACACATGGCCTAATGCTATTATAGCAGACTACCTACCACCACAGATGCAGTCCAACATGCACATCCACAGCTATGAGTACATAGATGAGCATAGTAGCAAACATTCACACAGTGACACACACATGACACTATTACACACCATGACACATCCAGTCTCTCTTCCTCCTCTAGTGTGCTACATTTTCTGTCTGAAGAGGGTTGGCCAACACTCGCTTATCACTCTCCCCCGCTGCCTCGAGCATTCAGCCTTCCAAGGTCACACCAGTGTGCGTATGTCTACAGTCTATACTGCCTGTGCCTACATAGATAAGACGCTGCATGCAAATGTATCTACCACATGTACTTTTGTGTCCATTCACTGTAACAGTCTACTTTCACATGGCATCTACAGCAAGGCCCAGCAAGATGAGAACGTCTTAAAGATGGAATTGCAAATAGGGGGAAAAGCGCCCCTGTCCGCCCCAGCACCTCTTATTGTTTTGTGGACCTAATGGAGACGAGATTCTTCGAACAACGCAGTACATATTCTGCTGTTCTATCGCGTGTGCAATGATGTCAGAAGGGAGAAAGAACAGAGTTTGTTGTTCGCAGTAACTTCTTTGTTGTTGTAATATCCCAAATGGAAGTGGCAGTTTCACCAGTAATGATTCCAGCTTTAAAGGGGAATGGAAACACTAGGCTTTACACATGTTTAGTGTTAGTGGATTGAATACAACTTGTTGCATAGCTATACGTCCTAAAGTGTTTCCATTCCCCTTTAATGTGCTGTGTCAGCCTGCTGATCATTGATCTTCTGATCTATTTTTTTTCCACTGTTCATCTACCAAAAGCTATTCTTCATTCTGATGAAAGTGAACATGGCTGAAACATTAATGCCACTTTCAACAATGCTAGGATCTAATTTCTGCTGCCTTCTTTCCTCATCTACCATAAGGGAAATAAATGTCCTCCTTTTTGACAAAAGTTAGGCAGAATGATAAGCAGTGCAATAGCCAATTGAATCTTTCCTAAAGCAAATTGTTTGGCTAGCTACTGGGACACATACCTTATGTTCCAGTCATCAGCAGGCCTATTAGATTCTCTCTGCATAAGAAAAGGCTAAATATTCCAAGGAAATTTTCCAAAACCGCTCTTTCCAAAATAAAAGACCTGGGATGTCCTTTCCTCTTCAGTCAACGGTATCCAGTGATGTTTAGGAATATCACATGCTGCAATGGAAAGAGTGGAGAAATGTCAGGGCAGGTTTTCAAAATCACCAGGGGTATAAAGATAAACATACCATGGTTTGTCCATTTACTTTAGATGATCTCACTGGTAAATGTGAGCTTTATGCTTTTGACAAACTCACCGCAGTTCAATACTGTACTTTCAGACTCAACTCAAACACATGTGACTCACTCATATGTGTGGTTTATCAAGACTCAATACAGTATGCGCTCCAGATTCAATAGGCTTTTGCACTGCATTTCATTCTGCCTAATCCAGTGAGCTGTCATGAAAACTAGGACAAAGCAGGTGCACAGACTCTGGCCTGGATGGGCAAACCATTGCCAACTGTCTCCTGAGTAGCTTACAGAGCCTTCAGAAAGTATTCATACCCCTTGACTTATTCCACATTTTGTTGTGTTACAGCCAGAATTCAAAATTGATTAAATATTTTTTTTAATCCACACCCATCTACACACCATAACGACAAAGTGAAAACATGTTTTTAGACATTTTTGAAAATGTATTGAAAATGAAATGCAGCTGAAGTTGGAAGTTTACATACACTTAGGTTGGAGTCATTAAAACTCGTTTTTCAACCACTCCACAAATGTATTGTTAACAAACTATAGTTTTGGCAAGTCGGTTAGGACATCTATGTGCATGACAAGTAATTTTTCCAACAATTGTTTAGACAGATTATTTCACTGTATCACAATTCCAGTGGGTCAGAAGTTCACATACACTAAGCTGACTGTGCCTTTAAACAGCTTGGAAATTTTCAGAAAATTATGTCATGGCTTTAGAAGCTTCTGATAGGCTAATTGACATCATTTGAGTCAATTGGAGGTGTACCTGTGGATGTATTTCAAGGCCTACCTTCAAACTCGGTGCCTCTTTGCTTGACATCTTGGGAAAATAAAAATAAATCAGCCAAGACCTCTGGTTCATCCTTGGGAGCAATTTCCAAACGCCTGAAGGTACCACTTTCATCTGTACAAACAATAGTACGCAAGTATAAACACCATGGGACCATGCGGCCGTCATACCGCTCAGGAAGGAGACGCGTTCTGTCTCCTAGAGACGAACGTATTTTGGTGCGAAAAGTGCAAATCAATCCCAGAACAACAGCAAAGGACCTTGTGATGATGCTGGAGGAAACAGGTACAAATGTATCTATATCCACAGTAAAACAAGTCCTATATCGACATAACCTGAAAGGCCGCTCAGAAAGGAAGAAGCCACTGCTCCAAAACCTCCATAAAAGAGCCAGACTACGGTTTGCAACTGCACATGGCGATAATGACCATCGTTATGTTTGGAGGAAAAAGGAGGAGGCTTGCAAGCCGAAGAACACCATCCCAACGGTGAATCACGGGGGTGGCAGAATCATGTTGTGGGGGTGCAGGAGGGACTGGTACACTTCACAAAATAGATGGCATCATGAGGAAAGAAAATTATGTGGATATATTGAAGCAACATCTTAAGACAGGAAGTTAAAGCTTGGTCGCAAATGGGTCTTCCAAATGGACAATGACCCCAAGCATACTTCCAAAGTTGTGGCAAAATGGCTTAAGGAACACAAAGTCAAGGTATTAGAGTGGCCATCACAAAGCCCTGACCTCAATCCTATAGAAAATTTGAACTGAAAAGGCATGTGTGAGCAAGGAGGCCTTACAAACCTGACTCAGTTACACCAGCTCTGTCAGGAGGAATGGGCCAAAATTCACCCAACTTATTGTGGGAAGCTTGTGGAAGGCTACCCGAAACATTTGACCCAAGTTAAACATTTTAAAGGCATTGCTACCAAATACTAATTGAGTGTATGTAAACTTCTGACCCACTGGGAATGTAATGAAAGAAATGAAAGCTGAAATAAATAACTCTACTATTATTCTGACATTCCACATTCTTAAAATAAAGTGGTGATCCTAACTGACCTAAGACAGGAAATTTTTACTAGGATTAAATGTTAGTAATTGTGAAAAACTGATTTTAAATGTATTTGGCTAAGGTGTATGTACACTTCCAACTTCAACTGTAAATTTTACAGCTGTGAGTCATTCTGGGTAAGTCTCTATTTTATTTTATTTAACATTTATTTAACTAGGTAAGTCAGTTAATTAAGAACAAATTCTTATTTACAATGACGGCCTACCAAAAAGCAGGAACAGGGGCTGGGATAAAAAATACAAATATAGGACAAAACACACATCACGACAAGAGACAACACAAAACTACATAAAGAGACCTAAGACAACAACATAGCATGGCAGCAACACATGAAAACAGAACGGTTGCAACACAACACGGTACAACATGGTACAAACATTATTGGGCACAGACAACTGCACAAAGGGCAAGACAACAACTCATCACGCGAAGCATCCACAACTGTAAGAGTGTCCATGATTGAATCTTTGAATGAAGAGATTGAGATACCTCTATGAGCTTTCCACACCTGCATTGTGCAACATTTGCCCATTATTATTTTCATAATTCTTCAAGCTCGGTCAAATTGGTTGTTGATCATTGCTAGACAACCATTTTTAGGTTTTGCCATAGATTTTCAAGTAGATTTAAGTCAAAACTGTAACTAAGCCACTCAGGAACATTCACTGTCTTCTTGGTAAGCAACTCCAGTGTAGATTTGGCCATTTTAATTTAGGTTCTTGTCCTGCTGAAAGGTGAAATCATCTCCCACTGTCTGGTGGAAAGCAGACACCCAGGTTTTACTCTAAGATTGTGTCTGTGCTTAGCTCCATTCCGTTTGTTTATCCTGAAAAACTCCCCAGTCCTTAACGATTACAAGCATACCCATAACATGACGCAGCCACCACTATGCTTGAAAGTATGGAGATTGCAATATGTTATATGGGATTTGCCAGAGTACCACAAACAACATTTTATATTCAGGACAAAAAGTGAATTGCTTAGCCAAATTTCTTCAGTACTACTTTAGTGCATTGTTGCAAAGAGGATGCATGTTTTGGAATATTTTTTATTCTGTACAGGCTTCCTTCTTTTTACTCTGTCATTTAGGTTAATATTGTGGAGTAATTACAATGTTGTTGATCCACCCTCAGTGTTGTCCAATCACAGCCATTGCACTCTGTAACTGTTTGAAAGTCACCATTAGCCTCATGGTGAAATCCCTGAGCAGTTTCCTTGCTCTCTGGCAACTGAGTTAGGAAGGACGCCTGTATCTTTGTAGTGACTGGGTGTATTGATACACTATCCCAAGTGTAATTAATAACTTCACCATGCTCAAAGGGATATTCAACGTTGTTTCCCCTTCATCTACCAATAGGTGGCAGTTGTAAGGCAATACTAAACCTCCCTGGTCTTTGTGGTTGAATCTGTGTTTGAGAGATCTTACAGATAATTGTATGTTGTGTGGGGTACAGAGAAGATGTATCAAAATCATGTTAAAACACTAATATTGCACACAGTGCGAGTCTATGCAACTTATTATGGGACTTAAGCACATTTTTATTTAGGCTTTCATAACAAAGGGTTGAAAATTAATTGATTCAAGACATTTAAGCTTTTTAATGTAATTAAAGTGTTAACATTTTGAAAAACAATTCCACTTTGACATTATGGGGTATTGTGTGTAGGCCAGTGACACAAAATCTCAATTTAATCCATTTTAAATATCAGGCTGTAACAACAAAAATGTGGAAAAAGTCAAGGGGTGTGAATACTTTCTGAAGGCACTGTATGTCTGGGAGCTTGATAGTTCTTAGCTAATTAAGATCAAGATAACTTTATTGGTCAATTGCACACAAGGTACAAATGTGACTTCCGCTTTTAACCCAACCCCTGTGAAAGACACAGATACACTGGTTTTGGAGAGGTGCAGGGAGCTGCCACACCGGCCACCCGGGGAGGAATTGTTGTGTAACTAGCTAACGTTAGTTAGAGTGATGTGACTGTGATAGATTTTCCAAATCAATGGAATGTGTGGGGTGTGTTTGTTTTTACAATAGGAGACAGTTGACTGCCAAGCTAAACAGAGCTGTTAGCTCAATTAATCTGACAAACGTTAATCAGACATTGATCAAATTTGCTTGTTGCAAGAAATGGGAAGTTGTTTACGCCCAAAGCCAGCGAGTAATTAGCTAGCTATAAAACACCTAGCCCCTACGTTCCTATGCTGTCCCTTGGACAACATAGTCACATACATTTGTATGGACGAAAACCTATACATCCGGTCTGTTGCACATTTTGAATACAATTCTATTTGAATTTACTCATTTGTAGTGTGTCAATTAATCCCGTAAGGGAAGGGTTGCCAATTAGCGATTTGACACAAAAATATGTCATTCATTCACACTACCTGATTGTCCTTGTGGGTTGAAATTTGAGACAAAATATCCACAGGAAATATTATTAAACTGACTTCAAAACGAGTTCTCTATGTTACTCTTTACCGGAAGCATGCGCAGCGCATTTACCTCCATCTTGTGCGCAATACAAGACGGAAGTACATGCACACAATGCATGCATACCAGGTGTTTACATGGTTTTGCGCATGTGCCAGGTGATAGGAATCTCAGTAGTACCAGTGTTTGGGAAAGTTGGTTTAATAATACCGCACAGACAACCGGTACAGTAAATTCAAATGGAATTTGACTCAACATTCTGGCTTGTGAAGACATTTCCCAAACAAATGTACGGCATTAAAGGGATTATCCGGTACTTTTGTAGCCTATACTTTTTAGCCAGTAGTTTTGAAAGTAGAGCTCACGAGCCAAACGTGGTTCTCTGAAAATTGCATACTACATCACATATGTGCAAATGTGTGCACCACATCACTGCCCTCTCTTGCTCTGCTGTGTGTGCATGATGTGCCTCTTGCTAGATGTTACTGAAATGGCAAGGGGCTGAACTTCATTGATTGAACTTGAATTGCTAGGGGGCTGGCCCATGTGGGGGAAAATGTAGGGGATATGGAGCTGCACAGCTTCCAGTAAACAGTCACTTTCAAACTAGGGATTTCTTGGCTAACTGAGGTTAAGACTGCAATTTTGCTCATAGATTATGCGTGCATGAACTACACATTGACATATCCAGCCCAAAAGTGAAGGTTTAAAAAACACTTAATAGTCACCAAAGTTCCAGAGCATGTCTTTAACCTCAGACTGTGTAACCAGAAGCATCAGTCTGATTTATTATTTGGCAATAAGACACCTAAGCTAATTGCAATCACACTTCAATCTAATGTTAAGCTACTCGCTAAGAAATTGACTACATATTTACCGAGATAAAAATTAACATAATTATCCTATCCCATTTCTGTTTCAGCCAGAAGATACGGACCCTACCGTTACTCGTGTACACTGAGCTGCACTGGGGTCGGAACGCAATCATGCTTACGTTAAGACACAGAAGAGCCGACACAAGATATGGGTCGGAAAACATACCTCAATGCAGGAATGGGATATGCCACTGTACCTTTATCCACACTGCTCCATAAAGAAGATCTAAATACTGCTCGTTTTCCCAGAAAACTGCGCTTTTTGTTAGCGATCAGTAGCCACAGCAGCAGAAAACTGCCCTTTTCTAGCAGTAGCCACCGCAGCCATTTTGGAATGGCAGTGTCACCCAATCATCATCATGAAGTGCTTTGAGAGGCTAGTTAAAAGGACCATATCATCTGCATCTAACAAACACCCTAGACCCCGCTACAATTCGCATATCTACAGATGACGCTATCACCATTGCACTGCACACGGCCTTATCCCATCTGGAAAAGAGAAATGTCTATGTAAGAATGTTGTTCATCGACTACAGCTCAGCCTTCAACACCCTAGTGTCCTCCAAGCTCATCACTAAGCTCAGGGCCTTGGATATGATCCCCTCTCCCTGTGCAACTGGATCCTGGACTTCCTGATGGACCAACCCCAAATGGTGAAAGTAGGCAACAACACCTCCCCCACGCTGATCCTCAACACGGGGGCCCCACAGGGGTGTGCTCAGCCCCCTCCTGTACTCGCTGTTCACCCATGACTGCATGGCCATGCACGTCTCCAACTCAAATTATCGAATTTGCTGACGACAACAGTGGTAGGCCTGATTACCAACAACGATGAGACTAGAAGGCGGAGACTGTACAAGTGCATCCAAGCTGGGACCGAGAGACTGAGAAACAGTTTCTCTAGGCCAGACTGTTAAAAACAGTCACCACTAGCCAGCCACCACCCAGTACCTTAGATAGAGACTGCTGCTCTATATACATAGTCATTGAACACTGGACACTAAATGTTTAGATACTGTTTTACCCACATTAAATGTACAGTGCCTTCGGGAAAGTATCAGACGCCTTGACCTTTTCCACATTTTGTTAGGTTACTGTCTTATTCTAGAATGGATTAAATAAATAAAAAATCCTCAATCTACACACAATACCCCATAATGACAAAGTGAAAACAGGTCTAGACATTTTTGCAAATTTATACAAAATAAACAGAAATACCTTATTTACATTCAGACTCTTTGTTATGAGACCCAAAATTGAGCTCAGGTGCATCCTGTTTCCATTGATCATCCTTGATATTTCTACAACTTGGAGTCCACCTGTGGTAAATTCAATTCATTTGACATGATTTGGAAAGGCACACACCTATCTATATAAAGGTCCCACAGAGCAAAAACCAAGCCATGAGGTCGAAGGAATTGTCCGTAGAGATCCAAGACAGGATTGTGTCGGGCGCAAATCTGGGGAAGGGTAACAAAACATTTCTGCAGCACTGAAGGTCCAAGAACACAGTGGCCTCCATCATTCTTAAATGGAAGAAGTTTGGAACCACCAAGACTCTTCCTAGAGCTGGCTGCCTGGACAAACTGAGCAATCAGTCAGAGAAGGGCCTTGGTCAGGGAGGTGACCAAGAACCCGATGGTCACTCTGACAGAGCTCCAGAATTCCTCTGTGGAGATTGGAGAACCTTCCAGAAGGCCAACTATCTCTGCAGCACTCCACCAATCAGGCCTTTATGGTAAAGTGGCCATACGGAAGTCACGCTTTAGTAAAAGACACGAAAAGCCCGCTTGGGGTTTGCCAAAAGGCACCTAAAGGACTCTCAGACCATGAGAAACAAGATTCTCTGATCTGATGAAACCAAGACTGAACTCTTTGGCCTGAATGCCAAGTGTCCCGTCTGGAGGAAACCTACGGTGAAGCATGGTAGTGGCAGCATCATGCAGTGGGGATGTTTTTCAGCAGCAGGGACTGGAAGACTAGTCAGGATGGAGGGAAATGAACAGAGCAAAGTACAAAGAGATCCTTGATTAAAACCTGCTCCAGAGCGTGCTGGACCTCAGACTGGGGCAAAGGCTCACCTTCCAACAGGACAACAACCCTAAGCACACAGCCAAGACAACGCAGGACTGGCTTCTGGACAAGTCTTTGATTGTCCTTGGGTGGCCCAGCCAGAGCCCAGACTTGAACCCGACCAAACATCTCTGGAGAGACCTGACAGAGCTTGATAGGATCTGCAGAGAAGAATGGGAGAAACTCCCCCAAATACAGGTGTGCCACGCTTGTAGCGTCATACCCAATAAGACTTGAGGCTGTAATCACTGCCAAAGGTGCTTCAACAAAGTATTAAAGTGTCTGAATACTTATGTAAATGTGATTGTTTTTTGTTTTTTATTTTTAATACATTTGCAAAAATGTCTGAACTGTTTTGGCTTAGGCATTATGGGGTATTGTGTGAAGATTGATGAGGAAAAAAACTAAGGCATTTTAAAATAAGGCTCACGTAACAAAATGTGGAAAAAGTCGAGAGGTCTGAATACTTTTCCGAATGCACTGTATTATAAAATATAAACGCAACATGCAACAATTAACGGTTTTACTTAGTTACAGTTCATATAAGGAAATCAGTCAATTGAAATAAATTCACAAGGCCCTAATCTATTGATTTCACATGACTTGGGAGGGGCGCTGCCATGACTGCACCTGGGGAGCCAGGCCCACCCACTGGGGAGCCAGGCCCAGCCAATCAGAATGAGTTTTTACCCACAAAAGGGCTTAATTAAGGATACTCCTCAGTTTCATCAGCTGTCCGGGTGGCTGGTCTCAGACAATTCCGCAGGTGAATAAGCCAGATGTAGAGGTCCTGTCCTGGCGTGGTTACATGTGGTCTGCGGTTGTGAGGTCGCTTGGACATACGGCCAAATTTTCAAAAAATGATGTTGGAGGCGGCTTATGGTAGAGAAATTAACATTACATTCTCTGGCAACAGCTCTGGTGGACATTCCTTCAGTCTGTATGCCAATTGCACTCTTCCTCAAAACTTGAGACATCTTTGGCATTGTGTTGGTTGACAAAACGGCACAATTTAGAGTGGCCTTTTATTGTCCCCAGCACAAGGTGCACCTGTGAAATGATCACACCTGTCAGGTGGATGGATTATCTTGGCAAAGGAGAAATGCTCACAAACAGGAATACAAACAAATTTGTGCACAACATTTAAGAGAAATAAGCTTTTTGTGCATATCATGAAACCATGTTGCAATTATATTTTTGTTCAGTATATTTTCTGGACTCTAACATTGCTCCTTCTGATATTTCTTGATTATATGTGTATAGTTTATTCTATTATTGCTAGGTATTACTGCACTGTTGGAACTAGAAACAAGTATTTTTCTACACTTGCGATAACATTAACAAATCTGTATATGTGCCCAACAAAACTGTCATTTGATTTGAGCTCCTTTAATGTTCAATGCAGACATGCATAATGGCTGCTGTGGCTACTGCTAGCTAGCATGAGGACAAGTTTCCTGGGGGAAAAAAGCTGTATTTTAATCTTTTGGATGGAGCACTGTGGAAAAAGGTAATATTTGGAGTACAGTGGCATTAAGGTACGTTTTCCGACCCATATCTCGCGCCGGCTCCATGGTGTCTTAAAGTAACCATGATTGCGTTCTGAACCCAGAGTAACTCAGCGTTAAAAGGTAGGCTCGGTATCTTTTGGCAAGCATTGAAAATAAGTTGTGCAGCTATCAGTCAGTGGCCAAACAGAACCACAATCAATATCATTATGAGCCCGCTAGCTGGATGGTTAGTTAGCATTAGCATATCTGTGGATTTGAATCGCTAATGTTACATCCACTAGCACTATTGCGTACAGGCCAAATTAAAATGATAACCCGGCAACAGACAAATACCATGAAATAAAAGCCCAACTCCTTTTTGTCTGTTGCGTGTTGTGTATGGTTAATGATCTCACAGACATGCTGAAAACATTAACCCACCTTGTGTGTGTAGGCTGTAGTTTTTGACAGTGGATTTACAACGCAGCACCTCCCGACGATGCGCCACCGGCTGAGTGGCTTTCGTGTTACTCCCTACCTGGCAGACCCTCACACCACACTGAATAACTTCAACATTAGTTAGCTAATTACTTAGCCAAGAATAGCCAACTCTTTAGTTTAATGACAATATAGCTAATATCTGCTCACTGGAAATGTGATAATGGAGGGGTTGATCATATTTGAATGTTGTCTGACACACCCAAGCAAGCCGTAGCTATCCCATGCCCGGACAGTAAAGTAAACGTAAATCGCTTGCACCCAGACAGCAACACTAACTAGCTAGAGGCTATCTGGCTTAGCTAATGCTAGCGAGATAGAACAGGTTCGTTGGGAGTAACGTTAGCCAGCTCACATTAGCTAGCTACCACATCGAGCTAGCATCAGGTTGAACACAAGTTCATAAACAATACACCTCTTTCGGAAATATACTACAAAAATAGACATTCTTCACACCACAATGACACTATAGTTCGTCAATCAAACTATATGATATATATTGTGCATTTACAGGCTACAACTTACATAGGCGCTGAGAGGATTGTGCTGATGATGCCCGTTCATTTCTCCGGATGGGACAGCGTTCCCACGATGACGTCAAAGAGCGTGTTCAACGGGGGGGGTGCTTGCTCAGTTGTGCACCGGGGCCTCCCACGCTTTCTATTCTGGTTAGAGCCAGTTTGCGCTGTAATGTGAAGGGAGTAGTACACAGCATTGTACTTGATGGCAATAGATTAAAATAAAAATATTTAAAAAAAAAAGCTATATAAATATATGAAAATGTCTGCTCTACCCAAAATTACAACCAACTAATTGCAGCATTACCGCAAAAAAAATGCAAGAGGGGGAAAAAGTAGGGAACTTATCTGTCGGCCCTGCATTGAAGACCAGAATAAGTTAAAGAAAATTGTGATTTAATAAAAACGTATACCAGTTTCATTTATCATTTATGGACCCCAAAACTGACAGCTGTGGCATATAGATTTGACATACCTATTCCATAGCGCTATGAACTGATATGCAAAACGATGCCGGATTCAAAATGTAGAATTTTTCCATGTAAAATTATTTTACAAAATTCTTACAACCAATAGAATGTTATATATTTGGGGGATACAACCTTCCTAGCGCTGTAGATTTCACTGCGAAGAAACAGAATCATTAGATCATTTGTTTTGGTACTGTCCATATAAATCAATTAGGGTTTCAAATATCTCCAAAAGAATGTGGTGATTGATGGTGTCAAAAGCAGCACTATGGTCTAGGAGCACAAGGACCGATGCAGAGCCTTGGTCTGATGCCATTAAAAGGTCATTTACCACCTTCGAGTGCAGACTCAGTACTATGACTGGTTCTAAAACCAGACTGAAGTGTTTCGAACACATTGTCTTCGGGAAGGCAGTGAGTTGCTGCACATCAGCTTTTATAAAAAAATTGAGAGGAATGGGAGATTCGATATAGGCAGATTGAAAACTTTAGAAACTGAGTCAAGGTTTGGCTTTTTCAGGAGAGGCTTTTTTACTTCCACTTTTAGTGAGTTTGATACACATCTGGAGGATAGGGAGCCGTTTATTAAGTTCAACATAGGAGGGCCAAGCCCAGGAAGTTGCTCTTTAAGTAGTTTAGTTGGAATAGGGTCCAGTAGGCAGGTGGCAAATTTAGAGGCCATGACTATTTTCGTGACTGTGTCAAGAAATACAGGATCCATACCTGAACTGTAACTCAGCAAAATCTTTTGAAATTGTTGCGTTGCTATTTTTGTTCAGTATATAGAAATTCTCCTAGTTGCTTGCCCACAAGTTGATATGCAGATGTATGCGGACGATACTGTATGTACACTAAAAACAGGCACATTAACTGAAGTTATGATCCACGTCTCTAAATGGTTGGCTGATTCTTGCCTGCATTTAAATATTAACAAGACTGTTTGTACTTCTTCTCTAAGAAAATCATTCACTCTCCCCAACAAGCTTTGTCAACTGAGTATTTCAGTATCATTTGACTCCAACTTGACATTCAAGAAACAAGGTGGTAAACAAGGTCAAGTTTGGACTATCCAGCTTTAGGTTTAAGGCCTTACCTTCCTCCTGCATACATGCTATAATGTTCTCACATCTGAGTTATTGCCTCATATGCTGGTCACAAGCAGGAGCCCCCATTTAAAAACTGTTTGTAGAGCAATTAAATTAAGATTTTTGATGACAAACCAAACAGTTATCACCATTGTCACACCATTCACAAACAATTTATTCAGTCTGGACCATTTTAAGCAGATGCAAGCCTTGTCTTTAAGATTCTGCATGGCCTTGCTACTCCACCTCTATGCTAGCATATCATGCTCCAGGAAAGCACCTCCAGGATAACAAGAGAAGTAACCAGACTGGACTGCGTTGTCCCTTTCAGACACAAACTCAGACAATGTTGTGGTAAAGACAAATAAAAAAAGTTATGGTAAATAGTATGGTCTACAGCCCATCATGAGGTTTTCTAACTCAGGCAAGCAAAACCTAGACTTCCTTAATATTAGAGATCGCGCACCAGCTGTTAAGACACCACCACCAATCTTACCAGACTCTGCTAGTCTATCCTGCCGATGCATAGAAAAACCAGCTACATGTATTGCCATGTCCTTGCTAAGCTATGACTCCGAGAAGCCACTGGGGGGGCTGGGTGCCACAATTGGTCAGGAGTCCATAAAACAGACATTATCTCTAGCGTCATTCACTTAAATATGAATTATGGTTAATGTTAAACACTTCCGTGAGACAGTTTCTGCAGAAATTCAGTTGTGCAAACCCAGTTATCAGGTGACCGGTCTCAGACGATGGCACAGGTGAAGCTGGATGTGGAGGTCCTGGGCTGGTGTGGTTACACTTGGTCTGTGGTTGAGGCCGCTTGGACGTACTGCCAAATTCTAAAACTACATTGGTGGATTTTTGGTAGAGAAATTAACATTAAATTCTTTGGCAACAGCTCTGGTGAATATTCCTGTAGTCAGTATGCCCCCTCAACATCTGTGGCAACTGCACATTTGTGGCCTTTTGTACCCAGCACAAGGTGAACTGGTGTAATCAGCTTCTTGATGTGCCACATGTCAGGATCATCTTGGCAAAGGAAAAAAAATGCTCACTAACAGATGTTAACATTCGTGCACAATTTTAGAGATAGCTTTGTGCACATTACATTTCTGGGATCTTTTATTTCAGCTCACGAAACCTGGGACCAATATTTTACGTTCGTATTTATTTGGGTTTTTTTTTTCAGTGCAAGCATGTTCTCTAGAGTACATAACAGATTTAAACATGTACTTTGATAAGGTCTCTGCTTACATCTGAAAAGATGAAAAGCTCTCAAAGCACATGAGAAAAGAAAGCCTTAAAATAGGTATCGCCTCTCAAATAGTAGAAAGCAGATTAGTGTTTCCTACCAGTCCTGCAGTCGTGGCCAAAAGTTGAGAATGACACAAATATTAATTTCCACAAAGTTTGCTGCTTCAGTGTCTTTAGATATTTTTGTCAGATGTTACTATGGAATACTGAAGTATAATTACAAGCATTTCATAAGTCTCAAAGGCTTTCATTGACAATTACATGAAGTTGATGCAAAGAGTCAATATTTGCAGTGTTGACCCTACTTCTTCAAGACCTCTGCAATCCTCCCTGGCATGCTGTCAATTAACGTCTGGGCCACATCCTGACTGATGGCAGCCGATTCTTGCATAATCAATGCTTGGAGTTTGTGGGTTTTTGTTTGTCCACCCGCCTCGAGGATTGACCACAAGTTCTCAGTGGGATTAAGGTCTGGGGAGTTTCCTGGCCATGGACCCAAAATATTGATGTTTTGTTCCCCGAGCCACTTAGTTATCACTTTTGCCATCATGCTGGAAAAGGCATTGTTCGTCACCAAACTGTTCCTGGATGGTTGGGAGTTGCTCTCGGAGGATGTGTTGGTACCATTCTTTATTCATGGCTGTGTTCTTAGGCAAAATTGTGAGTGAGCCCACTCCCTTGGCTGAGAAGCAACCCCACACATGAATGGTCTCAGGATGCTTTACTGTTGGCATGACACAGGACTGATGGTAGCACTCACCTCGTCTTCTCCGGACAAGCTTTTTTCCAGATGCCCCAAACAATCGGAAAGGGGATTCATCAGAGAAAATGACTTTACCCCAGTCCTCAGCAGTCCAATCCCTGTACCTTTTGCAGAATATCAGTCTGTCCCTGATGTTTTTCCTGGAGAGAAGTGGCTTCTTTGCTGCCCTTCTTGACACCAGGCCATCCTCCAAAAGTCTTCGCCTCACTGTGCGTGCAGATGCACTCACACCTGCCTGCTGCCATTCCTGAGCAAGGTCTGTACTGGTGATGCCCCGATCCCGCAGCTGAATCAACTTTAGGAGACGGTCCTGGCGCTTGCTGGACTTTCTTGGGCGCCCTGAAGCCTTCTTCACAACAATTGAACCGCTTTCCTTGAAGTTCTTGATGATCCGATAAATGGTTGATTCAGGTGCAATCTTACTGGCAGCAATATCTTTGCCTGTGAAGCCCTTTTTGTGCAAAGCAATGATGACAGCACGTGTTTCCTTGCAGGAAACCATGGTTGACAGAGGAAGAACAACGATTCCAAGCACCACCCTCCTTTTGAAGCTTAGTCTGTTATTTTAACTCAGTCAGCATGACAGCGTGATCTCCAGCCTTGTCCTCGTCAACACTCACACCTCTGTTAATGAGAAAATCACTGACATGTCAGCTGGTCCTTTTGTGGCAGGGCTGAAATGCAGTGGAAATGTTTTTGGGGGATTCAGTTCATTTGCATGGCAAAGAGGGACTTCGCAATTCATCTGATCACTCATGACATTCTGGTGTATATGCAAATTGCCATCATACAAACTGAGGCAGCAGACTTTGTGAATTTAGATTTGTGTCATTCAAAACTTTTGGCCACGACTGTAGACTTTGGCGACATCTATATGAACGCAGCTGCTGTTTGAGGTAGTTTATAGTAGCTCACTGCGCTTTATTACAGGCACCAGGTTTAGTTACGCAGCCTTGTTTTCTACACTCTTTTCCAGCGTAACATACAGGGTACAAGTTACCACCCGGTCTCAGGGGATGTTAACTCAGAACAAAGGAATTTCCAGAGTTAAACAAATAAACCCTTTTTAAAAATATATATATTTTTGGTACCTCTAGGGCAATTCAGAAATCTGAGGAGTGTGTTTTATAGGACTGTTCCTTCTGCTTGCATTTGTAATTTAGGGTAATCTAAGACCTTGATCTTGTAAGACTCCCTGATAATATAAAAGGTCACATTGTTGCTAATTCGAACACTCGAAAATAAGATCCATCTCAAGAGTTAAGCCTAAATAAAAACAATTAGAAAAATTACTTTTGAAAAGTGGCACATTAGCTGGACTTTAATTCAAAGCGATACAGGCACCTCACAGCTGAACCCTAAATATCATCATGTTACCGAGGTAATGTACAAGCATGAATGCAACTAAAGCACAGGCTGGAAGGGAGAGCATGCTAGCCCTCCCGTAGAGCCTGTGGTTGGCTGGCCTGGTGACTGTTCCCTGGCCAACAGTGCCAACTGTCAAGTAAAACCATAAACTCAAATCGGTACATTTAGTGACTTTATTTTGCACTTCACAAGTAATGGCTGGAAACTGTAGATTCCTCCTGTTGAAAATAGTGATTAAACTTAATTTGTTATTGCTGTAAATAGTACATTAGGTATTTAAACTTCGATACATTTGTGATAATTATGCCTTACCATAAGTTACTCCTTAGGCCCCTGATAATGATATGGCGCCGTTCCATAATGGGGTGGAAACAGAGCAGAGGCATACGGATTCCAGCTGCGAACCATCGGGTACTGGTCATATTGCATGAATGGTTGCTTGGGTTGGGCCTGGGGTGTGGTGCCAGGGGTAGCAGTTACTGGAGGAGTGGCTGACTTTTGACGGTAGGAGAAATCTGAGTAATCGTATTTCTGGGGGTTATTCTGGTTATCCAGTTGGCTGGCTATGATGGGGGGTGCTCTTGGGACAGAGCGTTGAGGGAAAAACCCAGGGAAATTGTACTGGGGGAACTGGTAGCTCAGTGGGACCTGGGGGTATCCTTTAGGTGGCATATGCAGGGCCTGATTAGTTTGTTTAAGTGGGGTAGTGGAGGCTGATGTTGGGAAATAAGGTTGAGGGGGATACGTAGTAAAATGGTATGGGTAAAACATTTTGAAGTCAGGCATTTGTGGGACCTGGGGGTATCCTTTAGGTGGCATATGCCAGGCCTGGGTGGCAGGTTTAGTGGAATGTGTTTGTTTATATATGGTAGTGGTGGGGGTTGATGTTGGGAAGTAGGGTTGTTGAGGGGGATATGGAGGAAAATTGTACGGGTAAAACTGGTAGAATTCAGACATTTGTGGGACCTGGGGGTATCCTTTAGGTGGCATATGCCAGGCCTGGGTGGCAGGTTTAGGGGAATGTGTTTGTTTAGATATGGTAGTGGTGGGGGCTGATGTTGGGAAGTAGGGTTGTTGAGGGGGATACGGAGGAAAACGGTACGGGAAAAATGTGTTGAAGTCAGGCATTTGTGGGACCTGGGGGTATCCTTTACGTGGCATATGCGTGGCGTGGCTAGAAGGTTTAGGGGAATGGGTTTGTTTAGATATGGTAGTGGCTGCTGTTGGGGAAGAGGGTTGTTGGGGGGGATACGGAGGGAAATGGTACTGGGACCACTGGTAGAACAGAGGGTATCCAGATGTAACAGGTTCAGTTTGAGGGAGGCCTGCAGGGCAGGAGAGGGTGAGCTCCCCAGCAACCGAGAGAATAAAAAGCAAACGCTCATCATCCTGAGTAAAAAAAAAATATAAAAGTCAGGAAATACCCAAAGTGACCATTTGATCACGTTCATGACCACAAGATGGCAGTGAGGACTACCTTCAACTCCACACAGGGTCCTGTGTATGGTGCAGTGATCACCACTCCTCCAAAGAATGGCTCTATGGTTAAACCACATTGCTGGGAGATTGAGAGAAGTGGCTCCCACACACCAGACACTGAAAAACAGTTTCAGTGTGAGCAACAGAATAGACTGTAGGAATACACCAGTCTACAGTCAACCATTGATATAAATTGACTGTCCTTTTTGATCAGCATTCATTCACCATATGCCCAAATATACCATGTGCACTGAAATAATGTCAAAGAATGACCCACCTTTGACTTGAAGAGCATTTGCTGCCATGGGAAGCTTCACCACCATACCAGATAAATAGCAGGAGACAGAGGGGGGAGGGGGTGGCGCAACAGGACAAGACATGGTCATGGGTGCCCCCCACAGACGCAGTGGCAGAACATAGTTACCCCCCTGGATGAAGGAAAACATTTGTGTCGTTATGTGCATTAACAGCCAACATGTGAATAGAGGCTCAAATCAACATTTAGCAGTACAAAATTATTCAAGAGTTAATTTTAACATTTTTAGTAAGGTAAAGCAGTAAGCCTCCATGGAGGAAATATCACCTCTTGAGTGACATGGCAGCCTTGGTATGGTGCAACAAACATTACATCTCTGCGTGACCTCTTTACAGAGAAGCCACAGTGAGTTGGCATTCGGGACAGGGGAAAAACAGGAGACCCATCACCTGCACAAGACAGAAATACCTCAGGCTAAACCAACTCATTAGGACTACGCAATTTACATGCATAAGCAGCATCAGTGTTTAATATTTTTTCTTACCTAATAGGCACATTCTACTTACCACCATCGACCAGAAAATGTGGAGCTCTCCCCCCTTTGACCCGAAGAGTCATTGCATCATTGCTACACTGTACTGATGGCCCCATGTGCTGGAGTTTAGCATCCAACTTGTGCCATTCTGGGAGAGGGAATGAATAAACAGGATTTGTAAAGGCTCAAACATGTGCCATCTTGTCCCTTTCAAATCTCTCATTAAATGTAGACCTTTTGAGAACCCACCTGCCACACACCCATTTCAATCAATGAGAATATATAAAATTAAAATAAAGTGATACACACACAAACAAAGACATATCTAAAATTCAGACAGACCCCCTGCAACTGGAGACATTTGAGAACATTAACTCAAATTGCGGATGAACGTTTTGTATAGCCACACCTGTAACTACCAGTATAAATGGTCAAATGTGTTGGTTAAAAAAAAAAAAAAAATCACAGCTGGTGTTACAATCTGCAGCTAGAATGAAACTAAACCAATGTATCCACTAAGTCAGAGTTCAGCTGTGGATGCAAAGACTGACCAACGATGTGTTGAAGCAATAGCATTTTAGTATTAGGCTACCGTTACATGATTTATAAACAAATGGAAAAGGAGTGAGGCCTGGTGGCTTACCTTGTGATGCAGGTTGTTCAGCACGATTACCAGCCTCAAATGCAAGAGATCCGTTTTGAGTCTTGATGCGGTCAGAAGCGGCGAATTCATCATTGGTTACTACGAGACCCGCCCTTCTCAGTTGGACGTTATTCCCAACTACAAGCCTCCCGGATCCGACAATCGTCGGATAAATTTTTACATTTTTTGGCATTGAAACGCTTTCGTCTGGAAACTGGCCATAGCAAGGGGTTAACACAGAGCTAATCGTTGCCATCACCGTATAATACAATATAGGATGTTTCCACGACATCACATCTCTAATCGTTTTTCGCATGGTGGTGCACACAAAAGTCTGTGCAATTGCGCTTATACGCGAGTTCACTGAGGTCTGGTAGAAGTTGCCCCAAATTTAAACGGCTTGCCTAATTGAAAGACCAATCAGAATTTAGCTCGGCTGGTGACATTTTTTACACGAATTATTAGCGTGCCAGGTTAAGTTGCAGATATAAATGCAGGCCAATTGAGGTTCCCGTGCCAAACACCACTACATGACAGAAGCAGTGGCGACCCGTCATTCAGGGCAGGTAGGGCTGTTTTGAGCCCCACATATAATGTTTTGGGGGGGGGCTTGCCTGTTTTGCATGTTATTTTGGAATTAATATGTGTCACATAACAGTTTGCAAACAATGTAAAAAATAATATATATCATTGAGTTAATAAAGCCGCATACAAACATGGACTCTTTTTTGTTTTCTTCAGTAAGGCAGCTCCAAAATGCAGGTTTTCAGCCTAGCTCATTGCTTTCTGTGGTGGTGGGGCAAGCCAGCAGAAAATACGGCGTGTTGTGCCGTGATTGGCTCAGTGTTCTGTCACTCATGGGGACTTCATGTCACTGCGAAGTGTAAGAGGAGACATTGAAAATTCTAGCCCATCGGCTGCTGCCATAGAAGAGCCCATCCAAGACGGCTCAAGGTCATTGACCACAGATATAATTACGTCAAATCATGTTATATGTACATTAGCTTTGATTGGACTGTCAACATCATACTTTCAAAATTTTAGCTAGCAGTCATCATCATTAATAAAGTCGACAATCTACTGGCAAATCGTTTTTAATCCTTGTCATATGAAGAGAAATTATAGATAAAATGTATCGATGCTCATCGGCCATTGGACATTACACAACAAGTTGGAAATTGCAAATTCAACGAGTGGTTTGGAAGGAATCAGTGAGAGTTGCTGTGTGGTCACAAATCTGGGATTAAGGGGCTCTTTTGATAAACATTCAGCATTGGCCATGCTGTCAATGAAGCATGATTTGTGCCGCACTCAAAACAACTGCTAACTTGGAGGACCGCCGTGCCAGCTTCCTGTTCAAGTGAGCCGAGCACAACAATGTGAGTCCAAAAATGTATTGTATGCTGCTTCATAAATGATGTAATATGCCAGGGAGATATGTATACTGTAGCTAAGAAAGTAATACTAAGTGTATCTTGTGTAGTAAGATGTTAGTAGCCCATGTGCCACACCCTAATAATTTGGTCTATTGGTGCTGCACATGTAACCTATGACCTGTTTTAGAGAAATGTAATCATCTAATATTTTAAGAGCTTTCATTGTCTGCTTTAATGCATCCTTTAGTTATCCTATGGTGCTAACTTGATGTACAGGGAGAACACTGTAAAAATGGCCCATGTTTTGAATTCTGTCGCTGTACATTTCAAAAGTGCTAAACAAATAGTTACAGTGAGGGAAAAAAGTATTTGATCCCCTGCTGATTTTGTACGTTTGCCCACTGACAAAGAAATTATCAGTCTATAATTTTAATTGTAGGTTTATTTGAACAGTGAGAGACAGAATAACAACCAAAAAATCCAGAAAAACGCATGAGAAAAATGTTATCAATTGATTTGTATTTTAATGAGGGAAATAAGTATTTGACCCCTCTGCAAAACATGACTTAGTACTTAGTGTTTCTTCCATTTGCGAAAAATCGCACCAACTGTTGTCACCATCTCACCAAGCTGCTTGGCGATGGTCTTGTAGCCCATTCCAGCCTTGTGTAGGTCTACAATCTTGTCCCTGACATCCTTGGAGAGCTCTTTGGTCTTGGCCAAAGGGTCAAATACTTATTTCCCTCATTAAAATGCTAATCAATTTATAACATTTTTCACGTGTTTTTCTGGATTTTTTTGTTGTCATTCTGTCTCTCACAGTTCAAATAAACCTACCATTAAAATTATAGACTGATCATTTCTTTGTCAGTGGGCAAACGTACAAAATCAGCAGGGAATCAAATACTTTTTTCCCTCACTGTATATTTACTAACGTTACGTCCGTCCTAGCTCACTCATTGTCTCAATCGAAATTACAGATTGCCTCTTGTCCTCTTGTCGTCCCCTTATGCCATAGTTTGTACATCTCAATTGTCATTAGAAACCATATTTGTTTAATCAAGTCAGCCATATCAGCTATGTTTTTTAAAAGGTAGTAAATGAGGCTGAATAAACTGTTTTGCTGCCAGACCTGGCTCCGCTGACAGCCAGGTGTAGCAGTGGTAAGATGTTGGGTTTATGTAGGCCCTAACAGTTTGTGGGCACCGTTTGTCACTGTTATAGTGCAATTCATGTGTTGTTTAGTGTTGTGTTGTGCATTTGCTGGCCTGCATTCCACTTCTTTTTTTTTGTTGCCCCACCAAGATTTACATGCTAAAATCGCCACTGGACAGAAGCATAAAGTATGTCTGTTCACAGTGCATTTCTCTATCGTTCTCGACTCATAGAACCTCTTGAAGCACTGTTAGCTGGTCAAAATCAATCAGAGGCTTTTGATTTTAACTATGATCGTTATTGTGTCATCATTATGTAGGCTATCTTTCCAGTTATAGACTGTACGAACTGTTAATCTCTGCTCTTATCGATTTAAACTTATAAATATAAACTAGCCTATATAATAAACCACAATAATTGCAATAACACTCAGGAGTCAGGATTTAACATTTTATTTATTTAATCAGAAACATAACATGATATATATGGTCATCTTAGTTTTATTCATCATTGTGTCATATTGTCCACTGAAATTAATAATACAATTGTAAAAATATCACAATGAACATTATAACTCAATACCGCAAAAAAAAAAAAAAAAAAACATTTGCGCTTGATCATGTATTTCTATTTCATGGAAATAAGAGAGAATTGTTCAAGTAAAGTCAGTGTATATAACAAAAAAATCTAAAAAAGAATACAGAATATTTTAGTATCTTTCAAATAACCTAGCCAATCAACTACTACTCTAGTTGTCCCATGGGGATTCTAACATAGCATAATATGACTTCATCCAAAGCAAACAAGTGGAGAACTTGTGTGGAACAGTTCCCTTGTCAACAGTGTGGATTGGAAGTATTGATGTGAAGTGACATGGGCATTGGCTGAGGTGATGATGTCAGCTCATAGGTCTGTAGCATTTATTGGGTGGCAGGTAGCCTAGTGGTTAGAGTGTTGGGCCAGTAACTGAAAGGTTGCTGGATCGAATCCCCGAGCTGACAAGGTAAAAATATGTTGTCCTGCCCCCGAACAAGGCAGTTAACCCACTATTCCCCGTTAGGTCATTGTAAATAAGAATTTGTTCTTAACGGACTTGCCTAGTTAAATTAAATAAAAAAAGTCACTGCTGTCCAGACTGGACCCTCTTGAGTGGCCCCTGGCTAATTCACCTTGTCTGGAACCATAGACATGTATATGTCATTGGAACTTCCTCCTCTTGGTGCTCAGGGGTTGGAGATGGCTGAAGGATCTGATCAGAAGCCTGCAAGGACTGTGAATGAGCCTCTGGCTTTGGTTGCGCCTTGGCTCTGAAATTGTCAGGAGTTGCAGTGTCCAGCCATAGCCACCAGAGGTGTGAGAGATGGTTGTGATCTCACTGTCCCCCAGTGAGATGTCAGCTCCAGGAAGAAGGGGGTGGGGCTGTGAAGTGGCTGCCCACCCCTAGCAGGTGTCCATGGTCAAGGTGGAGCATGTTGTCGATGCGGAGGTTGATTGTTACAGGGGACACATGTCGAACTCTATGAAGGAGAGGATTGTGGGTCCTCCTCCACCCTTATGATGACATGGTGTCTCAGACTGTCTGTGGTGGGGGGGATCATCATAGACACGGCATATGGAGCTGCTTTCGAGTGATGCTGCCCAACCCAGTTGTTTGGCATGAGCTCCGCCCAGTTTTTCTGCACCCTGTCCCAAAACGATGCTCCCTCTGCCCTCCCTTGGCTGTGGTCACTCATAGCATGACTCCTCCGGGGGGTCCAGGACACCCAGGAGCTCAGCACCAGCATAGAGAATCCCCAGAACAGCTCTAGCACCCGAGCCCAGAACTAGCCCAGCCACCATCCCTAGCACCTCCAGTCCCCCAGCAGCCCATAGAGCCAGAGCATCACAGAGGGAGTGGAGCATAGACGAACCACCCAACATTTCCAACACAGCCACAGGACAGCAGCAGGAAAAATCCAGCAGAGCCGTAGACATGGAGCTCCCAGGCGAAGGCCAGCGTGCGGCTCAGGTCCTCCCACAGAAGAAGGGTTCCATTGGTATCGGTAAGGACCATGCAGGGGCCCAGGCCCAGCACACAGGGGCCTCCATTCAGGTTCTGATGTGTTATGGTGCCAAACACATCATAGCGGACAGGGAGCGCAGGCCAGAGCTTACCCTTGTCTGACAGAGTCAGAGAGAAAGCGAGAGAGAGCGACAGGAGAGTGAAATTATTCTCTCAGATAATGATACAGTAGGCCTAAGCATCGTTACACTAAGATACATTAAGAGACACTAAGCACTACAAAAAAATATATTTTCAATTTTTTACGTGTTGATCGATTTTTTTGTTCACTTCAGGGGATGGCGCTGCCGACAGCTCAGTTGTTTGTTTGTCAGGAATGGATTGAGTTTGTTCCATGTCTGAAGAAAAATTAGCAAGCACATGGAAGAGGAAATGCTTAGATGTTTTGTGAACAATTATAATAAAACTAAATAAGATTGTGTTGTTAACTGCTTTACTCTTACCTGTTTGAAACTGTTCTGTCACAATGGCAGATGACAAGGAGGAGTGGGACCGTTTTGCCCGTATGTTGCTTCTTAAAGGAGCCATTGAGTCAATCACAAAAATGTCTTCCTCATTCTCCTCCAGCGCTCTGAGCCCTTCTTCGGTAGTGGCCTCTGTAATTGTGGGTTTAGGAGATTGGTGGGAGCTGTGATGAGTGAATGAGTTTGGATAAATAAAAAAAATCTGGTGTCGAGTTGACACTTAGCTCCATTTGTTCAGAGATCTCTACAGTAGAATACTCAGGTTCAAGTTTGAGTCCACTGTCTTCGTTACCTACGGGAGACAAATCTATTCTAGATCTAGCTATTAGTGGGATCTTGGCTTGTGAAAGCACATCCTCTGACATTTGTGAGCCAACTGGTTCTGCTGTGCTGACACTTTCTTGGGTCTGTTTTTGGGGCAAAGGAGGGAGTGGGGGAGAAGTAGGGGTGGAGGAGTGCACATCAAGTTCCCCTGCTTTATTCTCCTCTTTTCCAGGCGCAGAATTTATAAGTGTGCTGGCAGGTGGCTTGGTCTCTTGTTTACCTTCTATTATAACCACGTCTCCAGGTCCACTGCCATCCATAGACTCATCACTGCCATTTGATGTGCCAATCAATGCCCTAGCTAAGTCCTCCATACTGGTAATCTTGTTTCCTGCCACCTGCATCCTGCCGGTGGGCAGAAGGATGTCTGTCCCTGGCTGTTGTATTGTGGTGAGCTTAGGGGCTGTTGTGCCCATGTTGGAGCTGGTGCTGAGGGGGTTGGAGAATGCCAGGAATGGGACATGGTCAGAGTTGCTGGATGAGGGTGCGGTGGAGGTAGTCCTGATAATGTTACCAGGTGAGCAGTGAAGCAGTACAGCCAGCACCAGGGAGAAATAAAAGAGCCATGCCATTGCTCTTAGTAGCAATCACATCCTGCAGAACAAAGGGAAAAATTAGTGAGATGGCAAGCTGCTATAGGGTGTAGCAGCAGGAAGGCAGAGCACTCCAAGTGGATGTGTCCGAATACCCATATGTGCGGCCTAAATAGTACACTGTTTGAGTATGCAAAAAAAAAAATAATAGTGTTAAACATTTCGAAAAATCAGCTGATAAATTTTATTTAACTAGGCAAGTCAGTTAAGAACAAGTACTTAATTACAATGATGGCCTAGGAACAGTGGGTTAACTGTCTTGTCCAGGGGCAGAAAGACAGATTTTCACCTTGTCAGCTCGGGGATTCGATCTAGCAACCTTTCAGTTACTGGCCAACACTAACTACTAGGCTACCTGCCGCCCCAGATATGGGGATGTGCTACCAAAATCAACGAATAGCAGGAAACAACGTAATCGCACATGACACATTCTCAGTATGCGGAAATATGTTTTGTAGTATGTCAATTTTCGAAAATTGAGTATGGTTTAAAATGCCAGGATGTTATACTCATTTTGGCTCTTCAACTAGTAGAATTCGATGCACACTTAACAGGAATCAAGGGAAGACCCAGATGCAGACACGTCGAATTGACAATGGTTTAATATTCCAACAGGGGCAGGCAATAGACAGGTCAAGGCAGGCAGGGGTCAGTAAACCAGAGGTGGGGCAACAGTACCGGACGGCAGGCAGGCAGAGGTCAACAATCCAGAGGTAGGGCAAAGGTACAGGTCGGCAGGCAGGGTCAGGCAGAGTGGTCGGGTAGGCGGGCTCAGAGTCAGGACAGGCAAGGGTCACCTGACCAAATTGACACAGAAATGTGTTTTATAGATCTGTCATTCTCATTGAAAGCAAGTCTAAGAAGTGATAGATCTGTTCTATGTAAGCTATTTCTGCTTCCCGTTTTTGAGTCTTTTACATTCAGTTTTGTACACCAGCTTCAAACAGCTGAAAATACAATATTTTTGGTTATGGAAAATATATTTCACAGCGGTTTAGATGGTACAATGATTCTCTACACTCTGACTGCTTGTTTTGTCACATAAACTGAAATTAGGCGAACTATTAGAATTTGAGCAACCAGGAAATGGAGGAGCGATTTCTGCATATTGCATCTTTAAGGATGCATCTTTCCTACAATGGCCAAAGATTTTTTCTTTAACATTATAATTATTTCACAATACTGAGAGATATTAACAGCTACGGCTGTAAATATTTAGGCAGTTTATTCTAATGCTTACCCAATAAAAATGCACTAAATCACTGATGTGGCACATCATTGCGCACATGTTAGGCTTCACATCATGAAATATGTTGAGACAAATTACAAACAGTTGCCTACAAGTAGCAAAATAGAACAATTGATTGAACAGGAAATGTATTTCAATATTATTGAAATAGGCCTATAGCTGATTGTTTATATTTTAATGTGGTCATCTCGGTTTTCATTTGAGCATCTTTTTATACGTTGCTTTTTTGTATAAATTGCAAAGACATCGGCAACTTTATATTTGTAGTCAGCTTTGTTCTGAAGTTATCAGTCACAGAGAGACGGCTAAACCATGCAATTCTATGTTAGTCGAGATATTCTGTGTGTAACGTGACGCTTTTGGGAAACCGGGCCCTCGATAACTAATGGCGAAGGTGCATAAAGATGGAGGAATTTGGATATGACGTCATTTTTTTAAGCACTACCCACAGATTAAACTACAGAGTGAGACATGGTTCAATGTGCCAGTAAATCAGCACAATCGTACTTGTAATTCTTTTCAAATTGCTGCCATCTTGGAGCTAGTATTGGGATCATGTATACTATGCTAATGCCGATACAAAAAAAGAGTAACGGAGAGCACTGTACAATATGACGAATTTAGCAAACAAGGCATTTGTGGTAAGTAGATGGGGGCCTCCATCTTTATGCACCTTCGCCATTGGGAAGACGACAAAGACCGACGCTTCTGCGGTGGTCTTCAAATGTAGGTAAGTTGTTTTTGTTCTCTTTAAAATAATTACAAGTATTGCATCGTAGGCTACATCTTTGAAAACAGAAGTATATATATTATTTTTGACCCAAATTGGATTTCTGTTTTCTCATTGAAAAGTGTTTCTTGTTCTCTTGGCATTCGACAGAGCTTTCATATTAAATACTAAACCATCTTTTGATTTTTAAATGTGTTGGCACCTTTGACTGGCATGTGGCTGCGTTATTGATTTCATCATGTTTATCAGGCCTTTTGATTTGAACATACAGTACTTTTGGTTTTGTAGGCTAGACTATCTATTTCATTATTGAATTTATGGATCAAGCCTTAGCAGTCATTCTAATCTCATTCCCAATGATCGGTGCTTTAGTTTATTATGTTGTTATGTCCAGCGGTTCTGAATTTGCAATGCATCCGGTGGTCAACGTTTTTCTGTGCAATACCCTTTTGATGTGAACATTTGAAAGGTTTTGGTGTGAACTAGGCAATTTGATTTAATTTATATACAGTAAGAGTCGAAAGTCAAAAGTTTGGACACACCTACTCATTCCAGGGTTTTTCTTAATTTTTTACTATATTATACATTGTAGAATAATAGTGAAGACATCAAAACTATGAAATAACACATGGAATCATGTAGTAACCAAAAAAACAAAACAAAATATATGTTTAATTTGAGATTCTTCAAAGTAGCCACCCTTTGCCTTGATGACAGATTTGCACACTCTTGGCATTTTCTCAACCAGCTTCATGAGCGAGTCAACTGGAATGCATTTCAATTAACACGTGTGCACATATCAATATCAACTATTCAGAGGAGACCGCATGAAACAGGCCTTCATGGTCGAATTGCTGCAAAGAAACGACTACTAAAGGACACCAATAAGAAGAAGAGACTTGCTTGGGTCAAGAAACACGAGACCAGTGGAAATCTGTCCTTTGGTCTGATTTGTCCAAATTTGCTGGTGGCACTGTCAGTGATTTAGAATTCATGGCACACTTAACCAGCATGGCTACCACAGCATTCTGCAGCGATACGCCATCCCATCTGGTTTGCGCTTAGTGGGACTATAATTTGTTTTTTAACAGGACAGTGACCCAACACACCTCCAGGCTGTGTAAGGGCTATTTGACCAAGAAGGAGAGTGATGGAGTGCTGCATCAGATGAGGTGGCCTCCACAATCACCGACCTCAACCCAATTGTAATGGTTTGGGATGAGTTGGACCTCAGAGTGAAGGAAAAGCAGCCAACAAGTGCTCAGCATGTGGGAACTCCTTCAAGACTGTTGGAAAAGAATGCCAAGCGTGTGCAAAGCTGTCATCAAGGCAAAGGGTGGCTACTTTGAATAATCTCAAACATCAAATGCAACTTTTCGAAATGCCTACAAAGGCCTTCCCCCGCCCTCCCTTCAGCAAATCTGATCTCGACTCCTTTTGCTCCTCCCTTCCTATAGGCAGAAACTCAAACAGATGTTACGTAACGATAGTTGTTACGTAACGATAGTTACCGGAGTTGTAACTCCAGTTTTATGAGTGGAGCGGAGCCCCATAGGGGAGCTCTGCTCCTAGTGGTTTACCCTGCTGCCTAGGCAGCGAATAGCCTGAGAGAAAATTATGCACACACCTGCAGCCAATGGGAGCACAGGTGTCCCTATATAAGGGGACGCTTCCCCTCAATTAGCCTCCCCCCCAAATTTCTTCAGTGAGACTGGAGGTTGGCAGGGCCTTAAGTACAGTCGTGGCCAAAAGTTTTGAGAATGACACAAATATACATTTTCACAAAGTCTGCTGCCTCAGTTTGTATGATGACAATTTGCATATACTCCAGAATGTCATGAAGAGTGATCAGATGAATTGCAATTAATTGCAAAGTCCCTCTTTGCCATGAAAATGAGCTGAATCCCCCCCCAAAATGTCCACTGCATTTCATCCCTGCCACAAAAGGACCAACTGACATCATGTCAGTGATTCTCTCGTTAAAGCAGGTATGAGTGTTGACGAGGACAAGGCTGGAGATCAATCTGTCATGCTGATTGAGTTCGAATAACCAACTGGAAGCTTCAAAAGGAGGGTGGTGTTTGGAATCATTGTTCTTCCTCTGTCAACCATGGTTTCCTGCAAGGAAACACGTGCCGTCATTATTGCTTTGCACAAAAAGGGCTTCACAGGCAAGGACATTGCTGCCATTTATCGGATCATCAAGAACTTCAAGAACTTCAAGGAGTTCAATTGTTGTGAAGAATGCTTCAGGGCACCCAAGAAAGTCCAGCAAGCGCCAGGACCGTCTCCTAAAGTTGATTCAGCTGCGGGATCGGGGCATCACCAGTAGAGCTTGCTCAGGAATGGCAGCAGGCATAAACCCACAAATTCTGACAAACTCCAAGCATTGATTATGCAAGAATGAGCTGCCATCAGTCAGGATGTGGCCCAGAAGTTAATTGACAGCATGCCAGGGCGGATTGCAGAGGTCTTGAAGAAGTAGGGTCAACACTGCAAATATTGACTCTTTGCATCAACTTCATGTAATTGTCAATAAAAGCCTTTGACACTTATGAAATGCTTGTAATTATACTTCAGTATTCCATAGTAACATCTGACAAAAATATCTAAAGACACTGAAGCAGCAAACTTTGTGGAAATTAATATTTGTGTCATTCTCAAAACTTTTGGCCACGACTGTACTATGGGTCTCCGCTCCGCTCATAGAACTGGAGTTACAACTTCGGTAATTATTGTTCTACATTGTGGAGCTCCACCCCATAGGGGAGCTCTGCTCCTAGTGGTTTAAGGTGGAGCGCAACTCTCCAAAATGTACTCCATGCCGAGCCTAACACTTCCCACCAATTGAAAAGGTCGGCCCAGCCATGGCTGCTACCAAGTCCCACAGTACTTTGACACACTGTGTCACAATATACTGTGTCCTCAGTACAATCCAGTAAAATCAGTACAATCCGCTAGAGGGCAGATAAACATAATTTGAGCCATACTAATCTGAACCAGCAGATAGATGATGCTTCAATATCCTGTCAATATTCAACGATTGGTCTAATAGCACTGTAATACTAGTTATAGAAACTATTTCCCTCATTCTTCCGCCCAAACATAGTCATAGACTTGTGGGCAGATTAGAATACATGATTTCTACTGTACTGATCCCTCAGTACAGTAGGAAACTAGTCCATTGGTCCTGCATTTTTTCCACTTAGTTCAAGTCCTCCCATCAGCTATGCTGAGTACAGACTGAACCATGGTTATACTGATTCCTCAGTAAATCCACCACACTCAATCTAGAGGCCAAGCCAATGATTTGTGGGCAGATAGACAGAACATGGTCCATACTTATCTGACTAGCAGATAGATGATACCTCAATATCCCATCAATATTCAATGACCGGTCTAATAGTAGTGTAATACAAGTTACAGCACTATTTCCCTCATCCTTCCGCCCCAACACAGTGATACACTGGTGGGCGGGTCAAAAAACACATGTTTTCTACTGTACTGAATATCAGTCAGGAGACATGTGGCATATGTCTCTCTCTCAATGGAAAAGAGCGGGCCTAATCGGAATCATGCCCAATGGCCCTTCATCTTTTCCTCCTGGTTCAAGTCCTTCCATCAGCCACGCTGAGTACAGACTGAGCCAGAGAGTTAGAAAACATATCCAAAAGTTAGAAATGGATAAAAGGAGACGGTGACAACCATGACACCGCTGCACAGATATCCTCTACTCCTGTTCCTCTGAAAAGGGCAGTAGACGCCGTTACTCCATGAGTGGAGTGGGCTCTCCACGTAGCCGCCAAGGCGCGCATTGGGCACAAGCAATGAACCTCTCCTCTTTCCGCTCCACATGGGGAGGGGGGAAAAGGCCCACAGCTCAACGGTCTGTGACCTATATGAGCTCTTAATGACCTTCAGCATAAATGCCGGGATAGGATGTAACACCGACCCTGCTCAGATCGCCATTAATGGCCAGGCAGTCTGGTCTCGTCGAAAGAACGCACAAATCACTGACACGCTTAGCCATAGTCAAAGCGAGCAACAGTGCCGTCTTCAGAGATAACATTTTGAGGGTGATTTGATTCAATGGTTCGAACGGCGTCTCACAGAGTGCCTCGAGTACCAAGGCCAAATCCCACTGAGGAAGCGTGGATCTAGGCATCGGCCTAAGCCGCCACGTTCCCAATAGGAACCGTTTCACTAGAGGGTGGCTGAAGACAGTGTCTCTGCCAAACCCCTCATGACAAGCTGAAATCGCCTTAATGGTGGCAGTTGGGCGCTGCTTGTCAAACATGAACTGTAGGAAAGAGAGCATACTCTCGACCTGACAGCACACAGGGTCCATATTTTCTGTGGTGCACCATTGTGAAAACACATTCCATTTGTTGGCATAAGTCCTGAATGTGGAACTGGCACGTGAGCCCTGTATGGTTCTGATTACTGAATCAGATAACCCACGGCACTCTAACCTGTCCCTCTCAGGAGCCAGACCATCAGTGTTTGGCTGATTATGGGCAATTGCCTCCGCGAACCAAGGATGATTGACAGCCCGCCTGTTCTCACTCGGGCTAACAGTGGGAGAATGCAGGACAGCGGTGGAAATGCATACAGGAGAGCCTTCGGCCTTAGGCTGGTGCGCAAAAGCGTCCGTCCCTAGTGGCGGTTCATCCTGGGCTCGAAGAGAGAACCAGAGGGGGCAATGCGCGTCCACGCGTAATGCGAAAAGGTCCACCTGGCTCCCATATTTGGAGAACAATGTCGGGGTGCAGATGCTATTTGTCGTCTCGGGGACCCGCTCGAGACATGAGGTCTGCTCCGACATTCTGATAGCCTGGAATGTGTGCTGCTGTCAACGAACTAAGGTGCTTGGGAGCCCACAGCCACAATTCCTCTGCCAGCCGGTGGAGTGCAGGAGACCTGACTCCTCCTTTGCGATTTATGTAGGCTACTGTGGTTAGGTTGTCCGACCAGACCAGCATGTCACGACCCCGCAGGGTAGGCGCGAAGTGGGTCAGAACCAGTAGAACTGTCTCCAACTCTAGGAGGTTGACGTGACGTCCCGAGGGAGGCCACGCACCTCCAATCGCCGGAGTCTGACATGTCCCTCCCCATCCAGTCAGACAAGCGTCTGTAAATACTGGAGTGTAGGAGGACACTCTGCCTATTGGGACCCCTTGCGTCAGAACGCACGGGTCTCTCCAATAGTCCAGGTCCGCTCTGAGCGAGAGGGGAATCACCAACAACTGACGACAATGTCGCACTGGGTCTAGTCGTAGGCGAACCATCGCTGTGTTTTGCGCATGTGCAGAAGTCCCAGCTGAACCACGGAGTGGGCAGACGACATGAATAATAGTAACTGTATCCACTGGAAGATTGGGAAAGAGTGAGGTGATTGCCATCTAAGAGCCAACATCTTTTTTGAGGCAGTGCTGCCTGCCAGCAGAAATCATCTCTGATTTATTGAGAGATTCAAGGAGCTGTCATTGTTAAGAAACTTAGTAGATGTAAAGCATTGAATATTTGTTTTCGTGCACTTTGAAAGGAATTTTGTAACTTTGTTCCTGAAGCATTTAACTGCAGGGCACTCCCCCATCGTATGAAGGAATGTGAGTACCAGATTTATGGGACAGTGAACAGTTGGCAGTTTGTGCCAATTTCATCGTTTCCTTGGTGTAACATGCAGTCTGTGAACAAACTTAAAATGTATAAGCTGATGGTTCAGATTACAGGATGCCAAGGTCATATTTTTCCATGTTCTGTTCCAGTTAAAAGGTTGTTTATATATACTTACATCTGTGGACTATACTTTTTTAATGGCTAGCTCAGAATATGAGCTTTCCAAAAGTTGTTCATATATTATAAAGATCAGTCCTTGTTGATTGTTTTTTATTTCCCATCTACACACAGTACCCCGTAATGATAAAGTGAAGACAACTTCTTAGACATTTTTACTAATTTATTGAAAAGAAATACAGAAATATCTAATTTACATAAGTATTCACACCACTGAGTCAATACTTTGTTGAAGCACCGTTGGCAGCGATTACAGCTGATAGTCTTTCTGGATAAATCTCGAAGAGCTTTCCACGCCTGGATTGTTCAATACTTGCCATTTATTCTTTTAAAAATTATTCAAGCTCTGTCAAATTGGTTGTTGTGTCACACACTGATCTGTTTCACCTGTCTTTGTGATTGTCTCCACCTCCCTCCAGGTGTCACCCATCTTCCCCACTATGCCCAGTGTATTTATACCTGTGCTCTCTGTTTGTCTGTTGCCAGTTTGTTTTGTTTTCGTGAAACCTAGCAGCGTTTGATCCCCTACTCTTGTCTGTTCTTGCGCCTGTTTTCTAGTCCTTCTCTTTTTTGACCGTTCTGCTTGCCGTTCTATACCTCTGCCCCACCTCACTGGATTATTGACCCCTGCCTGCCCTGGCCCTGCCTGCCGTTCTGGACCTTTTGCACCCTCTCTGGATTACTGACCTCTGCTTGTCTTTGATCTGTCATTTGCCTGACCCTGTACTAGAAATAAACATTTGTTTCTTCGGCACTGTCTGCATCTGGGTCATACCTGAAACCTGACATGTTGACCATTGCAAGACAACCATTTTCAGGTCTTGCCATAGATTTTCAAGCAGATTTAAGTCAAAACATTCACGGAACATTCACTGTCTTCTTGGTAAGCAACTCCAGTGTAGATTTGGCCATTTTAATTTAGGTTCTTGTCCTGCTGAAAGGTGAAATCATCTCCCACTGTCTGGTGGAAAGCAGACACCCAGGTTTTACTCTAAGATTGTGTCTGTGCTTAGCTCCATTCCGTTTGTTTATCCTGGAAAATCTCCACAGTCCTTAACAATTACAAGCATACCCATAACATGACGCATCCACCATTATGCTTGAAAATATGGAGAGTGGTACTTTGTAATATGTTGTATTGGATTTGCCACAAACATAACACTTTGTATTGTATTGTATTCAGGACAAAAAGTGAATTGCTTTGACACATTGTTTATAGTATTACTTTAGTGCCTTGCAAACAGAATGCATGTTTTGGAATATTTTTATTCTGTACAGGCTTCCTCCTTTTCAGTCTGTCAATTAGGTCAGTATTATGGAGTAACTACAATGTTGTTGATCCACCCTCAGTTGTCTCCTATCACAGCCATTAAACTAACTGCTTGAAGTACTATTGGCCTTATGGTGAAATCCCTGTGCGGTTTCCTTTCTCTCCGGCCTATATCTTTGTAGTGACTGGGTGTATTGATACACCATCCAAAGTGTAATAACTTCACAATGCAAAGGGATATTTAATGTCTGCCTTTTTTTTACCCATCTACCAATAGGTGCCTTTCTTTGCGAGGCATTGGAAAACCTCCCTGGTCTTTGATTGAAACTCTGTCTGAAATTCACTGCTCAACTGAGGGACCTTACAGATAATTGTATGTGTGGGGTACAGAGATGAGGTAGTCATTCAAAAATCATGTTAAACACTTATTTCACACAGAGTGAGTCCATGCAACTTCTTATGTGACTTGTTAAGCATATCTTTACTTCTGAACTTATTTAGGCTTGCCATAACAAAGGGGTTGAATACTTATTAGCTCAAAACATTAATTTGTGAACATTTTGAAAAAAATTAATTCCACTTTGACATTGAGGTATTGTGTGTAGGCCAGTGACAATAAATTCAGGCTGTAACAGAACTAAATGTGTAAAAAGTAAGTGTGAATACTTTCTGAAGGCACTGTAGGTCATGTGGTTTCCAGAGTAAGTTTAATAACATGACTTTGTCAGGGTGAACAGCTGCTGTTGATTAAGTATCAGCTTGTGAAGAGGTGAGCTGGGGGTAATGTGTCAAACAGCTTCCCTCCTGATCATTAATTTGCATTTCCAAGCGTGTCTGTGCCTGTGAGTGAGAGACATGTGACATGCAAGCATGCTTACACCTGCGGGTGAACTAGCCAAAAATACAACAGCCTACAGCTGCAAGCAGTCTGATCTCTGAGAGTTTGGAGGTGTGCACTTTTTGTCACATGCCTGTCTATGTTTCCTTAATCTCGTCTCCAAGCTATTGCACACAGCTTGCGTAGGAAGTGTCTGGTGCACAAGATTAGTGTTTCCTTGGTCCAAACAGACACAATCATTACAATATGATACCTAATTTCATTGTGATTGGTATCAGGCATATGCAGACTGTGTGTATACACACACTACAGCATGTTATAATAATATTTCCAAGCTAATATCCTCCTGTCTTATGTATCTTCACATAATTTACTATGGTCTATCTGTTATCAAATTAAAAGTTGAAAACATTACCCTTTAAATTCACAAAAATTAGCAAAACTTATACCGTTTTATTAAGATGCTTCACACACTATTTTCCTCTCTGCACTTGCAGCATCTCTACCTCAATGCATGGTATTGCATGTTCTGTTCTCCGAGAACGTTTTGACATAATTCCTCTTTCAGTAACTTTGAGGCAAAGTAACAGACGCTTCAATATACCAATTTAATTTCCCTCAAAAGCAATAAAAAAAAGGCTGCTCTTTCAAGACCTACCTCTGATCCTTTAGACTTCTGCTTCACATTTGTTGTGTTGTTGGGTAACACACTGGCTTTCCCTTTTCGCCCGTTGGTCTCATGGGTCAAGTGTAGCCGTTTTGTAGTTGTCCTGTTTGCACTGAGTGGATCTGTTATAGTGATGCTCAGTCTCTCCTCTACATACCTTATCGCACTGTGTTCTGTAATCTCATCAGTCAAGGATTACTTTAAGATCATTAGAGTGGTGCAAAGATACCAGCAGTGCACGAGGACAGTAGAGAACAAAACACACACAGACACACCTCACAGACACAAAGATTTACAAATGCATATAGGAAATTAGTTAGAATAGGAATAGGTAGATGTGTGTATTCTGGTAGATGTGTGTATTGTGTAAGTGTGTGTATTGTGTAGGTGTGTACTAACATACCTATTGTTTTGATGCCAGGTTCATGGCTTATTGCCAGTATGCTGGGACTTACCTCAGGCAGACACTGAGCTAAGGAGGACAGGTGGTACTCTCAACCCACAAACACAGACTAGCCTACAAAGAACTGAACTGAAGATACATTTTTATACAGTGACATACACAAAACACATTCATGTAACTAACATGATACAGTAAGTGATGAGGAATACTATAATATGTAAATAGGTTTAGGTCAATCGTAATATACACCGGACAAAGACTTCTGTGAAGTCAAAACGTAGTGTATTTGGATGCAAGAATAAAGCACTTGGAGCAGCAATAGTCTATGTGAGGGCCTCTCATTCATTCCACAATTGTAACATAGTGCCATGTGTTGTGTATGCTGTCAACAAGTCACAACAGGTTGTCATGTATTGTACAGCTTGGGATCAGTCCCACCTCTCATCATACACACCTCATATGAATTGACCTTTGTATGAGGGGTGTTGTGTGTATGTACCCTATTATTAGATGTGATGCGGTGTATAAGAAGTGTTCTGGGGAAGAGAGCGATCCTCATATCCACTGGACAGCCTTCCATGAGATCACAAAGAGGCTAGAGGAGAGACCGTGGGAATTAACTCTTTCAAGTCCATTGTTACTGCAAGGTACTATACACATGCAACACATCTCTTCTGGTCCACCTTAAGAGAGCGGAGAGGCAGCCTGTTGTGGGGAGAGCCTCACCAGCACATGCCTGGCTCTTTAAGGCAGACTGGGGCAGTTGTATTCCTGTTTAAAGGCACATACACACACAAAAGGTTATACATTCAGACCTTGAATATTAACTTCTGAACAAAAATCAACCTTTACACAGAAAACAGCGTGCAAGGGTCAAAATGAGGTTTTCTTAAACTTAACAGTCAGTTTAACACTCACTTTTACATTAAAACATTAGGATTTAATATATGGATGTTTTTTTGCCCAACAATAGGCCTACTGAGAAAATGTTACTGTAGCCCGAGTTTGTTTTGTAATGATAACTGTTTTTTGTTATGCCATTTCAAACAGTGCTTTAGGAACCAGGGTTGTATTCAAGTTTCAGAATGTACAGTGAAAAAACTAAGATAGATATGATTCAGCAAAGTGTGCATTAGTTCATCTACGTAGCCTAGTAAAAATATTTCATTGACATTCCACAACTTCCTGATTCTTTGAATAGAATAAAATATAGTCCTATAATTTAATAATTGTATTGAACCTCAAAGACAGGCATCCTTTCTGCTACTAGCATGCATGCCTTACTCGTGACCCTTTCCAAGCGAGTACTCGCGAGAATACGTGCCCATTCGAAGTATTGAAAGAAAAGTGCTAGTTATTAATAAAATAAACATAAGTTGGGCCTGCGAGGACCTTCAAGACACATCACAATTTAAAGTTTTAATTGTAACAGATAAGACCGTTAGATCAGAATACAGGGGATATGGGTTTCTTATTATATCTCAGCGTCTGTACCACAACACTAGCGCCGGTGCAATGCACCTTGAAGTCCTGTTCGCGTACATGCGCACGATACATGTGGACGCGGGGGCGAGCTCGATTCGAAATCAGGTGCTCCCATAGTATCGCCGTCCAAATCTACAGAAAATGCTGAGAATTAATAGTTTGAATAATTACAAAGAATGTCCAACTATATTTGAAATCCATTATCACAACACACTCATTGACTGTACAGACACAAACAGTTTAATCTTATCAGTGTCTGTAGACATGTATTTATTTGAAATACGAACCTTTACAGTCATATGTATTTCGTGCAATAAGAAAATAGTTGGCTGGCCTGGCACCAATCTAGTGTCCCCTGGTCTCTCGGGTGCACGCCATGCTCGTTCCCGTAAAAATGAAATGTGTTGTTGCCAATGACTGTATATGGTTGTTGCCTCGCCTTTACAAGTGGAATTTGCGGTAAAGGACCTCCGACTCCTCGCCATGTCTGATGCGGCGGTTGCTTGTCAGCAGTCCGGGATTCACGTTGTTCCACTGGGCCTACTTCCGTAGTTTTCTATGTATCGATTAAATAATGTTCTCTGAATAGTAACATTTTACAGTTAGACACATTTTCCACAGACGCTCGGAATTGTATTGGATAACTTTGTACGCGAGCCAAATTCTTCGTGTGGATTTTCCCACATTGTTCTATTCGAAACGAGGGTAAATATCTCAGAAATAAAGCACACGTCACATAGCTGGCTAGCAAGCTAGTTAGCTAATTGCGATATTGTTTAGTTGGCTAGCTAGCTGGTTAAATTTAAATTCTTGCAATTCATTTCATGCTATACAATGAATACTAACAAATGGCATGTGGAAAGCAAATGACATGGGGTTTATCGAGTTACTTTTGAACGCCGTGCCTTGGCCGAACCGAGGGGTTTTGGTTTTTATTTAAGGTAGCATGGGAAGATGTACTGCTAGCTAGTTAGCCAGAAAACGTTAGCAACTAGTTAGCTAGGTATTGTTGTAGAATGCTTTGCGGAAGTTGCACGTATATTCATCACTTAAGTACACTATTATTTTTCAAATGTTAATTTCATTCAGATTGTGGGATTTTAGTAGTTAAACTAGGCAGCATGAATATAATTAATATAAACAAAAGCAATCGTGTGATATATGGCTAAGGATGCACAGAGGCTGATGGCTCTTTACACTGCCCCTGTATTAAATGTACCTAGCAAGCAAATCTTAGCATTATTATAATATCATATTTTTTCAAAGACAAATAATGTATACCACAACGGCCTAATGCAGTGTACAGAACATAGTGCCAGGTGTTCAGATGGCGGAATAATTGGTTCAAAGTTCATCATGGAAAGGGGTTTGCCAGTGCACTTTGCCCCAATTGGCTTCACTTCCCCCTCTAATAGAGCTCCCCGGCTTGTAGTCCTAAAACCCGGAAATTAGCAATCCCTATGGGGGGAAATGAATTGGGAATTAATAGGGTTTTGGAATAAACACCCAAAATAAGGTCTGAGGTTAACGCAGTTTTAGGGGATCTTATACGTTTTGTTCCATGAGATAATCAGTTAGTTAACATAGCCTTTATGTGATAAAAAAAAAATGTATTACATAAATGCATCAGAATCCACAAAGTGGCATTAGCTGATTTAAGATGATCTTATAGAATAAAACGCCTCTATTTACCAGACCTTATTTTCAGCATTTATCTCCATAGGCTATGAACCATGGTGGAGTTAGTGCCTACTAAAAAGACACCATTACTATTTCTCTATGCGAACAGTTGTGTACCTGGGTCTTTAAATGTCTAATAGACACTGGGGCTTGTTCAGCCAGACAGAACGTTTTGGAACCTGTTCATGACATTTGTCTGCAACGTTCGAGCACGTTTGGCTACTGAACGTGGCACTGAAGTGTGTGAGGTTGTATTTGTGACTGCAGCCTGTGATGCTGGACAGGTGTTAACTATGTCCTTTCTTTCCCCACCAGGTGCCGTGGAGGGCAGAGTCAATTGTCATGAATGAGCCCGTAGAGAGTGGTGTGGTGTCATTTGACGAGTACGTGCGTCAGAAGGCACGCAGCGTTCCCCAGCACCGTATGAAGGAGTTCCTGGAGTCCCTGGCCAACAAGGGCCCTGAGACGCTGCAGGACTTCAGACAGCAGGGCGACGCCACCACTACCACCACCATGGTTTACCAGCAGGGGGGCAACTGTGTCTACACAGACAGCACAGAGGTAGCTGGCTCACTGCTGGAGCTGGCCTGTCCGGTAAGAGGAGAGACCTCCTTACGTGGTTCCTTCAGTAGTTCAGTTCTTTTGAATACACCTCAGGCTGCCGAGTGCCCTTTGCCTTTATCTAGTCTATATACATTAAAGAACAGATCAATTGACCAAATTGAGAGTAAAGCCCAACACATCCTTCAACACTGGCAGCACCTATCTTATTGTCACTATCATTGCCACTTTTGCTCTGCGATTGATTCATTCTCCTGTGGATTAACAGGTGCAGGTGACCTCTGCACAGATCTCACCCCAGATGGCTGCTGGTGTGCACCAGGGGTCTGAACAGCTGATACAAGTACAGGTGAGACCTTCCCTCACTCACCCTACCTATTACACCATAAGCAGTGTTTCCACTCAATTATTCTCCAGACTGGACCGATAGGCCTCCTTATTGACATCCAGGGCCTGTAACCAAAATGTTAAAATGAAAATACAGTGGTCGGGGAAACACAGACCCCCACCACCCTCAGGCATGTGATGGATGGTGGTGCACTGTGCGTTCTCATTCCCTGTGTGATCAGGTGCAGATCCAGGGGCAGCAGGACCAGACGGTGGACCTCCAGGGCATCCCCACAGCAGCGCAGCTGGTTCAGCAAGGAGAGCTCACAGAGGAGCAGCACCAACAGGTGCACACACACACCACTCTGCATTATTAAATACACACCCACCCCATCCATGTACTCTCCTCACCCAGTAAGTGTATACACCATGCTCAGGTGTTTGTTCTGTCTCGTTCAGATCCAGGCTCAGTTGGTGGCAGCAGTGTCAGGCGGTCAACAAATCCAGCATATTCAATTACAAGGGGGTCAGCAAATTCAGCTCCAAGGAGGTCAACACATCCAGCTTCAAGGGGACTTACCGGGTGGTCAACACATCCAACTTCAAGGGGGTCAACATATCCAGCTACCGGGCGGTCAACAAATCCAGCTACCGGGCGGTCAACAAATCCAGCTACCGGGCGGTCAACAAATCCAGCTGCCGGGCGGTCAACAAATCCAGCTGCCGGGCGGTCAACAAATCCAACTACAAGGTGGGCAACAAATCCAGCACATTCAGCTACCAGGCGGTCAACAAATTCAACTACAGGGAGGCCAGCAGATCCAGATCCAGACGGTGGAGGCCATGTCTCCTCAGCAGCAGCAGGGCTCTCCCCGAGAGGCAGAGAGAAGAGCTGGCGTCCTCCAACCTGCCAAGAAGCGCAAGGTGGATGTTCCCATCCAGGTGTCCTATGCCCTTCCTCAGAGCCAGCAGGGCCAGCAGGTGGTTCTGGCCCTCCCCCAAGGGCAGGGGCAGCAGCAGCAGTACCTGTCCATCCGGCCAGACCTGCTCACTGTGGACAGCACCCACCTGTACAGCACCACGGGTACCATTACAGGCCCTGCCGGGGAGACCTGGACCATCCCTGTATACTCTGGGGGGCAGCAGGGGGGCGTGCATCATATTGCCATTCCCCAGGAGGCCTACAGCACGATGCAGGTGTCCTCCAGTCACCAAGACAACAAGGACAATGGAGTGGCCCACTCCTCGTCGTCGGGTGCCTTGTCTGTCCAGTCGGGTGGCACAGTGTCGGTGTCCGGGACAACGAACGAGGAAGTGGTGCAGACGCTGTTCCCAACGCAGTTCATGAACGGGAACATTCACTGCCCTGTGGTGGTGCAGACGGTGGGCGGGGCTTACAATAGCACACAGCAGCTTCACATCTGGGACCCCCAGCAGCAGGAACACCAGGAGCACCAGCTCCACCTACAGGTCAGAACAGAACCTTCACCCCTTGGGTTAGACCCTGACTTTGTCCTCTGATTTCAAGGTTTTCATTCATGTAGATTTTTGTTTTATGACATATGTTGGATTAATCAATAATTAACATGTTGGACTGTTAGATTATGTTCTAGATTAAGTCAGTACTCTCCCTCAGTTAAGCAGGATATGATTGTTTCAATTAATGAACACCTAATCCCTGTCTCCAGTTTTATGTCCCCTGTGCTGTCTTTTTCCTCTTGAAGGCATTTTAGGAAATATGTAATTCCCTGCACCACAAATGAGCAAAGCATGTAGTGTGCATGTTTCTCTTCTAACATTTCACTTCTAATGTGTCCCCCTGCAGGGTCACGTGGAGTCAGAGTCCCAGGTGGAGGCCCCCCAGGAGCTACTGATGCCCATCTCCCTGAAGCCTGAGGAGGGCCTGGATGTGTGGCGCCTCTGGGTCCAGCGCAAGAATGCAGAGCTGGACAAGGACGAGCAGAACAAGCTGGCGCCCATTGGACGTGAGTTTCAACACACTCCCACTCACTCATTAGTATGTGAACTTCTCTTCCACTCTCTCCTCCCTTCCAGTCTCTCTCCTTCTCCTGCATCTCTGTCTTTCTCTTGTAGGTTTGATTCTTAATTCTGAATATGTCACTGAATGTTCTATTAGTCAGAGTTTGGATAAAAGTATCTTCTAAATTACCATATTTATTTTCTCTCTCTTTGTGCAGGTCGGCAGGCCCTGCGCTTCCAGGAGGACCTGGTGTCGAGTGCGGTGGCTGAGCTCAACGTGGCTCTGGCTCTCATGACACAGGAGGCCCAGGGGCTGGAGGGAGAACGTTTTGAGCCTGATGCCCTCTACTACATCTTCCTGTGTATACAGAAGGTATGCATACCACATGACCAGTGGTGTGTAAATATTGGTGGGGCAAACATACTTAAAAAAAAAAATGAATGCCAGCAAAGCCACTACACAACACTAGACAATACATTAATTGCACTATAATAATGACAAACGGTACCCACAAACTGTTAGGGCCTACATAAAGCTGTCCCAACAGCAGAGTCTTAACAGCAGTCCCAACACCTTACCACTGCTACACCTGGCTATCAGCAAAGCCTTGTCTGGCAACGAAACAGTTGATATAAAAAACATAGCTGATATGGCTGACTTGCTTAAACAAATGTGGTTTCTACTGACAATTGAAATGTACAAACTATGGCATAAGGGGACGACGAGCTGAAGCAATCCGTAATTTCAATTAAGACATTAATGAGCTAGGACGCACATAGTCAATATAACTATTTGTTCAGCACTTTTAAAATGTACAGCGACAGAATTTAGAACATGGGCCGTTCTTACAGTATTCTCCCTGTACACCAAGTCAGAACCATAGGATAAATAAAGGGGGCATATAAGCAGACAATAAAAGCTCTTACAATATCCAATGATGACATTTCTGTAAAACAGATTATAGGTTAAATGTGCACCACCAAGTCAAAACAGTAGGCTAAGTAATGAGGGGGAAAGGGACCAAATTATTAGGCACATAGGCTACTAACAGCTTACTGCACAACATACACTTAGTATTACTTTCTTAGCTACAGTATACATATCTCCCTGGCATATTACATAATTTATGCACAGCATACAATACATTTTTGGACTCCCCTTGTTGTGCTGTGCTCACTTGAACAGGAAGGTGGCGCAGTGGTCCTTGGTGGAAATTTTGGTCATCAGTCTGGCATTCTCTGGACTTATGGTGCTTTCAAGACAACTGGGAACTCTGGGGGGGGGACAAGGTCGTATCATGACGTCAGTGATTTTCAGGTCGGTGTTCTAGAAAGAGGCTTGAGTTCCCAAGTTGGACAACCATTCAAAACGTATTTTCCCAGTCAGAGCTTGTTTCTTTCAGAGTCCCCAGTTGTCTTGAACTCACTGAAGTCTGAGATTTCCGAGTCTCCAGTTGTTTTGAACGCGGTAGAAGTCATGCTGGATTGACAGCATGGCCAATGTTTAATGTTTATCATTTTTAAGCTTGGAAAACAGACCCTTAAACCCAGACTTGGACCACACACCCACTCCACTGAATAACAGGCTAGTGATTGCTTTGCAATGCTTGCAGTTAGCCATTGATTCCTTCCAAACCACTCATTGTTGAATTTGTGATTTCCGACTTGTTGTGTAATGTTTATGTCCAATGGCCGATGAGCACCGATATGTTTTGTCTATAATTTCTCTTCATATGACAAGGCTTGAAAAGGATTTGCCAGTAGATTGTCGACTTTATTAATGATAATGACTGCAAGCTAAGATTTTGAAAGTATGATGTTGACATGATCAGTCCAGTTAAAGCTACGGTACATATAACGTGATATGACGTCATTTTATCTGTAGCCAATGACCTTGAGCCTTCTTGGATGGGCACTTCTAATGTGGCAGCATCCAAGGGGCTTGAATTTTTTGAGCTCTCCCGTAGATTTTGCGGTGACATAGTGTCCCCATGAGTGACAGAACACAGCCAGTTACGGCTCAAAACTCCATATTTTCCACTGGCTTGCCCCACCACCACAGAAAGCACTGAGCTAGGCTGAAACACCTGCGTTTTGGAGCTGCCTTCCTCAAGAAAGCAAAAAAGAGACCATGTTTGTATGCGGCTTTATTAAATCAATGATTATTATAATTTTTACATTGTTTGCAAACTTATATGTGACACGTATTAATGCCAAAATAACAGTGGGGCTTAGCCCCACCTGTCCTGTCACTGCATTATCATCATACCACAAACACACACGGTACAAGATACTGACTGAAATGTATTACAGTTGATAGAGGTTGTATTTCTGCTGGCAGTACCTCTTTGAAAACGGACGGGTGGATGATATCTTCTCTGACCAGTACTACACACGCTTCTCCCAGTGGTTACACAAAGCCCTGGATGAGTGGAGGCCCAGCATCCATCCACTAGGTAAGAGCCACAGCATTTGTGTCTTTTTGTGTTTCTGTGTGTAAGTGCAAGAGAGAGTATAGGTAAAAGCCTGCTGAAGGCCTTAGCGTGGAACTGTCAAAGCACATTGGAACATGGATTGTTCTGTGCACAGTCTAATATCTCTTTGTTAAGTGCAAGAAAAACTCACAATTCTGTTGTGTATTTTCGTGACTTCCATACCGGAGTACATTTCTGTGCAGAATACAGTTCTGTGCTTTTGGCAGTGGTCTCGTTAGAGGAGATTGTGATTGGCTGCTCTCTCCTCCCAGGGTACATCATTCCCAGTCACGTGACAGAGGAGATGCTGTGGGAGTGTAAACAACTAGGAGCCCATTCACCAGCCACGCTGCTTACCACACTCATGTTCTTCAACACTAAGTGAGTCTCACACACTTACATTTTAGTCATCAACCAGAAGCTATTTATCTAGAGCGATTTACAGTTAGTGCATTCATCTTAAGATCGCTATGTCGGACAACTACATATCACAGTCATAGCTTATGAGGTCAAATATGCAAGTGTTAGTTCACGAAAGGTCAGGAGGGGGTGCGAGGGTTGGTTCCACCATTGGAGTGTCAGGACAGAGACGAGCTTGGAGGGCCAAGAGACCAGAGGTGGCAGAACGAAGTGCTTGGGTTTGGGATGCAGGGTTTTAACATAGCCTCAAGGTAGGGAGGGGCAGTTCCTCTTGCTGCTCCGTAGGCAAGTACCATGGTCTTGTAGTGGATGTGAGCTTTGACTGGAAGCCAGTGGAGTGTGCGTAGGAGCGGGATGACATGGGAGAGCTTGAAGGTTGAACACCAGGCGGGCTGCAGCATTCTGGATAAGTTGCATGGGTTTGATGGCACAAGCGGGGAGGCCAGCCAACAGCAAGTTGCAGTAGTCCAGACAGGACATGACAAGTGCCTGGATTAGGACCTGCGCCACTTTCTGTGTGAGGTAGGGTTGTACTCTATAGATGTTGTAGAATATGCAGGAGTGGATCACTGCTTTGATGTTTGCAGAGAATGGCACAGTGTTTAGGGTCACGCCAAGGTTCTTTGCACTCTGGGAGGGGGACACCGTGGCGTTGCCAACTGTGTTGGAGAGGTCTTGCCTTCCCTGTGGGAAAGAGCATCTCCGTCTTGTCGAGGTTGACCTTGAATTGGTGGGTCTACATCCAAGCTGAGATATCTGCCAGGCTCGCAGAAATGCATGTCGCCACCTGGGTGTCAGAAGGGGTAAGGATAAAAGTAGTTGTCATCCGCATAGCAATGATAGGAGAGACCATGTGAGCAGCCGAGTGACTTGGTCTATAGAGAGGAGAGGGTCTAGAACCGAGCCCTGGGGGACACCAGTAGTGAGAGTACGTGGTGCAGACACAGATCCTCTCCATGTCACCTGGTAGGAGCGGCGTGCCAGGTAGGATGCAATCCAAGAGTGTGCAGAGCCTGAGACACCCAGCCCTGAGAGGGTGGAGAGGAGGATCTGATGGTTCACCGTGTCAAAGGCAGCGGAAAAGATCTAGGAGGATGCTGACGGAGGAGAGAGAGTTTGCTTTGGCAGTGCGGAAAGCCTATGTGACACAGAGCAATCTCGGTTGATAGACCCGTCTTGAAGCCTGACTGGTTAGGGTCAATAAGATCGTTCTGCGAGAGGTAGCGAGAGAGTTGGTCAGAGGCCAAGAAAGAAAGAAAGAAAGAAGGGATACCGCAGGGATGCAAACTAGTCATCTTAAGGAGAAATTTGCCGTTTTGAAACCAAAATGAAAGCATGACCACGGAGACGGGTGAAAAGGTGATGAAGCGTACTTCATGAGGTGGAAATTTTGAGGTGAGGGAGAAAGTGTGGTGGAACAAGTACTAGTATTGTTAGCATTGTTAACCTCTTAGGGAGAAACGGCGCGCTAGCGGACCGCTCCCGACACCACTACCCGGTGAAATGTAAGGCGCCAAATTCAAAATCCAAAAGTTGAATTATTAAACATTCATCAATATACAAGTGTTGCATAGTCATCAAAAGCTCTGATTCTTGGCAATATCACAGCGTTGTCAGATTTCAAAAAGGCTTTACGGCGAAAGCACAACATTTGATTGAGGATAGCACCTCACATATTTTCCACATTAGCGTAAATTCATATCCAGCTCGGGTCACACAAAACCCATATAAGAGCTAAAATAAATCACTTACCTTTCGAAGAACTTCTGCTGAGGGCTTCCCAAGTGTCCAACGAAGACATCCGATGGTTCTTTTGTTAGAAAAAGTCATTTATTATATCCATAAATCTCTGTTTGGTTGACGCGTTATGATCAGAAAATCCACCGTCGAGTCGCCCATTGAACCGTGAAGAGAACACGTTCAAATTATACCTATAAACTTTCTCCAAACAAATCAATCATTTTTAATGTATCCTTAGGTATCCTTTTATGTATATTTACTGTAATATTTCAACCGGACGATAACGTGAACGATAGGAAAGAAAAATAAAGTGGGGCGCGCTCACAATCTTGCGCCCGTGAAACGAACAACTGTTTACACCAGGGAAGTGATAAAGGAGAAGGATAGACAAGACGAATCACGATCTCGGAGGTTTGTGACATATTTCTGACAACTGTAGATCACCTTCGGTATCCATGACGTCAGAGTCAGGATCTATTGTATCTTTAGTTATCCGTCGGACCTCTTTTTCCAGTACATGTTTTTTTTGACGTTTAGGCCTACCTAAAAGGACGGTTTTTCGCCTGCTATATCAGTTCTGTTATACTCACATACATTATTTTAACACTTTTAGAAACTTCAGAGTGTTTCCTATCCAATAGTACTAATTATGTGCATATCCTATTTTCTGGGCCTGAGTGGCAGGCATTTTACTTTGGGCACGCCAGACTCTCCTAAACCGTCACCTCTGCTGCCGCTCCCTAAGAAGTTAACTTCTTAGGGATCAGATCCTGTTAGCGGGTTCGTTTTCAGAGCAAACAGCGCGGCAAATTCAAAATAAAAATTCGTAATATTTAACATTCATCAATATACAAGTCTTGCATAGTCATCAAAAGCTCTGCTTCTTGGCAATATCACAGCGTTGTCAGATTAAAAAAATGCTTGAGGATAGCACCTCCACATTTTCCACATTAGCATAAATTCATATCCAGCGCGGGTCTCACAAAGAACATATAAGAGCTAAGAAATATCACTTACCTTTCGAAGAACTTCTGCTGAGGGCTTCCCAAGTGTCCAAACAAGAGAATCCATGGTTCTTTTGTTGGAAAAAGTCATTTATTATATCCATAAATCTCCGTTTGGTTGGCGCGTTTTGTTCAGTTAGTCCACCAAGCATTTCCATTCTACTCGCCCGTTGTACAGTGAAGAGAACACGTTCAAATTATACCTCTCAACTTTTCCAAAACAAAACAAACATCCTTAGGCATCCATTTATTTATGTTGGCTATTATATTTCACTCGGATAATAACCTACACGATACAGAAGGTAAACACCGTGCTGCTCGCTCCCGGGCATCTCATGCACTACACAGAAAGGATATCCTGTTATGTCATACAAAATCGACAACCTTTTGACTCACTCCCACTATAAACGCTCCATTACACTGTCCAGAGACTGTCGACATCTAGTGGAAGCCATAGGTACTGCAACATCAGTCCTATCTACTTGAGTTTTCAATAAACAGCCATTCTAAGTCAAGAAAAGTCAAAAGAAAAATGATTTCGGGACAGAAATTTCTCAGGTTTTTGCCTGCTATATCAGTTCTGTTATACCCACAGACATTTTGTATCCAATAGTACTAATTATGTGCATATCCTAGTTTCTGGCCCTGAGTGGCAGGCATTTTACTTTGGGCACGTCAGACAGGCGAAAATTCGGAAAATGGGACCCTAGCCCTAAGGAGTTAAGTAACGTTATCTTGCTAGCTGAATCGAATTCTCCATTAGCTAGCCAGAGAAATGTTGAGCAACATTAGCCAACTGATCAAATAATTGAGTTTATGGTGTGACAATTTTCTGGCTAATAAAGTCAGACAGCTACAGGATGGTTCGAATTACAGCTAGTGATGCACCTCTATGACATTTTGGGCCGATATCCGATATTTCCCTTGGAAAAAAACGATACCGATATTTAAAATTTTAGCGGCCTTTTAAGCATTCTAATACATTTAAATAGGCAACACACACATGGACGTAGCGGTCTAAGGCACTGTATCTCAGTGCTAGAGGCGTCACTACAGACATCCTGGTTCGAATCCAGGGTGTATCACATCCGGCCATGATTGGGAGTCCCGTAAGGCGGCCGCACAATTGGCCCAATGTCGTCCGGGTTTGGCTGGTGTAAGCGTCATTTAACTTCTCAGGGAGCAGCTCCCGAGGTGACGGTTTTGGAGAGCCTGGCGTGCCCAAAGTAAAATGCCTCTCATTCAGGCCCAGAAAATAGGATATGCATATATTTAGTACCATTGGATAGGAAACACTCTGAATTTTCCAAAACTGTTAACCATTTGTCTGTGAGTGAAACAGAACGGATATGGCAGGCAAAACCCCGAGGAATTTCTGTCCTGGAAAAAGTGATTTTGACACATTGCTCATTTGGGAACCCCTCCCTCATGAAAATGACCATATAAGGGCATATGAATGCAGTACACATCGCTTCCTTATGATGTCAACAGCCTCGAGATGGTGTTTCCCTCCATTTTGGATGCTTTAGACCAGAGAAAAAGACCAAACAAGTGGGTCCCCCCTTGATGACAACAGTACCCAGGGCGCGCGCCCGAGAAGTCGCGCAGTGTCTTATTTACCGTCTTTAGAGCTCAGTTTATATTCCGGTTGATTTATAATAGTAAATATACGTAAAAGTGTTCCTAAGGATACATTTAAAACTATGTTTGAATGTTCTTGGACAAGTTTATAGGTATAAGATGAACGAGTTCGCGCCACGTTTCAATGGACTAGTGGAGGCTGTCGTTTCTGACTATGACGCGCGAACCAAATGGAGATTTATGGATATAATACATGACTTTTTCTAACAAAAGAACCATGGATTGTCTTCGTTGGACACTTAGGATGACCTCAGCAGAAGTTCTTCAACAGGTAATTGATTTGTTTTCGCTGTGAAATGTGTTATGTGTGTGCCACGCTGGCTAATGAATTCATGGCTATGAGAAAGTATGTGAGG
>QNTS01001055.1:0-131112 GCA_003317085.1 Hucho hucho | reverse complement strand
GGGTCAATACTGGGGCCCCTCCTGTTCAGCCTGTACATTAATGATCTGCCTTCTGTCTGTACTGGGTCTGAAGTTCAAATGTATGCAGATGATACAGTGATATATGTGCATGCAAAGAGCAAACAACAAGCTGCACAAGAACTCACTACTGTAATGGTCCAGGTTACATAGTGACTCAGTGACTCACTACTGTAATGGTCCAGGTTACATAGTGACTCAGTGACTCACTACTGTAATGGTCCAGGTTACATAGTGACTCAGTGACTCACTACTGTAATGGTCCAGGTTACATAGTGACTCAGTGACTCACTACTGTAATGGTCCAGGTTACATAGTGACTCAGTGACTCATGTTTTCATCTCAATGTGAAACAAACAGTCTGCATGTTCTTCACAAAGAGGACAACAGATGCTACTGAGCCAGATGTCTATGTGTCAGGGGAGAAGCTCCAGGTGGTATCTGATTTTAAGTACCTTGGCATCATACTGATTCCAACCTCTCTTTTAAAAAGCAGGTGAAAAGGGTAATTCAAATAACCAAATTCAACCTAGCTAATTTCCGATTTATACAAAATTGTTTGACTACAGAGGTAGCAAAACTGTACCTCAAATCTATGATACTCCCCCACTTAACATACTGCTTGACTAGTTGGACCCAAGCTTACTGTACAACATTAAAACCCATTCAGTCTGTCTACAAACAGGCTCTCAAAGTGCTTGATAGGAAGCCCAATAGCCATCATCAATGTTACATCCTCCTGAGTTGGGAAAATCTTGTGCAATACACCGACGCATGTCTTGTATTCAAGATCCCCCTCCACTCAGTACTTTTGTTAAACAGAAAACCCAAACATATAGCAGCAGATCCACAAGGTCTGCCATGAGAGGTGACTGTATAGTTCCCTTAAGGAAAAGCACATTTAGTCAATCTGCTTTATCCAGATGTTCATACCGTTCCTGTACCATACTACTTCCGGCGCTGACAGAGATGGCAGCCTCGCTTCACGTTCTCAGGAAGCTATGCAGTATTTTTTTATTTTTTTATTTATGGATTACTTCTTACATTGTTACCCCGGGAAATCTTAAGTTTTATTACATACAGCCGGGAGGAATTATTGGATATAAGAGCAACATCAACTTACCAACGATACGACTAGGAATACAACTTTCCCGAAGCGGATCCTCTGTTTTGTCCACCAACCAGGACAATAGACTGGATCCCAGCCGGTGACCCAAAACAACGGCGGCGCAGGAGAAGGGGTAGACGTGGCGGTCTTCTGGTCAGGCTCCGAAGACGTGCACATCGCGCACCGCTCCCGAGTGTACTACTTGCCAATGTCCAGTCTCTGGACAACAAGGTAGACGAAATCCGAGCAAGGATTGCCTTCCAGAGAGACATCAGTGATTGAAACGTTCTTTGCTTCACGGAAACATGGCTCACTCAGGACACGTTATCAGAGTCGGTACAGCCACCTGGTTTCTCCACGCATCGCGCCAACAGAAACAAACATCTATCTGGTAAGAAGAAGGTCGGGGGTGTGTGCCTTATGATTAACAAGTTGTGGTGTGATCATAACAACATACAGGAACTCAAGTCCTTTTGTTCACTTGACATAGAATTCCTTACAATCAAATGCCGACCGCATTATCTACCAAGAGAATTCTCTTCGATTATAATCACATCCGTGTATATCCCCCCTCAAGCTGACACATCGACGGCACTGAAAGAAATTCATTGGACTGGAAACTGGAAACCACATATCCTGAGGCTGCATTTATTGTGACTGGGGATTTTAACAAGGCTAATCTGAAAACAAGGCTCCCTAAATTTTATCAGCATATCGATTGTGCGATCCGGGCCGGGAAAATCCTGGATCATTGTTATTCTAACTTCGGCAACGCATACAAGGCCATTCTCCGCCCTCTTTTCGGCAAGTCTGACCATGACTCCATTTTGTTGCTCCCAGCCTATAGACCGAAACTAAAACAGGAAACGCCTGTTCTCAGGTCTGTTCAACACTGGTCCGACCAATCTGATTCCACGCTTCAAGATTGCTTCGAGCACGTGGACTGGGATATGTTCTGGATAGCATCAGACAACAACATTGATGTATACGCTGATTCAGTGAGCGAGTTTATTAGCAAGTGCATCGGTGATTTTGTACCCATAGCAACTATTAAAACCTTCCCCAACCAGAAACCGTGGATTGATGGCAGCATTCGCGCAAAACTGAAAGTGCGAACCACTGCTTTTAACCAGGGTAAGGAGACTGGAAACATGACTGAATACAAACAGTGTAGCTATTCCCTCCGCAAGTCAATCAAACAAGCTAAGTGTCAGTATAGAGACAAAGTAGAGTCACAATTCAACGGCTCAGACACGAGGAATGTGTCAGGGTCTACAGTCAATCATGGACTACAAAAAGAAAACCAGCCCCGTCGCGGACCACGATGTCCTGCTCCCAGACAAACTAAACAACTTCTTTGCTCGCTTTGAGGACAATACAGTGCCACCGACACGGCCCGCTACCAAAACCTGCGGGCTCACCTTCACCGCAGCCAACGTGAGTAAAACATTTAAGCGTGTTAACCCTCGCAAGGCTGCCGACCCAGATGGCATCCCTGGCCGTGTCCTCAGAGCATTCGCAGACCAGCTGGCTGTTGTGTTTTACGGACATATTTAATCAGTCCCTATCCCAGTCTGCTGTTCCCACATGCTTCAAGAGGGCCACCATTGTTCCTGTTCCCAAGAAAGCTAAGGTAACTGAGCTAAATGACTATCGCCCCGTAGCACTCACTTCCGTCATCATGAAGTGCTTTGAGAGACTAGTCAAGGATCATATTACCTCCATCCTACCAGACACCCTAGACCCACTTCAAATTGCTTACTGTCCCAATAGGTCCACAGACGACATAATCGCTATCACACTGCACAATGCCCTAACCCATCTGGACAAGAGGAATGCCTATGTAAGAATGCTGTTCATCGACTACAGCTCAGCATTTAACACCAAAGTACCCTCCAAACTCGTCATTAAGCTCGAGACCCTAGGTCTCGACCCAGCCCTGTGCAACTGGGTCCTGGACTTCCTGGTGGGCCGGCCCCAGGTGGTGAGGATAGGAAACAACATCTCCACCCCGCTGATCCTCAACACTGGGGCCCCACAAGGGTGCGTTCTCAGCCCTCTCCTGTCCAAGCACGCCTCCAACTCAATCATCAAGTTTGCTGACGACACTACAGTGGTTAGCTTGATTACCAACAACGACGAGACGGCCTACAGGGAGGAGGTGAGGGCCCTCGGTGTGTGGTGTCAGGAAAATAACCTCTCACTCAATGTCAACAAAACTAAGGAGATGATCGTGGACTTCAGGAAACAGCAGAGGGAGCACCCCCCTATCCACATCGACGGGACAGTAGTGGAGAAGGTGGAAAGTTTTAAGTTCCTCGGCTTACACATCACGGACAAACTGAAAGGGTCCACCCACACAGACAGCGTGGTGAAGAAGGCGCAACAGCGACAACGCCTCTTCAACCTCAGGAGGCTGAAGAAATTCGGCTTGTCACCAAAAACACTCACAAACCTCTACAGATGCACAATCGAGAGCATCCTGTCGGGCTGTATCACCGCCTGGTACAGCAACTGCTCCGCCCACAAACGTAAGGCTCTCGAGAGGGTAGTGAGGTCTACACAAAGCATCACCAGGGGTAAACTACCTGCCCTCCAGGAGACCTACACCACCCACTGTCACAGGAAGGCCAAAAAGATCATCAAGGACTACAACCACCCGAGCCACTGCCTTTTCACCCCGCTATCATCCAGAAGGCGAGGTCAGTACAGGTGCATCAAAGCTGGGACCGAGAGACTGAAAAACAGCTTCTATCTCAAGGCCATCAGACTGTTAAACAGCCATCACTAACATTGAGTGGCTGCTGCCAACAGACTCAATCTCTAGCCGCTGTAATAATTAATGATTGGATGTAATAAATGTATCACTAGTCACTTTAAACAATGCCACTTTATATAATGCTTACATACCCTACATTACTCATCTCATATGTATATACTGTAATCTATACCATCTACTGCATCTTGCCTATGCCGTTCAGCCATCGCTCATCCATATATTTATATGTACGTAATCGTATTCATTCTAGCTGATAAGGTAAAACTCTGTCGTTCTGCTCTTGAACAAGGCAGTGTTCCTAGGCCGTCATTGAAAATAAGAATTTGTTCTTAACCTACTTGGCTAGTTAAATAAAGGTAAAATAAAAAAAACATTAGACAGCAGGGATCTTGATCTGTGATGGATTGATCCTCTGCTGTGACCAAGAAGCTGTATCTTGCCATCTAGCAAATTAGCAAAATGCATAGCTGGAGCCCTGAGCTGGAGAGAATGTATTTATTTATATTTAATAGCACGCATCCCCACAAGGCTGTGTCGGGGCCATAGCTTCAGGGGGTCCCCAACCTTTTTTGGGGGGACGGTATTGAAAGTCATACCGTCATTTGAAAATACCTTGGTATATATGATATATTGCTCAAGCCTAGTGTGTGTGTGTTTTGGTATTAAACAAACCTATCTACGTTAGGTATTTCCATCTGACGACTGTAGAGCAGCACTTGAAGGTGGCCTTCTCCAAGGTGCTGAGACACACCAAGAAGAATCCGTCCAACCCCAAGGACAAGAGCACCAGTATCCGCTATCTGAAGGGCCATGGCCCTTTGGGGACACACCATGCTGGGCAGAAAGGTGAGATCTTCTTTGATTTCATGTCAAGGAAAATTAATCTTCTTATATTGTAGTCAGACCTGATTTCCATATACCTAGTCACTGAGTGACCTTGTATTAGTCAGCTATGTGTTTCATACATTTAAAACTTTCCCTTTGGGGCTAATTCATTGGGCCTCTATGATTCACCAAGTTTGCTAACATTATGAAGTCCATAAGCCCCAACACTACTGGCTGGTTCTGACCTCTTTTTTACTTGATTTGCAGTGACTGATGACATGTATGAGGAGCAGGCTGAGGATCCTGAAAACCCGCTGCGATGCCCCATTAAACTGTATGACTTTTACCTCTTCAAATGGTGAGTAATGTCCCCCATTCTCAGTACATTTCTAGTAGCTGAGAAGATGTAATTGCACAGGGTTATGTTTTCCTTGGTGTTGAAAGGTTAAATAAAATAAATGCGCCTTTGTGTATTTAATTGTATCTTCTACTGGAAGCCTTTTATATGCATTTCTAATTATCTAATCAAATCAACTGTTTATTTTTGTGCTCCTACATTTTTCAACTTAGGAGCACATCTACTTCTTGAAAAAAATGTCAGCATAGAGCCCTGCAACAACTAATCACGTCTCTCTCAGTCCCCAGAGTGCTAAGGGGCGTAACGACGCATACTACCTGACGCCAGAGCCTGTCGTGGCGCCAAACAGTCCCATATGGTACTCCACTCAGCCAATCACAAGTGAGCAGGTGGAGCACATGCTCACACGCATCATCATGGTGCGAGAGATCCAGGAGACCATCGCCATGTCGTCGGCCAACATGCACTGAGCCGGGAGGGGAGGAGGAACCGAAGTGGGCACACTCTTAACTCCAAAATCAGCCCTTCTCTAGCGTTCCTCTGTGGTACCTCCTTCACTCAGTGTCTAACTCTAAGGACCTCCAGTGGCCTCATTCTCTACCCATCACACCTTTCAACCATAGGAGTGGGGGAGTGACAGTGTTTACGGAGTGGATTTATGGGCCTTTTTTAAGTACAGAACCATGTGTTTATTCATCCAATGCCAGTTATGTCACCCTCAATGCCCAGTCCAGAATGACTGATTTTGATATTCACACGTGTCACCCCTCACTTCACCATAATTCTTTTTCCTGGACTGACAAGTCCGATGGATCTCGGAAAATCAGAGCTCCTCATCTACTCTTGTAGGCCACTGCCCCCCAATAAAACTGAAGTAGGCAGAAATGGATGGTGAAATATCAGGACTAATTTCAGTCTTCAATAAATATAAATGTATTATACCCATATATGGACATGTACCCCTTTTACCACACGGACCTCTTTCCTCCAAGCTCTCAGGTCCCAGACATGGCAGGATAACCTACAGACATTTAATAGGACCTCTGCTCACTTATTTTTTTTCTTCTATATTGGCATTTATGATCTTCTGTATGTATTGATATTATGGTGGTGTTGGAGGCTAAAGAAAGCCTGTGTTTTCAAATATGCCTTTTGTACTGTGAGTGACTTGAGGTGCATTAAGTATGTCAAGCCTTGGCTCCGATGTTGAACGGTTCACAATACAGTAGGTTGTATGCTACAGTATTCACCACTTGGATGTAATGGTAATAAACCAGGCTACTAATTAGTGAGATCTCTGAACCACCTATTTTCTCTCATACGAGATCCTCTGGTGGAAAAAAGTTCACAAAATAACATACAAGGGACAAATGTAGGATCTATTCATTATGTCAATGTACAGCGTGAAGTAATGTCACTTGCCTTGCCAGAATTAGCAAGTTACTGTTATTAGGCACTATGCAATTTGTCTCAGGTGGGTGGAGTTTGCACTGATATTTCAATGAAGACCACTAATCATCAGTTCACCATCTTACAGGTTGGTATGAAAGTTGCACATTAATTTACTGTTCAAACAAATCTGCATAGATGCTCTCCGCGTTATGAAGAAATGGTCCTGTTCTTAAAATAGGCCTGATGACCCGTTGTGAATAGGGTCCTAGCATGTGAAATTAGGAAAATACTGGTTTCATTTATTTTATTTGCCACACACAGTTAATTCCCAGTCCAGGTACAAACTTAAACAACCATTATGCCAAGGGTCACTTGAAGTGATGCTGCTCCATATTTCTGAAGCAAAAGAGTCTTCTGTATCCTGTCTGCACTGCACAGGAGCCGCTGAAGCATCATTAATCTGGAATCGGGATCTGCAGTCGTCGCAAAGTGCTGGTGAAATACTTTGGTAGGGGGCAGGACACCGTGATGTCACTCTGACCTTTGAACTCTGGCAGTGTCAGCTGACGGGCATGCAGGTGGAGAGGCAGGTAACGCGCCTTGCTCTGTTCCAGTACCAGCCTCCGCAACACACCATCTGGCAGTTTCTAAAGTAAAAAAAAAAAAGTTTAAAAACAATGTCCATCAATCACTGGCACCAAAGAGGTCTAAATGCTAGGATACCTTGTTGTAAAGCTTCTACATTGTGAAGTCTGGTGATGTTCGTTTGCCTTACCTGAGGTGCCAGTTTGGTCCAGTGGGAGTATTTGTGGTCTCCGAGGATAGGAGATCCCAGAGCATATGCCATATGGACCCTCAACTGGTGCTTCACCCCTAGAAGCACAAGAGGGTGGATTTGGGCAAGAGAGAGGGAACAGCTTTCTATGAAGGTTAAAAGTTATTGGTGCTACTATAACATGGTGCATTGTATCCTCTAGGACCTAGGTTAATCTGTGTTATTAGCATGTGGTAGACCCCTCAACAACATGACTGAAATCAATTCTAAAAGCTTTAACAAGAGCAAGGAATTGTGTTTAATTTGAAAACAGCATAACATTTTGCAGTCATGTTATATAGCAATCTTTTGGGATGACACCAGAGTCAGTTGCTTCAGTAGTATCGCTACCTGTGATAGGCTGGAGCTCTACCAGGCTGCAGCCGTTGCGGCTGTCCAGGACACGGTACTGAGTCACGGCACCCTGGGCCTGCCGATTGGCCCGCACTTTGGTCACTCCCTCGCCCCCGTCACTCACCCTGTACACAGGACTCAGGCCCATCTGAGAAGGGTTATGGGTAGTTAGGTTCAGTGTATATAAGACTGTCAAGCTCAAAACCTCAAGGACAGCGCAGTATACTGAAGCCACCAATACAAATGAGAGAAAAGACTGACTGGATGACAATACTGGTCATAATGACTAGATTTGAACAGAACTATTGCCAGCACTAGTTAAGAAGTTACAGAGATATTATTACAAAATATGACGTTACCTTGAAGTGAGGCTGAGCCCCTGTGACCTCTCTCTCTATGACAGGAATGTCAATCACTCCCTCAGAGGGAACAGGCACGCCTACAGCAACAACCCTGCATGGTGAATAGGGAGAACAGAAGATGAATGAACGTGTAACGAAACAAGGGCGTAGCATGATGTGAATCAAGGCGTGAATCAAGCCCAATAACCCTTGGGCCCAGATATTACCGCTGCTCTAAGGGGAAGTTCCATTGGGGGAGCAGTAATGTCTTATCAATGGCAGGGTCATTGCAATAGCTTTATGGCATAGTCTATGTTAATTTGCTGCCCTCAATTGATGGTTTTGAAATGTGAATGATGTGCTGCCTGGATCCTTATTTGAAACTAAATCCACATCCACAAACACACCAATATTTCCTCTCCACTTGGTGGTTTTTGTGTAGATTTTGTACATAGTCCAGTGCTTCCTCAGTCCTTGCCAGCAGGAGGGTCCCTGTCGTCTCCTTGTCTAATCCAAGGCAGACGTGCAGCTGAGACCCAGCCCTTATTCCATCCATCATCTTGGCAAGGATTGGAAGCACGTCAAGAATGTTGTTTTTGTTGCTTGACCCATCTAAGAGGAAGAATATGGGATTTAAATCACTGTGACCACTGCTCTAGCACAGATGTGTGTTCTTAAAGAGACATTAAAAAGATCAGACTCTTATTCATCACGTTATCTGTGATTGTGTGTTTGACTCAATACAGCACTTCATACACATTACCTTGAACAGAAACTCCATAGGGTTTATTAACGACGGCGAGCTCTGGATGTGGGAGGATCAGACCTCTGTGAAGGTGCTTTGCAAGAACGTTGGGGTGAACATTCTGTAGCTGCTGAGTGAACTGTCGTAGCTCGATGACCCTCTTTTGCAGTGGGGACACTGGCACTGACGGATTAGGGACAGCCGCGTCTGACCCACCACCAGTTGCCTTTCCTTTCTGTTTCTCCTGGCGAATTTTGAGTGCAAGGTCGATGGCTCTCAGATTCGGTCTCTTGTCAGAGTCAGACACTGTTGGTGGTACCTCTCGTCTCGGGGCAGAAGCATGTGCTCGCAAGAGCAAGAATGCTACTCCCCTCGATATGTGACAAATACTGCCCGTTTTCCCTGAGCGAATTACCACTTTACATGTCCTTATAACATCATTATTACAAGCCAATGCAACCGTCCTATAGCTGTTCATGATAACTAGCTACTTTGAAGATTGTTAAATCTCATGTCGTTCTGAAGCTGAAAACACTGGAGTGCGCCATTGTGGTTATAGTCACCGGAAATGATGTATATTGACTTCCCTTTTTTCAGATTCGCTACCACAGAGTTTCTAAACCAGAGACGCAACATCTACAGACTTCCGGGAATGCTTGTGAAGCAGACCAGTCCGCGGTTTGAGAAGTCAACAAGAAGTGAACAATTATTCCTTAGTTGTTAATTGTTAAAGACATAACCTAGATTCGAGCCAATGTATTTAAACATGTTATTACTCCAACCTCGTGAAAGTGACAGGGGGGAGGGGTTTCTAGCTTTCTCCAATAGAAAGCAAACACAGTGTTGCCCGCGCCTCCCGTATACGGAGAAAACCGTGCCCGACAGGTGGGTGCAAAGGACACTGTCTACCGTTTGTCCCTGCCTCCTAATAGGACAGCAGACTGGAGGTTAGGATGACACCGTTTGCTAGCGAACTAGCTAGTTAGCGACACTGTGTACATACTGTAACGACCCTGGGTTTATATATTGACTCTGCCGCCCGAGCATGCTTTTGGGCCACAGTCGATAGCGCGCTGGACTTCGGGCTAGACGGTCGAGGGTTCGAGACCTGCTCCCTGCCTGTTTCATTACAATACTATGGGATGGGGAGTGATTCAGGCCAGAATTCAGTTTAGGCAACAGTACCACCGTGTGGCTGTCACCTACCATTGAACGTGTAACGAATATTGTCATTATACCAACGCCGTACTAATGTCTGCGTGTTACTGTAATGAAAGTCATAGTTTATATTCAATTCAAGGGGCTTTATTGGCATGGGAAATATATGTTAACATTGCCAAAGCAAGTGAGGTGGATAATATACAAAAGTGAAATAAATAAAAAAGAACAGTAAACATTACACTCACAGAAGTTACAAAAGAATAAAGACATTACAAATGTCATATTATGCATATATACAGTGTTGTAACGATGTACAAATGGTTAAAGTACAAAAGGGAAAATAAATAAGCATAAATATGGATCATATTTACAATGGTGTTTGTTATTCACTGGTTGACCTTTTCTTGTGGCAACAGGTCACACATCTTGCTGCTGTTATGCACACTGTGGTATTTCACCCAGTAGATATGGGAGTTTGTTTTCTACTTTTTTGTGGATCTGTGTAATCTGAGGGAAATATGTGTCTCTAATATGGTCATACATTGGGCAGGAGGTAAAGAAGTGCAGCTCAGTTTCCACCTAATTTAGTCTTCTCTTGAGAGCCAGGTCTGTCAACAGCGAAAAAACAAAAGCCTCATTCATAAAAAGAACAGAAGGAGTGGAAAAAAACAAAGCAGCATAAACATTTTTTGAAAACAGTCTCCTTTTTTTTCTCAAAAGGCTATGCTCACTGAGTCTGTACATAGTCAAAGCTTTCCTTAAGTTTGGGTCAGTCACAGTGTTCAGGTATTCTTCCACTGTGTACTCTCTGTTTAGGGCCAAATAGCATTCTAGTTTGCTCAGTTTTTTTTTGTTAATTCTTTCCAATGTGTCAAGTAATTATCTTTTTTTTCTCATGATTTAGTTGGGTCTAATTGTGTTGCTGTCCTGGGGCTCTGTGGGGTGTGTTTGCATAGGGGACTCTTCTCCAGGTTCATCTCTCTGTAGGTGATGGCTTTGTTATGGAAGTTTTGGGAATCACTTCCTTTTAGGTGGTTTTAGAATTTAACGGCTCTTTTCTTGATTTTGATAATTAGCGGCTATCGGCCTAATTCTGCTCTGCATGCATTATTTGGTGTTCTATGTTGTACACTGAGGATATTTTTGCAGAATTCTGCATGCAGTCTCAATTTGGTGTTTGTCCCATTTTGTGAATTCTTGGTTGGTGAGCGGACCCCAGACCTCACAACCATAAAGGGCAATGGGTTCTATAACTTATTCAAGTTTTTTTATCCAGATCCTAATTGGTATGTCAAATGTTATGTTCCTTTTGATGGCATAGAATGCCCTTCTTTCCTTGTCTCTCAGATCGTTCACAGCTTTGTGGAAGTTACCTGTGGCGCTGATGTTTAGGCCAAGGTAAGTTTTTTGTGTGCTCTAGGGCAACGGTGTCTACATGGAATAGATTTATATGAATTAAAGGTGCATAGTTTATATTTATATTAATTAAATCTCAACCAGAAATGTTATAATTTACAGTTTTTCACGTGCAAGCCGATATTCCGATGTAGACCACATTGAGCTATAGTGTGTAGCCTATGGCTTGTGTATTTCCTGTTATCACAGTCTAGAAAAGATAATGCCCAATAGGTAATCTGGTTTCCCTCAACGCCTCATCTTCATCTTCTTCGTCTTTTTCTTCTGTGGTTTTTATGGCAGACTACACCCAAAAATATGTATTACTGCCACCAACTGGATGGGATTGGAAAAAAACAAGGTAAAAGTAAAACCCATACCTGATAGGGAAAACTAACTTAATCCACCCAAAAGAAAACAATAAAAAAACACATTGACAAAACCAAAACCCCCACTTCTTTCTTCAAATCTCCCATTCTCCCTTCTCAGGTTCTATGACCTGAGAAGATGGTACAGCTTGTGACAATACTCCATGCAACTCCTCCGCTGAGAAGTCTTTCAGTCCCAGGAACCATTCCGCCGCATCCACAATGATATCTATTTTCCTGGACTTCCTCTCCACCTTGGCAGTGCCATTAATCACCATAGCTATAAAGGCCACCTTCTTAACCTTTATTTAACTAGGCAAGTCAGTTAAGAACAAATTCTTATTTTCAATGACAGCGGGTTAACCTCTTAAGCATCATTAAGGAGCGCTGGGGTGCTAGCGCCCCGTTCCCGACACTACCCGGTGAAATGTAAGGCGCCAAATTCTAAATCCAAAAGTTGAATTATTAAACATTCATCAATATAAAGTGTTGTATAGTCATCAAAATCTCTGATTCTTGGCAATATCACAGTGTTGTCAGATTTCAAAAAGGCTTTACGGCGAAAGCACAACATTTGATTGTTTGAGGATAGCACCTCATATATTTTCCACATTAGCATAAATTCATATCCAGCGCGGGTCACACAAAACCCATATAAGAGCTAAAATAAATCACTTACCTTTCGAAGAACTTCTGCTGAGGGCATCCCAAGTGTCAATTATTATATCCATAAATCTCTGTTTGGTTGGCGCGTTATGTTCAGAAAATCCACCGTCAAGTCGCCCATTGAACAGTGAAGAGTATGCGTTCAAACTATACCTATCAACTTTGTCCAAACAAATCAGACATCATTTATAATGTATCCTTAGGTACACTTTTATGTATATTTACTATAATATTTCAACCGGATTATAACCTGAACGATAGGAAAGGAAAAAAACAAAGAGCGCGCAAGACCGTGAACGCGGATGTCATTCTATTTACTTCCTGGGTCCACTTGTAAATTCTTCTTCTATTCACTTCTAATTCAACCTAACGTCATGAAACCCTGTCTAAAGACTGTTGACATCCAGTGGAAGCCATAGGTACTGCAGTCTAAGTCCTAGATAACAGCAAATCCCATAGGCAGCCAGGAGAAAAAGGTAATCCAAAAAAAATCAGGATGGATTTTCCTCGGGTTTTCGCCTGCTATATCAGTTCTGTTATACTCACAGACATTATTTTAACAGTTTTAGAAACTTCAGAGTGTTTCCTATCCAATAGTACTAATTATGTGCATATCCTAGTTTCTGGGCCTGACTGGCAGGTATTTTACTTTGGGCATGCCAGACTCTCCAAAACCGACACCTCGGCTGCCGCTCCCTAAGAGGTTTTGACTGCCTTGTTCAGGGGCAGAACGACAGATTTTCACCTTGTCAGCTCGGGGATTCGACCATTCGAACCCTCAACCCTTGTAACAGTTCCTGCATATGAAATTCTCTGGACAGCCCTGACTTTGGCCACCTCATTCTCAAACACCCTTGTTGCGCATTCCCACCACAATTGCAACATGTCACATTTGTATCACTTTTAAAACACATCATCAACACCTCATGGGATGGTATGTTATCTTATCTCGCTGTATACAGATCTAAACGTTAGCCAATCACAGACTGTGTTGTTTCCAGTTCCCAGTACACCAGACAATCAATACGAGTTGTGTCCGTGACTTTCAGTTGTATAGGCGAGGTCATAAGATTTACCAGAGGGTGCGTGCTATTCGGAATCCTTGGGATGAAATATTTAGGCCTATTGTGTTAAGGAACATGTGGATTTTTTGAAAACATTTACTTTTTGCTGAGTTGATAACGTATTGTCGAAGGCACGTAGGCAATATTATTTACTGTGTTGATAGAGTAGTAGGCTAGTGTACAATAATAACTACTATTCCCTGAGGGAGGGAAACAAGGTACAACAAACAACTTCGATTGAAGACCTAAAATCATGCCTGACAACCAATTAAATCATACCGGTATCCTATTATAGTGTGGATACAGTAGTAGCCTATTCTACAGTAATGTAACTGTATGTGCTAGTATTATTTATCTAATTGATCAATTAAATTGTGAATGTGGAAGGGTAAGCTACTTCATTCAATGATTATGGTATTGTATAAGGTTGATACAGGAGTAGCCTATAGTCAACAATATTAACATAATTGAGTGTGCTATAGTTAAACAATAAGGCATGAGGGGGTGTGGTATATGACCAATATACCACGGCTAAGGGCTGCTCTTATGCACGACACATCGCAGAGTGCCTGGAGTGCAACCCCGAGGTGCCTTTTTGCTATTATAAACTGGTTACCAACGTCATTAGGGCATTAAAAATACATGTTTTGTCATACATGTGGTATACGGTCTGATATACCACGGCTGTCAGCCAGTCAGCATTCAGGGCTCGAACCACCCAGTTTATAATATATTTATTTAATTGATGAATGAAATTGTAAGTGGAGATGGGTTGGCTACTTCATTCAGTGAATACTGAATGTCTTGCTATCTCTGGGAGCATGTTATTGAAGGCTTTTCAGCTGTTGAACTATGGCAATGTCGAACTAATTTCTAAATCAATCTTTCTTTTAGCCAAGAAGATGTGATGAGACAGATCAACCAATCAGCTTCAATGCAGCTGTTCAACCCATCACTCCCACTGCTCTCCCTCCACAAGTTACCACATCCTCTTCTCCTCTTCAACTAATTTGCCACCACACTGAAAAGGACTGTATTTACATACCCTTGTGCACATCTCAGTGCAGCATCCATCCAAGGCCCCAGCTGGATGCCTAAAATGTGAAAAATGTAATAAAGATGCTACAGTACTGTGTGTGTGTGTGTGAGCAAAGGTTGGCGAAAACCTTCAACGGTGGTGGTGCTATGTTGCGGGTTATCTTGAATACCAGGCAGATGTTAGAGTACAGAATTAAATTGTGTAAAGTGAACAGGTTGAACTTGTTGAGTACACTCTTCGAAAAAGGGGTTCCAACAGGGGTCTTTAGCTGTCACCAAAGGACAGCCCTTTTTGGTTCCAGGTAGAAGTATTTTTGGTTCCATAAAGAACCATTTTGAGTTCCATGTAGAACCCTCTGTGGAATGGAACCCAAAAGGATTCTACCTAGACACCAAAGGGGTTCTACCTGGAACCAAAAAAGGTTCTTCAAAGGGTTATCCTATGGGGATAGTGGAATAATCCTTTTAGGTTCTAGATAGCACCTTTTTTTGTAAGAGTGTAGGCATATATTGAAGTGGTGGTTCTGTGGTTTTCTGTAAAAAAAAAAAAGATTTAATGGTTAATTGGTGGTAAGTTAAGATAATCAGAAATACCATGAAACGTTCCCACTTTTAGCACACATTTGCAGCAGGCAAAGTAGACTACTTCTACAGTATATACAGTTAATGGTTGTTTGGACACTAACGTTGATTTTGCACTGTGTGGATGTTGTCAGTGTTGTTGCTCTCTCCATGTCACCAGTGGATGACACGTTTATCTCGGGATCATTGGATATGACCATACGACTCTGGGACCTGCACTCTCCCAACTGTCAGGTGAGTAAGAGAAGCTTTAGAAGCCACAGTCCTGTCATTTTGCTCTTCAGATGAGCCTAGGAAAAGACAAATCAAATCAAATCAATGGTATTTGTCGCATGCGCCAAATACAAGAGGTGAAGACCTTACTGTGAAATGCTTTCTTACAAGCCCTTAACCAACAATGCGGTCAAGAAATAGAGTTAATAAAATATTTACCAAATAAAATAAAAAGTAATGAGGCTATATACAGGGGGTACCGGTACTGAGTCAATGTCTGGGGGGGGTTGTCAATGTAAAATAGTCCGGGTGGCCATTTGATTAATTGTTCAGCAGTCTTATGGATTGGGGGTATAACCTGTTAACTCTTTAGGCATCAGCAGCAGTGGTGACGGTTTTGGAGAGTCTGGCATGGCCAAAGTAAAATGCCTGCCACTCAGGCCCAGAAACTAGGATATGCACATAATTAGTACTATTGGATAGGAAACACTCTGAAGTTTCTGAAACTGTTAGAATAATGTCTGTGAGTATAACAGAACTGATATAGCAGGCGAAAACCCAAGGAATTTCTGTCCAGAATTTGTTTTTTTTGTGACATTTCCTCAGTTTGATAGGCTTCCTAATGAAATCCATGTAAAATAGCTCCCAGATTGCAGTACCTATGGCTTCCACTAGATGTCAACAGTCTTTAGACATAGTTTCAAGGCTTTATCATTGAACAGAACCGAATAGAAGAAGAAATAGTGAAGGGACCACGGATGTCAATAACGTTTCCTGGGCGCGAGACCGTGAGCACGCCTCTCTTTATTTTCCTTTTATATCGTTTATATCGTGTAAAATATAATCGTTAATATTCATAAAAGGATACCTAAGGATGCATTATAAATTATGTTTGATTTGTTTGGGCAAAGTTGATAGGTATAATTTGAACGCTTTCTCTTCACTGTACAACGGGCGACTCAACGGTGGATTTTCTGAACATAACGTGCCAACCAAACAGAGATTTATGGATATAATAAATGACTTTTTCCAACAAAAGAACCATGGATTCTCTTGTTTGGACACTTGGGATGCCCTCAGCAGATGTTCTTCGAAAGGTAAGTGATTTATTTTAGCTCTTATTTGGGTTTTGTTTTACCCGCGCTGGATATGAATTTATGCTAATGCATAAATATGAGAGGTGCTATCCTCAAACAATCAAATCTTGTGCTTTCGCTGTAAAGCCTTTTTGAAATCTGACAACGCTGTGATATTGCCAAGAATCAGAGCTTTTGATGACTATGCAACACTTGTATATTGATGAATGTTTAATAATTAAACTTTTGGATTTTGAATTTGGCGCCTTACATTTCACCGGGTAGTGTCGGGATTGGGGCGCTAGCACCCCAGTTATCCCTAAGGAGCCTTTTGGACCTAGGCTTGGCGCTCTGGTACCACTTGCCGTGTGGTAGCAGAGAGAACAGTCTATGACTTCGGTGACTGGAGTCTATGACAATTTTTTGGGCTTTCCTCTGACACCTCCTAGTACTACCCTCTGTAGCGCCTTACGGTCGAATGCCGAGCATTTGCCATACCAGGTGGTGATGCAACCGGTCAGGATGCTCTCGATGGTGCAGCTGTATAACTTGAAACTCTCCACCCGCTCCACTACTGCCCCGTCGTTGTGAAAAGGGGGGGCGTGTTCGAACCTCCTTTTTCTGTAGTCCACGATCAGCTCCTTTGTCTTGCTCACATTGAGTGAGAGGTGTTTCTCCTGGCACCACACTGCCAGGTCTCTGACCTCCTCCCTATAGGCTGTCTCAATGTTGTCAGTGATCAGGCCTATCACTGTTGTGTCGTCAACAAACTTAATGATGGTGTTGGAGTCATGCTTGGCCACGCAGTCGTGGGTGAACAGAGGGTTCATAGAGGGGACTAAGCACTTACCCCTGTGGGGCCCCCGTGTTGAGGATCAGCGTGGCAGATGTGTTGTTGCCTAGCCTTACCACCTGGGGGGCGGCCCGTCAGGAAGCCCAGGATCCAGTTGCAAAGGGAGGTGTTTAGTCCCAGGGTCCTTAGCTTAGTGATGAGCTTTGAGGGCACTATGGTGTTGAACGCTGAGCTGTAGTCAATGAACAGCATTCTCACATAGGTGTTCCTTTTGTCCAGGGCAGCGTGGAGTGCGATTGATATTGCGTCACCTGTGGATCTGTTGGGGCGGTATGTGAATTGGATTTGGTCTAGGGTTTTCGGGATGATGGTGTTGATTTGGGTGACCCTAGAGTTTCAAGACAATTCTAGGGTCACCCAAATCAATTTGCCATTCGACCCAATTAGCTGATATTATTACTATCTGAACTCCAATTACTATCTGAACTTCTCAATGCCTTTGGATGAATCTCGGAACATATTCCAATCTGTGCTAGCAAAACAGTCCTGTAGCATAGCATCCGCATCATCTGAACACTTCTGTATTGAGCGAGTCACTGGTACTTCCTGCTTTAGTTTTTGCTTGTAGGCAGGAATCAGGAGGATAGAATTATGGTCAGATTTGCCAAATGGAGGGCGAGGGAGAACTTTGTATGTGTCTCTGTGTGTGGGGTAAAGGTGATCTAGAGTTTTTTTCCCTCTGGTTGCATATGTGACATGCTGGTAAAACTGATTTAAGTTTGCCTGCATTAAAGTCCCCGGCCACTAGGAGCCCCGCTGCTGGATGAGCATTTTCTTGTTTGCTTATGGCCTTTGAGTGCAGTCTTAGTGCCAGCATCGGTTTGTGGTGGTAAATCGACGACTATGACAAATATAGATGAAAGCTCTCTTGGTGGATAGTGTGGTCTACAGCTTATCATAAAGTACTCTACCTCAGGCGAGCAATACCTCGAGACTTCCTTAATATTAGACATTGCGCACCAGCTGTTATTGACAAATAGACACACACACCCACCCCTCGTCTTACCAGACGTAGCTGTTCTGTCCTGCCGATGCACAGAAAACCCAGCCAACTGTATATTATCCGTGTCGTCATTCAGGCACAACTCGGTGAAACATAAAATATTACTGTTTTTAATGTCATTAAAGAAGTTTGAGGTTGGTAATCGGTGTTCTTGTCACGTCTGCTCCCGCTCTTCCCTGGCGCTTGAGGGCGCCAGATTACCCTGCATCACACGCTCCTGCCATCCATCACTCACACCTGCCCTCCCTCGTCACTCGCATCAGCGTTATTGGACTCACCTGGACTCACTTATCACCTGTTATTTCCTCCCCTATATTTGTCAGTTCCCCAGCTCTGTTCCCCACTGCTGCATTGATTGTTTTTTTGTCTTTAGTTTTAGTTCTTGACGCTGTTCCTGTCTTGTGTTATGTCAGTTATTTATTAAATGTTTACTCCCCGTATTTGCTTCGTCTCTCCAGCGTCATGCCCATGTGACCTAATGCAGCAGCCAACATACAAAGCATCGGGGAGTACTGGCGTTCCGGTTGGAATGGTGACAGCGGCTCTGGGTTGCCACCGATTGAACCGGGGATGCCTAGCCAGCTCGTCAGACTTTCACGCTCTAGCTGGCTCGAGAGGTTTCCTTGCCCCGGTTGGCTCGGATGGCGCCCATCCCACATCGGGCCTCAGCTGGATCATCAGTTCTTGTTCGCCCAGCCGATCCAGGAGTGTTTTGTTTATTGTTTGTTTTGTTCCTGATTTCGGGGTGGATTCCGCCGCCGATGTATCCGGGGGTGCCTCAGCCAGCCCGTCGGGCTTTCACGCCCTGGCTGGCTCGAGAGATTTCGTTGCCTCGGTTGGATCGGCAGGTTTCCATTCTACGTCACGCTCCGCTGGATCTTCAAGCTTCCTCAGCGGGATCGACAGGCGTCTTGCCTCAGCCGGATCGTCAGGCTCCCATGCCTCAGCCGGCTCGCCAGGCTCTCACGCTCCTGCCAGTTCATCGGGTTTTCACGCCCCAACCAGCTTGCCCAGCGCCCATGTCTCGGCCGGTTCGCCCAGGTGGGACGCCGGATGGCTTCCCAAGAGGGAGGGGTACTGTCACGTCTGCTCCCGCTATGCCCTCTACTGGTATTCCGGTGTCTCACTGACGAGCAGTTCTTCCCCTGTACTCTCTCTCTCTCTCTCTCTATCCCTCTCTGTTTAATTGTGTGGTTGGATACAGGTGTGCTGGAGTCAGAGCAATTCCCTACCAGCTGCAACTCGTCCATAAATCAAGACCTCTACAAATACCATTCCTGCCAACTCCACTCTGCCAGGTCGTGGTCTCTGCTCATTCAGTTATAATTCTAGCCTTTAGTCTTTTCTCAAGATCCTGTTGCTCTGCTGTGCTTGTTTTCCTGCCTTACACCATTTTTGTCCTCTCCTTGCAGTACCGCTCTGTCTCTGGCTCCTGTCTCCTGTTCCACATCTAACCACCAACCACCTTGCTCTGGATTTCACTCCCCACCATACCTTGGACTCCACTCAGGACCTGTTTCCCTGTTCTACTCAGCCAACTCCAACCTCACTCTACATTCCTGGTTTTTGCAACTCATCTGAGCTACCCCGGTTCTGCACTCCATATTTCTCTGTTAAATAAACATTTTTGGTGCATTCATCCCGGCTTCCTCTCTGAGTCCGCTCTTGGGTTCCCCCCCTTCACTCCACGTAACAGTACGATCTGGCCAAGAGATTAACCCAGCAGACTCTACTACTCTTCACCAAATTCTTGTTGGTCAAGGCACCCTTCTTGAGCAACATGATCAAGCCCTGAAAACCCTGCTGGGAACGTCAAAGAGTTTTCACAGAGCCTGTCTGATCTACAGGTCTGAACCTCCGCCTAAAATTCACAAGCTGTCTCCAGTTTCTCTTCTCCACCCCGGGAGCCTTTTGTTCCGACTCCTGAGCGCTATGATGGTAATCTTGGCATTTGCAGAGCCTTTCTAGTATAATGTTCACTAGTATTTGAGCAACAGCCCTACTCTTATGCTAGTGAACGAGCCAAGATTAATTTTTTGATTGGCTGCCTTCGGGGAGCAGCGCTCTCCTGGGCCACTGCGGTTTGGGAGAGACAGTCTTCTATCTGCTTCTCCTACAGTGGATGTACAGATGAGATGAGGAAGGTCTTCGACCACACGGTCTGTGGAAAGGATGCTGCCAAATGACTTCTGTCCCTTTGTCAAGGTTCTCAGAGTGTGGCTGAGATGGCATGTGAGTTCCGCACCCTCACCGCAGAGAGTGGCTTGAATGATGAGGCTCTTCAGGGAGCATTCCGGAACGCACTCACTGAGACCCTCAAGGACGAGTTGGTGTCCAGAGAGGAGCCAGATGGACTGGACAAACTAATTTCTCTCACTATCCGCATTGACAACCGTCTACGTGAGCGTCGGAGAGAGAGGGGAGGTAGGGTTGCATGTCCCATAACGTCTGCTTCTGTGCCTTGCTCAATTTCTCCGACTGCATCACATCACCAGACAGGTTCTAATCCTGAAACCATGCACCTCGGCTGGACCCGTCTATCTCCAGAAGAGAGGCAGCAGCGTATCAGTACTAGGAGCTGTCTATACTGTGGCCAGGTTGGTCATCTGGTCTCCACTTGTTCCCTGTGTCCAGCAAAAGAGAGGGCTCAGCAGTAGTAGGGGATATACTGTTGAGCCAAATCACCTGCCCATCATCTCCCAGACCCCTGCTTAAGGCCAACCTTGTATGGCAGAGCCAGGCTTTTTCTCTGCCCGCTCTCATCGATTCAGGCGCCGACTAATGTTTTCTGGACCGTGGAGTTGTTAATCAGTTGGGCCTGGACACTGTGTTGCTTGATTCACCTCTGGATGCCACCGCTCTCAATGGAAAGCTACTCTTCCGTGTTTTGGAGAGAACTGTTCCTGTTATCCTGCGTCTCTCTGGTAATCACCAGGAAAAGATCAGTTTCCACATAATCAACTCTTCTCACTCACCTCTGGTTCTGGGCCATCCATGGTTAAAGCTACACAACCCACAGATTGACTGGTCTACCGGAAGGGTTACTACTTGGAGTACATTTTGTCATTCTAATTGTCTACATTCTGCCCTCCCCTCCTGCAGCTGCTCCTCCACCCCCTCGGCTAATCGACGACCATCCTGCCTATACTGTTCGGCGGCTTTTGGATGTTTGCCGTCGGGGCCGCGGTTGGCAGTGTCTGGTGGACTGGGAAGGATACGGGCCTGAGGAGCACTGCTGGGTGCCCTGTTGTCACATTCTGGATCCCTCCCTCTTACAGGATTTTTACACCTCACACCCAGACAAGCCGGGTCGTGCGCCAGGTGGCGTCCGTAGAGAGGGTGGGTACTGTCACATCTGCTCCTGCTACACCCTCTACTGGTCGTCCGGTGTCTCACTGACCTGCAGTTCTTCCCCTGTACTCTCTCTCTCTATCCCTCTCTGTTTAACTACTTAGGGAGTAGCGGCGTGCTAGCAGGCCGCCCCCGACACTACCCAGTGAAATGTAAGGCGCCAAATTAAAAATCCAAAAGTTGAATTATTAAACATTCATCAATATACAAGTGTTGCATAGTCATCAAAAGCTCTGCTTCTTGGCAATATCACAGCGTTGTCAGATTTCAAAAAGGCTTTACGGCGAAAGCACAACATTTGATTGTTTGAGGATAGCACCTCATATATTTTCCACATTAGCATAAATTCATATCCAGCGGGTCACACAAAACCCATATAAGAGCTAAAAAATATCACTTACCTTTCGAAGAACTTCTGCTGAGGGCTTCCCAAGTGTCCAACGAAGACATCCAATGGTTCTCTTGTTAGAAAACTTCATTTATTATATCCATAAATCTCCGTTTGGTTGGCGCGTTATGATCAGAAAATCCACCGTTGAGTCGCCCATTGAACCGTGAAGAGAACACGTAAAAATTATACCTATAAACTTTCTACAAACAAATCAAACATCATTTTTAATGTATCCTTAGGTATCCTTTTATGTATATTTACTGTAATATTTCAACCGGACGATAACGTGAACGATAGGAAAGGAAAATAAAGTGGGGCGCGCTCACAATCTCGCGCCCGTCAAACGTTGTTGACAAAAGTGGTCTCTTCACTACTTCCTCTTCCTATCCGTTCTGCTTAGTGCTAGAGCTTCCAGACTCTGTATAAAGACTGTTGACATCTAGTGGAAGCAATAGGTACTGCAGTCTCAGTCCTAGTTAAAATATAAATGAATAGGCAGCCTGGAGAAGAAGGTCATGTACAAAAAAAACTGCAAATCCGTATGGATTTTCCTCGGGTTTTCGCCTGCTATATCAGTTCTGTTAATACTTTTAGAAACTTCAGAGTGTTTCCTATCCAATAGTACTAATTATGTGCATATCCTATTTTCTGGGCCTGAGTGGCAGGCATTTTACTTTGGGCACGCCAGACTCTCCAAAACCGTCACATCTGCTGCCGCTCCCTAAGAAGTTAATTGTGTGGTTGGAGACAGGTGTGCTGGAGCCAGAGCAATTCCCTACCAGCTGCAACTCGTCCATAAATCAAGACCTCTACAAATACCATTCCTGCCAACTCCACTCTGCCAGGGATTTCACTCCCCACCATACCTTGGACTCCACTCAGGACCTGTTTCCCTGTTCTACTCAGCCAAAGCTAACCTCATCTCTACACTCCTGGTTTTTGCAACTCATCTGAGCTACCCCGGTTCTGCACTCCATATTTCTCTGTTAAATAAACATTTTTGGTGCATTCATCCCTGCTTCCTCTCTGAGTCTGCTCTTGGGTTCCCCCCCTTCGCTCCACATAACAGTTCTGATATCCAGAAGCTCTTTTTGATCATAAGAGACGGTAGCAGCAACATTATGTACAAAATAAGTTACAAACAATGCAAAAAACACACAGATTAGCACAGTTGGTTTGGAGCCGTAAAACGACAGCCATCTCCTCCGGCACCATTATAATATATATACAGTATATATTACAGAGAGATATGTTATATATTGTAACAGGTTTTGAAATATGTGTTTGTTTGTCTCAGGGTCTTACTAATCCTTCAGGGAAGCCTGTCTGTTCCTTTGATCCTGAGGGCCTGAAATTCGCTGCTGGGGTCTACTCTGAAGCCATTAAACTGTGTTTCCTATGTTCCTTTGACAAGGTAACACAGTGAAAATGTCTGTAAAATGTGTTTTTGTTAACTGTTTGTAATATACTGTAAGGTGAGGTCATTAAGACAGTTTGCATTGTTTTCTTGTGTTCATGGCACCTTCGCCTCCTTGTCAAACTCAGTTCAGCTGTGTGTGTGAGTGAAATGGAGAAACGGGAAGCAGATTCTCATCTCTATCAATGGGAGCGCTATTCACATCCTAGATGCATTCATTGGAGCTGTGCTGCACATTTTCTCAGTGAGAGAACTGTTATCATACTGCACTGATGGACCTAATGTACATATTCACACACAGATCTACTAATATGAAAATAGCTCACATCATGTATTATCTCTAGTAAATACATAGTTATTTTTTGGCTGGTTGCATCTTGACATGTGTCTCTCCTGTGTGTTCTGTAGGGCTACAACAACATTTCACTCGAGGCCTGCTGCTTCACCCCAGACTCAAAGTTTGTCATGATTGGTGAGCCCAACACTTCCAAGTCCCAACATTAGCAAACTAGGCTGTCTTACCCAGCTCTCCCTGATCCACGGAAATCTAATATCAGAACAACTAAACACAATTTCAAGTCTGACGCACGCTCAAGACAATTCTAGGGTCTCCCAAATCAATTTGCCATTTGACCCAATTACCTGATATTATTACTATCTGAACTCCAATAAGTCCAGAGGTTTGTATAACTATTTTCCCCCAATCCATCATCAATAACCACCTAACTAACCCTCAGAGAGTGCGATGAAAATAGCGGTTCTGGATTGGAAGCATTCAGGACCAATCAACACACTGCAGTTTAACCCCAAATACATGATGTTTGCCAGCGCCTGCTCCAATATGGTGAGACACACATACACACTTTCATCAGCCAAACACTCACTCACTCAGACACGCATACATTGTCTTTCACTGGCCCCTGCCTACCTCTACCCCCACGCTCTCTGTTTCTCTCTTTGCAGGCGTTTTGGCTTCCCTGTGTAGGAGACTGATTAATAAGTGGGGCCACAGAGAAACTGTCATCATCATTACCCAGCATGCCTTTCTCCTTTCATGTTGCTCTGAGTATGCAAATGCATAACACTGTGGACTCTTAATGGCTCCAGATAAAATTGTATGCACACTAAGGCATTGGTGAAAGGGATCCCAATGTCGTTTATCCCTGAGGAGAGCGGTCACTCTATACACTGATTTATTTGCCAAATGGGGACGGTTACATGAGGGGAGCACTAGAGCTGTGGGTAGTTATTACAGTAGTTACTGTCTACTGTGACAGGTGCTTGTGGCCTGCAGATAAGTTGAGATACATTTTTATAAGAGTAGAGAAGACCTGAGGTGTACTACTGGCAAAAACTTGTTTAGATATCTTTTTTTTTTCTCACTGTGATTCTGAGCAAACTGCCACATAATGTTAATAAGTAGAGAGTTATGAACTTTTTGATACAATGACAAACGTCAATCAATTATTAATTTGAACTGCTGATACACGTTTTATTGGTAATTCAATGTTTTTTGTACTGTTTATTCTGAAAGTATTCAAATGTTTTAAGGTCTACTTTTGATGTCCTTAAACTCTGGTGTTTTTCATTGGTGTTTGCATTCGTGCGTGCGTGTGTGCGTTCACATAAAGTGTATCTGTGTGAATAGTAGAGAAGGGGCCTCTGTTGAATAATGTATAGAACCTTGGAGCTTACTGAATTATGGATGATCCCATCACAGGTAACCTCACAGGTACACACTCATCTTTCTCTCACCACCTATGTGTGTGTGTGTGTGGCTCTTTCTGTCTCTATCTTTCTCTCATACACACACTCACAAGCAGACGTATTTCTAATGAAAGAGCTTTGTTCGTAGTTTTTGTACCTGGCCAGTGTTCGGTCCTTAAGTACTGACCATTGAAAAACCCACCATTCCTGCCCCTATGACATAGTGCTTTGTAGACCTAAGCCTGTGTGTAATATCATAAGCCTATAGTCTACCTATAGCCTACTTTACCATTTAATGCTTAGTTAACAATTAGGCTGGGATATGGAAATGGATAGCTTTTACATCAAAAGGTATCTGAGATTTATCAGTCAAGAGGAACAATGCTTATCTCTCACATTTTAAACGGGGTCTAATTACATTACAGTCTGTAGCCTACTAAAGGTGCAGTGTCGAAACTTTGGGGTTAGCTTCATGCGTGGTGTCGCATTTCTGTGACCAGGTGGCTGGAATTTGAGATCTCTGCTGCGTCCCTGTGTGTTGAACCGATCCGGTTCACGATGTGCATGAGTGATAGATAATATGTCATTGCTGATGACACAGGGACAGACATCCAACAAAAGATAGAGACCCAAGGACAATATCTTTCAGCTGCGGAGTTCTGAAAGATAACGTGTCTTCTGCGCCTGCGTTGCCACTTGTCGCGGTGTATAGAAGCACGTCGTTGGAGAGGTCCCACTCCCGTCAAGCGCTGTAAAGTGGTTGTCATTGATACAAGAATAATTTTAGAGCAGTGGTTAAGGTGGCATATCCACTGACAGCCGCGTTATTACTCACCTGACACAGTTCCACAGGTCAGGTTTCACGCGTTAGGAATCCCCCAAGTCAACCTTGGGGCTTTTATGTCACTGTTGCTGAAGTTGGTTTAGGCCGAACTGTCTGCTGCCAGTACGGAGGATCCAACTGAGCAGCAACAGAGAGAGAGAGATAGGGGACACGTAGAGACTCACTCCAGAAGGCTACTTTGGAGGAGAGGATTTTGAAGCAGAAAATCTTACTGCCAAAGGATGTCGCACCAGACTGGAATCCATGGTAAATGTCCTCTTGGGTAGGCCTAGACGCGCATGATATCATTGGAACGAATGATAGCTAGTGCTGTATTGTATAGAGGGGAAAAGTGATTATTATCAATTGCCAGTGCTCTCTCTTTGCGCTGTGCCATTGTGCGTAAAAGTGAATTGTGCGTAAAAGCTCTCCAATCGTGTAGGCCTACCGATACGTTCTGAGTTTTAAGAGTTTGGTGTTGCAACAGATTTCGGGACATTCTGCGACACAACACTGTAATTTGATGTGATGTAATGTGATGGTAATTAATTCTTACTTTAATGGGAATGTTATGCGGCTCGTGTTATTCAGCTGTTGAGTGACACCTCGGGGCGCAGTCTGTGTGAATACGCGTATGGAGCCTCTAACTTTACTCACATAATCATCTTCATTGGAGTCTACATAATACCACACTTATAAACATTTAGTCACATATAGAACCATTCATTTTTCTCCCATATGAGGGATATAATGTGAAACATTATTTGTCACGTTCCTAAAAGTATTGAACAGTTGGGATACTTCAAACCCTATACTTTTATGAGATGTACTGTATCTATGGGAATGTGTGTTTAGTTTATGGCTATGTGCGTATGTTTCAGCATGTGAGTAACTGGAGCTTGGGGCGGAAGCATACATCTCTCTCTCACTTAACTCACCTGATCCTACATCATTTATGAGACTGCTGCTGTGTTTGGTAACCATGGTGAGAGAGGGGAGGCATACAGTAAATCTTCCTAAAGAGAGGGAAACTCACTTTGTGTAATAACCCAAGTTATGGGCTCAGTCCATTCGAAGAGACTAACTTTCCCCAACCAGTATTGACTGTTCTGGGATCAGCTTGGTGTGTATAGACTCTATTCCCTCCCTGTCAGCTGTACAGTATCTCTGTGACCCCTGTCTATGTCACTTAAGGCGATACCGTGAGTGCCTGGCAGGAGATCAGATTTTCTCCCCGGAGTCTCAAGTTCTAACTGCCCCATATCTCTCTCTCTCCATCTTTCTCTCTCTCTCTCCCTCTCTCTCTCTTTCTTTCTCTCCCTCTCCATCTTCCTCTAATTCTCTCTCTCTCTGTCTCCATCTCTCTCTCTTGCTTTCTTTCTCTTGATCTCTCTCTATCTCTGTTTCTCCACCTCCCTTTCTCTTTCTCTGTGTCTCCCTTTCCACCCCCACCCCCCTCTCTCTCTCTTTTGTCTACCATACCATTGTAGCATCGGATGAACTGAAGGACTTCCTGGCCAGGGCGAGGGGAGGGACCATCAGAATAGCCAAGATTGTCATCAGAGATGGTAAGTATGGGTGGGTGTTGTATGTACACAGTATGTGAAGTCTAGAACCAAGACTGAGTAAAGAGCACCTGTTTATCTACCAATCTTCTTAACCTGATCCACTGGGGACTGGCAACTATTTAAATGTGAGGACTGTGCTCAAGATGAGAGTTTGATATGAGTATTTCTCTGTCCGTCTTCCAGAGGAGCTGGTGCTAGGCTCATACAGAGAACCTGCAAAGAGCTGGGACAAGGACTATGATCACTTCCTCCTTCCTCTGCTGGTGGCTCAGGAGCCCTGCTACATCCTGTACCGCCTCGACTCCCAGAATGCACAGGGCTATGAATGGATCTTCATCGCTTGGTCACCTGATCAATCACCAGTACGTAAATACTAAGACCACGCATCTCTATTTGCAGTCAACACTGAATAACATTATGCAAGCTTGCAATACTATACAAATCACCAGAAAGAAAATGACAGTTGTGTTTTATTGTCACATACACCGGAGAGGTGCAGTGAAATGTACTGTTTTACAGGGTCAGCCATCGTATTACAGCTCCCCTGGAGCAAATTAGTGTTAAGTGCCTTGCTCAAGGGTACATTGACAGATTTTTCACCTCGTCTGCTCAAGTATTCGAACCAGCAATCTTTCGATTACTGGCCCAACGCTCTAACCGCTAGGTTACCTGCAATGCTCTAACCGCTAGGCTACCTGCCTCGATCATGCATACAGTTTATACACATTTTCTGTTAAACATGCACATGCAATGCACTACCCAGTGTTCAGTGTTCTTTCCTCATCCGCTATGCCCCCTGTAGGTGAGGGAGAAGATGGTCTACGCTGCCACCCGTGCCACATTAAAGAAGGAGTTTGGCGGAGGTCACATCAAGGATGAGATGTTTGGCACAGTTGAGGTCTGTGGTCTGGAACCATCAAATCCAAAACACTTTTATTTGACTTTGGTTAAACTGACTTCCCCGGCCTTTGAAATTACACCCACTCCAGAGTCCACAAAGTAGAGCAAAGTTCCACATCCCATTTGGGTAGACTAGACACTAGAGGGCAGTTGATGAAGGAGGGGTTAAATGAGGTCTTGACCTCATTAGGTCAGAAGATTATCATGTGAAGACACTACGGTCAGTGACTGATGTCACCCAGTTGCCTTTGCTGTCTGTATATCAGCCTCCAATCAGTCAAATCACTATGTGATTGACAGCTCACGGTAACAGCAGATCACAACCCTGCCTCAGTGGCCTCATCTACCTCCTTACATACAGTGGGCTCCAAAATTACTGGCACCCCTAACTGGCAATGCACAAACAATACTAAAAAAAATATAAACAATATAATTATAGAGATAAACTCAAAATACCAACATGTGAGAAATACTGTACTTTGTTAATGTTTCAATGGTACCAACCAAAATCATACAATTGGCACTCCTCATTTAGTACTTAGTGCAACCACCTCTGGCAAGGATAACAGCATGGAGTCTTTTCCTGTAATGTTTGACAAGGTTAAGGAACACATTTGGAGGGATTTTGGACCATTCCTATATGCAGATCCTTTCAAGATCCTTCACATTCTTGGGTTTGCGCTTGTCAACTGCCCTCTTCCACTCAGCCCACAGGTTTTAGATTGGATTGAGGTCCGGCGACTTGGCCATGGCAGAACATTGATTTTGTTGTCACAGAACCATTTCTGTGTGGATCTTGAGGTATGTTTCGGGTCATTGTCTTGTTGGAAAGTCCACCTAAGGCCAAGTCCCAGCCTTCTGGCAGAGGCAACCAGATTGTCAGCCAAAATTGCCTGATACTTGGTGGAATTCATTATGCCATCAATCTTAACCAGTGCCCCTGGACCTCTGGAAGTAAAACAGCCCCAAAACATCACTGACCCCATCCATATTTCACTGTGGGTATTAGGTGCCGCTCCTTGAATGCATCTCTGTTTCGACGCCAAACATGCCGATGCTGTATCTGACCAAAACGTTTAATTTTGGTCTCATCTGACCAGAGCACCTTCTTCCAGTCATAATTTAAATAACGTTTGGCTAACTCCAAGCACTTGCGTCTGTGTCCTGGGGTCAGAAAGGGCTTTCTTCTGGCAACCCTTCCAAAGAGCCTGTGGTTGTGGAGGTGGCGTCTGATGGTGCTTTTTGAAACCTGGTGACCCCAAGATGCCACCAAGGCCTGCAATTCTTTCACAGTGATTCTTGGGAATTTTGTTGCTTCTCTCACCATCCTCCTCCCTATCCTGGGGGGCAAAATGCATTTGCGTCCTCTACCCGTGGGGTTTTCAACTGTTACATATCTTTAGAATTTTTGTATAATTGCCCTGACAGTGCTCAGTGGTATATTCAATCGAAACACCTAGAAGAACATCGGTAATGGTCTAAATACTTCCAGATGCTGGTAGACAGAGAAAACTTGACGGTCAAGAAAACAAAAGAAGTACCACAACCTACTGTTTCCCTATAACGTACGCACAATGGAGTAAAAATATGGGATCACTTTGTCCTTCACTACATTACCGAGTTATATCAAGGAATTCTGAATCTATTTGAATTTATTGTGGAATTTAATTTGTGGTTTAATTTTGGTAGATGTTATTTACAAAAATCTTTAAGGGTGCCATTCATTGTGAAACCTTGATTTGGAGGACATTGATTTTTAATTAAATCAATAAATTATTTTGGTTGGTTCCATTGAAACATTAATAAGGTACAGTATTTCTCATATATTGGTATTTTGAGTTTATCTCTATAATTATATTGTTTATATTTGTTTAAGCATTATTTGTGCATTGCCAGTCAGGGGTGCCAGTAATTTTGGAGCCCACTGTATGTAGGATCTTAATATGTTGCAGGACAACGTTCCGGCAATGCAGGAAATGTAAAACGTATTGTGTTTGCGTTAAAAAAGGCTTCTGAAGTTTGTCATTTCCACTTTGAAATTTCCCCTACGAAAATGTCCATGAATTATAATCCACATAATAATTCACATTTCCTGTTGCTGTAAGATTATTTTCCTGCTGTAGCAAACTGGCTCAAATTAAAAGTTAAGATGATGTATGATAAATTGGATCGGAGCCCTCTTTTTGTGAATAAAGTATGTTGGGCTTGTTCAGCGAATCACTTCCTGGTTCCTGTGTCCACAGGAAGACCTGTGTTTCCAGGGGTACCTGCGTCACATGTCCTCCTGCTCCTCCCCTGCACCTCTCACAGTAGCGGAGCAGGAGCTGCAGCGAATCAAAATCACAGAGGTAAAGCAAAGGGGAGTGAGTGTGCTATATATCTACCAATTAGTACATTATTTTCAGTGTATATTACAAACATATACAATGAAGGCTACTACTGTGAGATAATGTATCTTGTTATACCTTTGTATGATGTGTTGTACATATTGTCATCCATATGTGTTTGTGTCTCTGTAATGTGCCATCCAGGACAAGGTTGTATGGGTAAGCTAGGGTTCTTCTCTCAGTATTTTCACGTGTGAATTTTGTATCTGTGTGTGTGTGTCTGAGCATCTGGTTCAGGTGTATGTAGGCAATGAGTGCAAGTATGTGTGCAACCTGTGCGTGCATGTGTGTGAGAGAAAAAAGAGAGAAAGAGATTAAACATTGTTTGTCATTATATGCCCACAGGATGAGCGTAGAAGGTTAAGCAACACTCCTAGAGGACGAGCAAAGGTTTGTCCCGCCCTCTCATCTTCAACTCTGTACTAAAGACCTTTAAAAGTGGCACTCCAGTCTCCTTTTCAGCTCATGTAACAAAAGGCACATCTCAATAGGTGGTCCAGGTAAGTCATGACATTGCACATGAGGGGGGGGGCCTTTCCTCTTTTGTTCTCTATTGTTCCTGAAGCAAGGGGGAGGCCGATGACATCACCACTTCCCATCAGACCAACTCCTTGAATGCCCTACTCCTTGAACTTTGCAGTTATGTCGAAAAAACACTATTTAGCTCAAAACATATTTTTCTACCCTTTAGTGTGCGTACTTTATTGTATTTTCAACAGTAAAAGTTCAAAATCCGCTGGAGGATGTCTTTAAAAAGAGGCTCTTCATTTTTAAGCCACAAGACACATTTTATAACTATGTTTTCTAGAGGTCGACCGATTATGATTTTTCAACGCTGATACCGATACCGATTAATCAGCCGATTTTTATAATAAGATTTGTAATAATTATAATTACAACAATACTGAATGAACAATGAACACTTTTATTTTAACTTAATATATAACATAAATACAATCAATTTAGTCTCAAATAAATAATGAAACATGTTCAATTTGGTTTAAATAATGCAAAAACACAGTGTTGGAGAAGAAAGTAAAAGTGCAATATGTGCCATGTAAAAAAGCTACCGTTTAAGTTCCTTGCTCAGAATATGAGAACATATGAAAGCTGGTGGTTCCTTTTAACATGAGTCTTCAATATTCCCAGTTAAGAAGTTTTAGGTTGTAGTTATTATAGGAACTATTCTCTCCATACCATTTGTATTTCATATACCTTTGACTATTGGATGTTCTTATAGGCACTTTAGTATTGCCAGCCTAATCTCGGGAGTTGATAGGCTTGAAGTCATAAACAGAGCTGTGCTTCAAGCATTGCTAAGAGCTGCTGGCAAACGCAGTAAAGTGCTGTTTGAATGAATGCTTATGAGCCTGCTGCTGCCTACCACCGCTCAGTCAGACTGCTCTATCAAATATCAAATCATAGACTTAATAACACACAGAAATACGAGCCTTTGGTAATTAAAATGGTCAAATCCGTAAACGATAATTTCGAAAAACAAAAAGTTTATTCTTTCAGTGAAATACGGGACCGTTCCGTATTTTATCGAACGGGTGGCAACCCTAAGTCTAAATATTGCTGTTACATTGCACAACCTTCAATGTTATGTCATTATTATGTAGAATTCAGGAAAATTAATGACGGTCTTTGTTAGTAAGAAATGGTCTTCACACAGTTCGCAACGAGCCAGCAGATTACCGATTGTTATGAAAACTTGAAATCGGCAATGCAGTTTAATTGGTCGACCTCTAATGTTTTCACCTGCATCTCTTTATTGATTTGTGTAGTTTATAACAACTTTTCATTCTGCAGTACCTTGTTCCTTATAGGTTATGTAGGAATACATTATTGATGTGTGTTATGCAGAGACTGTGGTTTTATGGCTATATGTCGGCCCCTACAGGTGACAATGGAGTTTGGTTTGGACAAAAGGCACCAGACTCTTACAGGCCTGGCGTTCCCTCTACAGGAGGAGGCCAAACGTGCTCTGCAGCAACTCAAGCAGAAACGTATCAACTACATACAGCTGGTGAACAGGCCTCACGTACAGTCGAAGTCTGAAGTTTACATACACCTTAGCCAAATACATTTAAACTCAGTTTTTTTACAATTCCTGACATTTAATCCTAGTAAACATTCCCTGGCTTAGGTCAGTTAGGATCACCACATTTTAAGAATGTGAAATGTCAAAATAATAGTAGAGAATGATTTATTTCAGCTTTTATTTCTTTCATCACATTCACAGTGGGTCAGAAGTTTACATACACTCAATTAGTATTTGGTAGCATTGCCTTTAAATTGTTTAACTTGGGCCAAACGTTTCGGGTAGCCTTCCACAAGCTTCCCACAATAAGTTGGGTGAATTTTGGCCTATTCCTCCTGACAGAGCTGGTGTAACTGAGTCAGGTTGGTAGGCCTCCTTGCTCACACACACTTTTTCAGTTCTGCCCACAAGTTTTCTATAGGATTGAGGTCAGGGCTTTGTGATGGCCACTCCAATACCTTGACTTTGTTGTCCTTAAGCCATTTTGCCACAACTTTGGAAGTATGCTTGGGGTCATTGTCCATTTGGAAGACCCATTTGCGACCAAGCTTTAACATCCTGACTGATGTCTTGAGATGTTGCTTCAATATATCCACATCATTTTCCTTCTCATGATGCCACCCCCGTGCTTCACGGTTGGGATGGTGTTCTTCGGCTTGCAAGCCTACCCCCTTTTTCCTCCAAACATAACCATGGTCATTATGGCCAAACAGTTCTATTTTTGTTTCATCAGACCAGAGGACATTTCACCAAAACGTACGATCCTTGTCCCCATATGCAGTTGCAAACCGTAGTCTGGCTTTTTCATGGCGGTTTTGGAGCAGTGGCTTCTTCCTTGCTGAGCTGCCTTTCAGGTTATGTCGATATCTGACTCGTTTTACTGTGGATATAGATACTTTTGTACCTGTTTCCTCCAGCATATTCACAAGGTCCTTTGCTGTTGTTCTGTGATTGATTTGCACTTTTCGCACCAAAGTCCGTTCATCTCTAGGACACAGAATGCATCTCCTTCCTAAGCGGTATGGTGGCTGCGTGGTCCCATGGTGTTTATACTTGCGTACTATTGTTTGTACAGATGAATGTGGTACCTTCAGGCGTTTGGAAATTGCTCCCAAGGACGAACCAGACTTGTGGCGGTCTACAATTTTTTTTCTGAGGTCTTGGCTGATTTCTTTTGATTTCCCCATGATGTCAAGCAAAGAGACACTGAGTTTGAAGGTAGGCCTTGAAATACATCCACAGGTACACCTCCAATTGACTCAAATTATGTCAATTAGCCTATCAGAAGATTCTAAAGCCATGACATCATTTTCTGGAATTTTCCAAGCTGTTTAAAGGCACAGTCAACTTAGTGTATGTAAACACTGGAATTGTGATACAGTGAATTATAAGTAAAATGATATGTCTGTAAACAATTGTTGGAAAAATTACTTGTTTCATGCACAAAGTAGATGTCCTAACCGACTTGCCAAAACTATAGTTTGTTAACAAGACATTTGTGGAGTGGTTGAAAAACAAGTTTTAATGACTCCAACCTAAGTGTATGTAAACTTACGACTTCAACTGTAACAAACTTACAAAACAAAGTCAATCAAAACATGCAACAAACATTCTCTATGTCTTGCTCACATGCACGTACGCACAAGCACACACACACACACTCTCAGTATACACACACTCAGTATTGTGATTTTTGTGTGTGTCTCAGAAGTTGGACACAGAGAAAGAGACAGTCGAGCTGGTCCACACCAACCCCACAGAGACCCGTGAGCTTCCTTACAGAATCCCTACAGACACACCCAGATACCACTTCTTCATCTTCAAACACTCCCACCAAGGACAGCAACAGGAGGCTCTGGGTCAGTACCACACACACGCACACACATACACAGGCACGCACGTGCACACACACACACACACACATTATACGCAATTAAAGGTTATAGGATCTCTCATAATCCTTCTCTCACTCGTTCTCTCTCTGTCTCGCACTCTCTCTCGCTCTCTCGTTCTCTCTCTCTCTCAGTGTTCATCTACTCCATGCCAGGGTATAGCTGTAGCATTAAGGACCGGATGTTGTACTCTAGCTGTAAGAACCCGCTACTGGATGAGGTGGAGAGAGACTACCGTCTAGATATCGCCAAAAAGGTTCAACAATTACACAACCTCCAAGTTACCCATCTTTAATGTACATTATAATATCAGGCTGTCACATCACAGTGTGCATGTTTTCCAACCATGTTCCTTCTTTCTCCCTCTTCCCTTTTTCTCTTGCGTGTGGTGTGGGTGTGTGTATTTGTGTTGATGTGTGTGTATTTGTGTTGATGTGTGTGTGTGCGTGTGTGTGTGTGTGTGTACAGATTGAGATTGACGGTGGGGATGGGCTGACGGAGGAGTTTCTGTATGAGGAGGTCCATCCCATTGAACACACTCTGAAGCAGGTGTTCGCCAAGCCACGTGGGCCAGGGGGGAAGAGGGGCAACAAGCGCCTCGTCAAGGGGGCCGGAGAGAATGGGGAAGAGATTTAGAGAGTGACAGGGACAGACTCCCACCCAAACCTCCACATATAACCTGGCTTCTTTCTACTCAAGTGTCTGTTTCTTACCTTGTGGATCTGATAGTGCTTATTTTAAGATAAAGCAACGTCTCAAGGTCTATTTTTTATGTTATGCAAAATTACTTGTATGTTCCCTTTTTCCACTCTGTCCATCGTTTCATCATCAGTGCCCTGGTCCCCATACTAAAAGACACATCACCTTCCCCTTCCCCGAAAGGACTGATCACAGTAAGATGAAGGTTCAATCAGATACAGGTTGAAGCATATCAGGATGCTCATTATTTTACATCATCTTCCAATAAATAAAAAATGATGTATATTTAATTTGTCTTCTGTTTTTACTAAATTGTTGGGTAATAGGGGATACAACAAGGGATGATCAAGTTTTAAATAAAATAATGTGTGCGAATGTGTATTTGTACATACCACAGTGATAATCTTAATGAGGTTAAATTATGTCTGAGAAATATTTTTTTGAATGGCACCCGGCCTCTACCTGGAAAATAACCTAGTCTACCTGATATGCTTGCATATCGTTGATTGTTTGTCCTGTAAAACAGAAAGTATAAATTAAAGAAGTACAATTGGAGACGTATTTGTTTGTAAACACTCATTTAAACAATGTATAAGCTTACAAACAGTAATCACAAAGTTAAAGAATCAACAGTAGCCTATGAAAAATTATGTGGGAAGGCGGAGCATTTTAAGGGGGAGGCTCAGTCAGCTAAGGTCAATTTCAGTCAGCTTTCCTGGAAAGTGCTCTACTTAGAAGTCATCCGCTGCGCATTAGGCGTACTGGTGATGCCAGCTGAGCCTCTTCCATACCCCTGTCGCGAGGCTGAAAAGGAAACTCGAGGACGCGCCGGAGCAAATCGAAACGCAGCGCAGCTCGCAAGCGCAGTTCCGCGAAACAGGGTGGGCACTGGGCAGATGCAGCCCCTGCCGCTGCGGGCGCTGAAATACAAAGCCATTCTTGGAATTAGATCCCTAGAACTTCCGTCAACCCGCAACACTGAATTTACAAGAGGCGTTTTCTCACCATCTTTCCGTAGAATAGAATAAGAACAGTGTCTGGTGAGCGGATCACTGCGCTGGACTTGACCCTCTATTTTTTCCGAGGTTGAAACTGACACGTTGGAGATTTTATAGTTATGACCAAAATAAATGTTTGATTATTTTTAATTTTGAAAAAAATCTGAATAGTCTATTTAGTTAATGAGATTACTTTTGTTTTTCGGATTATTGGCGCCATGACAACGTCAACTCAGTGACTGTTCCTACAATATATAATAATCACTGGCTTTATTGGATAATTGGATAAGCATAAAGGCCAAAATGTTTAAACTGGATTACTAGTCATTATGATTTCTTGTGTTCAAAGGTAAGTTGAATTTGTTGTTGGCACAATTAGGCTACATGCACAAATTTTTATTTAACAATTTGGCTGTGCTGAGAAAATCAAATGTAGCCACGTTTTGACATCACATGTAGGACATTAAGGAACATTCAGCACAGAGTGTATTCGTTGTGTACCAGACAGTGTGGAACAAAGCCAGGAGAATGAAGTGTTTAGGATTTATGAGTTCATATTCGAAGATGATAAATTAGGCCTATAGTCGAAAAATGTCTGCCTGTTACAGTTGTAGCCTAGGCTGAAAGTTTGAATGTGGATGGACTTTTTCTCCATGCAAAATGGAAGGGATTTCTGGTCAAGAATTCATCATGGGACTACATTATACATTATTTGTATATCATATAGGTAATAATAATAGGTTAGAAATAATCCTGGATCCTAAACGTTTTGTTAAACGTTATTTTTATGTTATTTTAGTTGTGTAGCCCCTTTGGAGAAGCTATAATTATGATTTATTTGATTATTTATTTATACAATTACTTTTAATCTGTGCTCAATTAATTTTAAATCATGAAGATGATAACTACATATGGTTACCCCCGCACAACGTCTCCTTGCTCCTCGGATGGATACTACAAGTGTAATGGCTGCGCTCAATGCAATGGCACTTACAAATGTCGATTCTTCAAACACCCCCAAACAGGGAAACAGATTAATCAAATGTGTTATCACGTTCTTCACTAAGGCAGAAATGTATCTTATAACTTGTCCTTGTTGTAAAAAGTATATGGGTAAAACGAAGCGCGAACTAAAAGTAAGAATCTCTGAGCATCGTAGCACCAATCAGGTGCAAAAACTCGACGTATCCAGTTGCGGGTCATTTTTTGGAAGCGAACCACTCTATTTTGTCCCTTTGCTATATCGGCATCACTAGGAGAGGGGGTGACCTTGACAATTTATTGTTAAATCGAGAGGCCGCCTGGATCTTTAATTTAAAGAGTTTGATCTGAAGCCATTCTTGTGATTCTTATGTTTTTGCTATCCATTGTAAATAATGTTTGTAGGCCTATGTAGCCAAATTGTATCTATGATCATATATTATCCATTCATGCTTTTTTATATGTTCTATTTATATGTGTAAATCAACCAATGAAATGAAGCCACAGCCGGCCATGATTACAGACACCTGTGTGCCCTTTCAAACTCTATCAACTAGTGACCTGCAGTGTTTGTCTTTATACCCTGATGAAGACGTCAATGCTGTCGAAACGTTGGTTATTACGTTGGTTATTAAATTATTGCATCTGAGTGCCTAGAGTGTGCCACTCTCCTTTTCTTTTTCACTACACATGGTTTACATAAAGGCACATGGTTAGGTCATAGTTGATAAAGAAAATAGGAAAATCATATTCTTTACACATTTACTACATAAAATTCCCCACATTGTATGTTATAGCAGCATCAGGGCTTCGGGCCTCTGCTGACAGTTTAACAAAGTGCCTCCTAAGGGTTCATATACCACCATTTGCCAAGTTATGGAAGACTTTATGTAGTATGATATTCACAGATTTTCACCAGTCACGATTTTCCCTAAACATCAATCACAAAGCAAGCTGCATGAGCACTTTTTTCGCCCTCCCCCTTACCTTATATGACAACATTGTGGGGTGGAAATCACAATAATTTTGCCACCCCTAGATGTGACATATGTTTCTGTCTCCATAGTAACTACTGTGTTATAGCCTATCAAGCAGAAATTTGCTTCCTGTAACACAAACTCAAAAAAGTTCTGGGACACTGTAAAGTCCATGGAGAATAAGAGCACCTCCTCCCAGCTGCCCAACTGCACTGAGGATAGGAAATTCTGTCACCACCGATAGCAACTCGCCCAAGCCTCCCCCATTTCTCCTTCTCCCAAATCCAGTTAGCTGATGTTCTGAAAGAGCTGCAAAATCTGGACCCCTACAAATCAGCTGGGCTAGACAATCTGGACCCTTTCTTTCTAAAATTATCTGCCAAAATTTTTGCAACCCCTATTACTAGCCTGTTCAACCTCTCGTGTCGAGACTCTAAGGGTTTCTGACCTTTCGTCGACGCCAGTAGGGGGAGAAGTTTCCCCCTCTGTGAGAACTGGGTTTGACGATGTCTGGATATAGATAGGATGGGACGGAAAGATTCCAGAAGCTTTCGGTTCAATTGTTTGTCTAATGGCTGGTAAAGCTTAGGGTGGCATGGAAGAGGCGATACGTTAGACCAAAGTCTCCTGGTCATTGGTGCACCTCAGCAACGCTCAAGGTCCTAAACGATATCATAAGCGCCATCGATAAGAGACAATACCGTGCAGCCGTATTCATTGACCTGGCCATGGCTTTCGAATATGTCAATCACCACATCCTTATTGGTAGACTCAACAGACTTGGTTTCTCAAATGATTGCCTCGCCTGGTTCACCAACTACTTCTCTGATAGAGTTCAGTGTGTCAAATCGGAGGGCCTGTTGTCCGGGCCTCTGGCAGTCTCTATGGGGGTGTCACAGTGTTCAATTCTTGGGCCGACTCTCTTCTCTGTATACATCAATGATGTCGCTCTTGCTGCTGGTGAGTCTCTGATCCACCTCTACGCAGACAACACTATTCTGTATACTTCTGGCCCTTCTTTGGACACTGTGCTAACTACCCTCCAGACGAGCTTCAATGCCATACAACTCTCCTTCCGTGGCCTCCAACTCCTCTTAAATGCAAGTAAAACTAAATGCATGCTCTTCAACTGATCGCTGCCCGCACCTGCCTGCCCGTTCTGACTTGGCTTCCTATTTCGCAACAAAGCATCCTTCACTCATGCTGCCAAACATACCCTCGTAAAACTGACCATCCTACCGATCCTCAACTTCGGCGATGTAATTGACAAAATAGCTTCCAACACTCTACTCAACAAATTGGATGCAGTCTATCACAGTGTCATCCGTTTTGTCACCAAAGCCACATATACTACCCACCACTGCGACCTGTACGCTCTCGTTGGCTGGCCCTCGCTTCATACTCGTCGCCAAGCCCACTGGCTCCAGGTCATCTACAAGTCCCTGCTAGGTAAAGCCCCGCCTTATCTCAGCTCGCTGGTCACTGTAGCAGCACCCACCCGTAGCACGCGCTCCAGCAGGTATATCTCACTGGTCACCCCCAAAACCAATTCCTCATTTGGCCGCCTTTCCTTCCAGTTCTCTGCTGCCAATGATTGGAACGAACTGCAAAAATCACTGAAGCTGGAGACTCATATCTCCCTCACTAGCTTTAAGCACCAGCTGTCAGAGCACCTCACAGATCACTGCACCTGTACATAGCCCATCTGTAAATAGCCCATCCAACTACTTCATCCCCTACTGTATTTATTTATTTATCTTGCTCCTTTGCACCCCAGTATTTCTACATTGCACATTCATCTACTGCACATCTACCATTCCAGTGTTTAATTGCTATATTGTAATTACTTTGCCACCATGGCCTATTTATTGCCTTACCTTCCTTATCTTACCTCATTTGCCCACATTGTATATAGACTTGTTTTTCTACTGTATTATTGACTGTATGTTTGTTTACTCCATGTGTAACTGTGTTGTTGTATGTGTCGAACTGCTGTGCTTTAACTTGGCCAGGTTGCAGTTGTAAATGAGAACTTGTTCTCAACTTGCCTACCTGGTTAAAGAAAGGTGAAATAAAAAAAATAAAATAAAAAAATATCCAATCCAGGCACAAAATGACAGATTCTTTCCTCCTACCTCAGGGCTCTGTTGCGAGAGCCATCTTCGGATATGATTGCCAGGACGATGAGCAGCATGCAGCAGGATTATGGTGAGAGAGGAGATTTGTGTTGTCAGAACCCAACTGCCCCTCTCTATGACCCTACAGAGGACCTCTGCTGCATCACCACCACTTTCCAGTACCTGCAGAACTCAGGTAAGCCTACTAGCACCCCCCCCCACCCCACCCTTATGTGTATGTGTGTATGTGTGTATGTATGTGCGTGTGTCAATGTGTGTTTGTGTGTGTATTTCAGCGTTAAAGTCTGCATGTAATGGAGATAATATGGGACACAATAGTAACATGTGGGTCTGTTTCTGGCTCCAGGTTGGTACTGGGGGTCCATTTCAGCCAGAGAGGCTCGAGATGCTCTCCTGAAGGTGTCAGTGGGAACCTTCCTGGTACGCGACAGCAGCCACCCTCTCTACATGCTGACCCTGTCAGTGAAGACGGCCTGTGGCCCCACCAATGTACGCATAGAGTACAGCGGGGGTTGCTTCCGGCTGGATTCCAGCTCCCCAGGCCCCCCTCACTTGTTGTCCTTCCCTGACGTCTGCAGCCTGGTGCAACACTACGTTGGCTCAGGCCAGACACAACAGGGCAAGAGAGTGGAGTCAGAGGACCCTCCAAAACCTAATGCCAAACACAGCTCTTCCCAGCCCTCAGCGAAGGACAATGCAGTACTGCTCAAGCTGATGCGTCCCCTGCCACAGGCCTTCCCCTCTCTCCAGCACCTCACACGCCTCACTATCAACTGCCAAACTGACTGTCTTGACCAGCTGCCCCTGCCACGCCCACTAGTGCGCTACCTGCAGGACTACCCTTTCCAGGTATGAGGGTCCTCTGGCCCAAGGAAGGGCACACAGCAGCCCCAGGAACCTCCCAGTGACGGTTAAAGGTTATGACCTTATGCTTATAGGGTCAGAGATAGCCTCTGACTCAGCTCAGCTGGACAGTGGCACGTGGAAAGCAAAGTGCAGTGTTGCCTTTGGAAGAGTAGGACTATAAAGTCTCACTGGGCCTTGGGCTGCTCGTACAGACATCCATTAACCGGACACCTGAACCGGACACCATTTATACTGTTAACTTTAATATAAATATAATTGCATTATATGGATTTTGTGTCTATTGTTTTAAATAAATCTCTTTTATAGTAAAAAAAATAAAGGATGTCTCTTCTACGTCTTATGTCTGACCCATAATCTGTTCTAAACAATCACTAACAGACTGTTACAGAGTAGCAGTAGCCAGGAAAAAATAGGAATTACTTTAACAGGAATGAACAGGAATTTTAGGTATAATAATAACACCCTTCTTACACTTTGCTGCTGTACTCCCTGTCATCTTTCACAGATGGAAGACGGGGAGGGATCTTGATATTGTAATTATTTATCAAAAATCTATGTGTTTTGTGTAAATTCAAATGAAACAACAGGTTTCGTAAAACATTTACATGGGGAAATTATTAGCATTTAGCCTATTGCTGGGAGTTGGTTTCCAAGAGGTGAATTTGACTAGTGCTAAGAAAGCCTTTTATCAGGATTATATCCAGAGCCATGGTCATTAATACACGAACACAGGACAGAGTGCACACACACACACACACACACACACACACACACACACACACACACACACACACACACACACACACACACACACACACACACACACACACACACACAGAGAGGGCATACAAACACACACAGACACAAAGGGACATACAAACACACACACACACACACACACACACACACACACACACACACACACAGAGAGAGCACCCACTCCAATTTGCATACCGCCCCAACAGATCCACAGATGATGCAATCTCCATTTCACTCCACACTGCCCTTTCCCACCTGGACAAAAGGAACACCTATGTGAGAATGCTATTCGTTGACTACAGCTCAGCGTTCAACACCATAGTGCCCTCAAAGCTCATCAATAAGCTAAGGATCCTGGGACTAAACACCTCCCTCTGAAACTGGATCCTGGACTTCCTGACGGGCCGCCCCCAGGTGGTAAGGGTAGGTAGGTAACAACACATCCACCACGCTGATTCTCAACACAGAGGCCCCTCAGGGGTGCGTGCTCAGTCCCCTCCTGTACTCCCTGTTCACTCATGACTGCACGGCCAGGCACGACTCCAACACCATCATTAAATTTGCAGATGACACAACAGTGGTAGGCCTGATCACCGACAACGATGAGACAGCCTATAGGGAGAAGGTCAGAGACCTGGCCGGGTGGTGCCAGGACAACAACCTCTCCCTCAACGTGATCAAGACAAAGGAGATGATTGTGGACTACAGGAAAAAGAGGACCGAGCACGCCTCCATTCTCATCGACGGGGCTACAGTGGAGCAGGTTGAGAGCTTCAAGTTCCTTGGTGTCCACATCACCAACAAACTAACATGGTCCAAGCACACCAAGACAGTTGTGAAGAGAGCACGACAAAACCTATTCCACCTCAGGAGAATGAAAAGATTTGTCATTGGTCCTCACATGCTCAAAAGGTTCTACACCGAGAGCATCCTGACTGGTTGCATAACTACCTGGTATGGCAACTGCTCGGCCTCCGACCGCAAGGCACTACAGAGGGTAATGCGAACGGCCCAGTACATCACTGGGGCCAAGCTTCCTGCCATCCAGGACCTCTATACCAGGCGGTGTCAGAGGAAGCCCCTAAAAATTGTCAAAGACTCCAGCCATCCTAGTCATAGACTGTTCTCTCTGCTACCGCACGGCAAGCGGTACCGTAGCGCCAAGTCTAGGTCCAAGAGGCTCCTAAACAGCTTCTACCCCCGAACCATTAGACTCTTGAACATCTAGTCAAATGGCTACCCAGACTATTTGCAGTGCCCCCCCCCACCCCCTCTTTACACCACTGCTACTCTCTGTAGTCATCTATGCATAGTCACCTTAATAACTCTACCTACATGTACATACTACCTCAAATAACCGGTGCCCCCGCACATTGACTCTGTATCGGCACCCCCCTGTATATCGTCTCACTGTTGTTATTTCACTGCTGCTCTTTAATTACTTGTTACTTTTATCTCTTATTCTTATCTGTATTTTTGTTAAACTGCATTGTTTGTTAGGGGCTCGTAAGTAAGCATTTCACTGTAAGGTCTACAGCTGTTGTATTTGGCGGATGTGACTAATACAATTTGGTTTAATTTGATTTGATTACATATAAAACAAAAGGTAAAATAGTACATCATATAACATTATTACACCACTACATATCTACAATACAAAATGTACAATACAAAATGTATAATACCACCATACAATAATATTACAATGTCCGTGTGTGTAAAGTGCATGTATGTACCTTTGTGTGTGTCTCTTCAGAGTCCCCTCTGTTCAATAAGGTGTATTTTTACCAGTTTAAAGAAAATCGGATTCTACTGCTTGCATCAGTTACCTGATGTGGAACAGAGTTCCATGTAGTCATGGCTCTATGCAGTACTGTGCACCTCCCATAATTTGTTCTGGACTTGGGGATTGTGAAGAGACCTCTGGTGTTATGTCTTGTGGGGTATGCATGGGTGTGTGCTAGTAGTTTAAACAGACAGCTCGGTACATTCAGCTTTTCAACACTTCTTACAAAAACAAGTAGTGATGAAGTCAATATCTCTTCCACTTTGAGCAATGAGAGATTGACATGCATATCATTCATGTTAGCTCTCCGTGTACTTTTAAGGGCAAGCCGTGCTGCCCTGTTCTGAGCCAATTGTAATTTTCCTAAGTCCATCTTTGTGGCATCTGACAGGAGTCTAGGTGCTACAAAACTAGGGCCTGTAAGACCTGCCTTGTTGATAGTGTTGTTAAGAAGGCAGAGCAGGACTTTCTTATGGACAGACTTCTCCCCATCTTATCTACTGTATCAATATGTTTTGACCATGACAGTTTACAATCCAGGGTTTCTCCAGGCAGTTTAGTCACCTCAACGTGCTCAATTTCCATATTATTCATTACAAGATTTAGTTGAGGTTTAGGGTTTAGTGAATGATTTGTCCCAAGTACAATGCTTTTAGTTTTGGAAATATTGAGCTAATGTACATCCTGTTTCCATTGATCATCATTGAGTTGTTTCTACAACTTGATTGGAGTCTACCTGTGGTAAATTCAATTGATTGGACATGATTTGGAAAGGCACAAACCAAGCCATGGGTTCGAAGGAATTGTCCGTAGAGCGCTGAGACAGGATTGTGTTGAGGCACAGATCTGGGAAAGGGTAACAAAATATTGCAGCATTGAAGGTCCCCAAGAACACAGTGGCCTCCATCATTCTTAAATGGAAGAAGTTTGGAACCACCAAGACTCTTCCTAGAGCTGGCCGCCCGACCAAACTGAGCAATCAGGCAGGAAGGGCCTTAGTCAGGGAGGTGACAAAGAACCCGATGGTCACTCTGACAGAGCTCCAGAGTGCCTCTGTGGAGATGGGAGAACTTTCCAGAAGGACAACCATCTCTGCAGCACTCCACCAATCAGGCCTTTATGGTAGAGTGGCCAGACAGAAGCCGCTCCTCAGATAAAGGCAAATGACAGCTCACTTGGAGTTTGCCAAAAGACACCTAAAGGACTATCAGACCATGAGAAACAAGATTTTCTGGTCTGATGAAACCAGGATTGAACTCTTTGGACTGAATGCCAATCGTCACTTCTGGAGGAAACCTGGCACCATCTCTACGGTGAAGCATGGTGGTGGCAGCATCATGCTGTGGAGATGTTTTTCAGCGCCAGGGACTGGGAGACTAGTCAGGATCGAGGGAAAGATGAACATAACAATATACAGAGAGATCCTTGAGGAAATCCTACGCCAGAGCGCTAAGGACCTCAGACTGGAGCGAAAGTTCACCTTCCAACAGGACAACGACTCTAAGCACACGGCCAAGACAACGAAGGAGTGGCTTCGGGACAAGTCTCTGAATATCCTTGAGTGGCCCAGCCAGAGCTCGGACTTGTACCCGATCTAACATCTCTAGAGACCCGAAAATAGCTGTGCAGCAACGCTCCCAATCCAACCTGACAGAGCTTGAGAGGATCTGCAGAGAATAATGGGACAAACTCCCCAAATACAGGTGTGCCAAGCTTGTAGCGTCATACCCAAGAATACTTGAGGCTGTAATCGCTGTCAATGGTGCTTTAACAAAGTACTAAGTAAAGGGTCTGAATACTTAAATAAATGTGATATTTCAGTAATTTTTTTAAATAAATTTTTTTACATTTCTGAAAAACTGTTTTTGCTTTGTCATTATGGGGTATTGTGTGTAAATTGATGAAGAAAAAAAACATTTAAATCCATTTTAGAATAAGGCTGTTATGTAACAAAATGTGGAAAAGGTCAAGGGGTCTGAATACTTTCCAAATGCACTGTATATACAGTACCAGTCAAAAGTTTGGACACACCTACTTTTTTTTTTTTTTTTTTCTACATTGTAGAATAATAATAATAGTGAAGACATAAAAACTATGAAATAACACATATGGAATCATGTAGTATCCAAAAAAAGTGTTAAACAAATCAAAATATATTTTATATTTTACATTCTTCAAAGTAGCCACCCTTTGCCTCGATGACAGCTTTGCACACTCTTGGCATTCTCTCAACCAACTTCATGAGGTAGTCACCTGGAATGCATTTAAATTAACAGGTGCGCCTTGTAAAAAGTTCATTTGTGGGATTTCTTTCCTTCTTAATGCGTTTGAGACAATCAGTTGTGTTGTGACAACGTAGGGTGGTATACAGAAGATAGCCCTATTTAGTAAAAGACCAAGTCCATATTATGGCAAGAACAGCTCAAATAAGCAAACAGAAACGACAGTCCATCATTACTTTAAGATATGAAGGTCAGTCAATCCGGAACATTTCAAGAACTTTGAAAGTTTCTTCAACTGCAGTCGCAAAAACCATCAAGCGCTATGATGAAACTGGCTCTCATGAGGACCGCCACAGGAAAGGAAGACTCTGCTGCAGAGGATAAGTTAATTAGAGTTACCAGCCTCAGAGATCGAAAGACCAAATAAATGCTTCACAGAGTTCAAGAAACAGACACGTCAACATCAACTGTTCAGAGGAGACTGCATGGTCGAATTGCTGCAAAGAAAACACTACTAAAGGACACCAATAATAAGAAGAGACTTGCTTGGGCCAAGAAACACAAGCAATGGGCATTAGACCGGTGGAAATCTGTCCTTTGATCTGATGAGTCAAAATGTGAGATTTTTGGTTGCAACCGCTATGTCTTTGTGAGATGCAAAGTAGGTAAACTGATGATCTCCGCATGTGTGGTTCCCACCGTGAAGGAGGTGTGATGATGGAGGAGGAGGAGGTGTGATGATGTGGGGGTGCTTTGCTGGTCACACTGTCTGTGATTTATTTAGAATTCAGGGCACACTTAACCAGCATGGCTACCACAGCATTCTGCACCGATACGCCATCCCATCTGGTTGCGCTTAGTGGGACTATCATTTGTTTTGACTATATATATATATTTTTTTACTTGTTTCTACATGATTCCATATGTGTTATTTCATAGTTTTGATGTCTTCACTATTATTCTACAATGTAGAAAATATAAAAAAATTAAGAAAACCCCTGGAATGAGCGGGTGTGTCCAAACTTTTGACTGATACTGTATAAGTAAGAACCGAAGCTGATGATGAGAAGCAGGTACGGAGAGTGAACATTTAATTTTGCACAGACATGGAACAGGAAAGGAACAGCGTCAGAACCGGGTAACAAAACGACAAACGGAAATTAATGCAGACATGGGGAACACACAGAGGAAACAGACAGATAAAGAGGAAGCAATCAAATAATGATGGAGTTCATGTGGGTCCAATGAGGCGCAGGTGCGCGTAATGAAGGGGACAGGTGTGTGTAAAGATAGGCAGTCTGGCACCCTCGAGCGCCAGAGAGGGAGAGTGGGAGCAAGCGTGACAGTATATATATATGGTATGAAATATATATATACTGAACAAAAATTTAAAGGCAACAAGTAAATTGTTAGTCTCATGTTTCATGACCTGAATGTTGTTCATTGTGCACGAATTTGTTTACATCCCTGTTAGTGAGCATTTCTCCTTTGCCAAGATAATCCTTCCACCTGACGGTGTCGCATATCAAGAAACGGCCTGATCATTACACAGGTGCACCTTGTGTTGGTGACAGTAAAAGCCCACTCTAAAATGTGCAGTTTTGTCATACAACACAATGGTATAGATGTCTCAAGTTTTGAGAGAGCATGCAATTGGCAAGCTGACAGAGAATGTAATATTAATTTCTCTACCATAAGCCGCTTCCAACGTTGTTTTAGAGAATTTGGCAGCATGTCCAACCGGCCTCACAACCGCAGACCACTTGTACCCATGCCTGCCCAGGACCTCCATATCCGGCTTCTTCACCTGCAGGATCGTCTGAGACCAGCCACCCGAACAGCTGATGAAACTGAGGAGTATTTCTGTCTGTAATAAAGCCCTTTTGTGGGGAAAAACTAATTCTGACTGGCCACCCATGGCTGCGCCCCTGCCCAGTCATGTGAAATCCATAGATAAGGCCTAATTTCTTTATTTCAATTGACTGATTTCCTTATATGAACTGTAACTCAGTAAAACCGTTGAAATTGTTGATGTTGCGTTAATATTTTTGTTCAGTATATATATATTTTAATACAGGCACACTAAGACAAAATAAACTCTGTGTACAAATGATAACACAGTGCAGGTAGTGAAGAAATGTATTAAAATGCTGGAAGTGAACGCTGGAATTAAACAAATAACTATGCAAATGAGCTGAAGCTAGACACCTGGCTCAAATACTGTAATAAGTGCCTGTTGATTTAAGCGAATAAACGCCCAGGCTATTAATTGAAGTTTTACGGTAGATACACAATGAGTAACAATAACTTGGCTATATACAAGGGGTACCAGTACCGAGATAATGTGCTGTGGTACGAGGTAATTGGGGTAGAAATGTACATATAACTAGGAATACAGTAAACAGTAGCAGCAGCATATGTGGAAAAAAAGGGTCAATGCAGACAGTCCGGGTAGCTATTTGGTTAACTATTTAACTAACTATTTAGCCGTCTTGTGGCTTGAGGAGAGAAACTGTTCAGGGTCTTGTTGGTTCCAGACTTGGTACAGTACCACTTGCCATGCGGGAGCAGAAAGAACAGTCTATGGCTTGGGTGGCTGGAGTCTGAAACCGCCTGGTATAGAGGTACTGGATGGCTGGGAGCTCGGTCCCAGTGATGTACTGGGCCGTACGCACTACCCTCTGCAGCGCCTTGCGGTCAGATGTCAAGCAGTTGCCATACCAAGCGGTGATGCAGCCAGTCAAGATGTTCTCAATGGTGCAGCTGTATAACTTTTTGAGGATTTGAGGACCTATGCCAAATATTTTCAGCCTCCTGAGGGGGCAAGAGGCGTGTCCTACCCTCTTCACTACTATGTTGGTGTGTTTGGAACATAATAGATCCTTAGTGATGTGGGCACTTGAAGTTTCCTGAAAAAATAAACAATACAATATACTGCACTAGGCAGTAGCAGGCACTGCAAGAAGCTAAAGCTCATGATTCTGTGAGTTCCAGGCCATGTGGTGGTGCTGTGCCTGCTGTGATTGGTTGAGATTTCACAACCCAGTGGACCGCTCACGTCCCTTGACCCCTCCCCCACACCTACAGCACTGGTTAGATGAGGTGAGAAAGTGACAGAGAGCAGGACACTCCCCCAGAGAAGCCAGCAGAACAGCCCACCTCAGACCCGGACCACAACCTCAATACCACAATAGGACAGAAAACACAGGACCCACCAACCCAACAGACCCCACCCCCTCCTAACAGCCCCCATCTGCTCCTCTGATAGCACTCCTGACAACACCCACTGAGGACACACAATAGCTAGAGATTGTGCTCCTCATTGCTCCTCATTGACTCAAATTGGAAATACATTCAGTAGAATAAATGTTTTCCCAAACACAAAGTGGCTCAACTCTGTTGCCCAAACACTAGGCATGCCCTGGAGCTGTTGTCAGAGGACAGACTAGGGTCCTCCAGCCACATCATAATTCACACTGGCACAAATGAACTGAAAGCCCAGCAGGAATGGGTGCCCACAGCCCTCAAAGGAGTGACTGAAAAAGCTTATTCCACTTTCCCTAACACGCGAGTGGTCATCTCCACCCTGCTACCATGAAAAGACTTTCACCCTGCCACCATACAGCGGGTGAAAGCTTTTCCCGGGACTGTGCCTCAAAACCTAATGTCTACCTGGCCCACCACTCCACTTGAACAACCTTTACGACCAGCCTCTACAAGGCAGCAGTCCCAACTTTTGCCAGGACCCTGAATGACGTTACCCTCAACCGCAGCCCCAGCACCTTACACAGGAGCAACAGAGCAACAGACACCTTACCCAGACCAGCGAGACACCCTCCCAGACCTGCAAGACCCCCTCCAGAAGGACCTGCATCGAGGGAACCCACGCCAAGAGGACCTACAACCAGACCACAGCATCACCAGAACATTTTACATCTGGCTAGAAATTAATGAGGAAATTATCTCAGAGAAAAATGTCCTCATGTGTGCTACCTATATCCCCCCCAAAATAATCCACATACTTTAACAATGACAGCTTCTCCATCCTAGATGGGGAGATCAATAATTTCTAGGCCCAGGGACATGTACTAGTCTGTGGCGACCTAAATGCCAGAACTGGACAGAAACCCGAAACTAAGCACACAGGGGGACTAACACCTACCTGGAGGTGACAGCATACCCTCCCAAATATGCCCCCCTGAACATAACTATGAGAAAAAAAGAAGAAAAAAAACAGGTCACAACTCCTGCAGCTCTGTCCCATGCTGAGTCTAAACATAGTCAATGGTAGGCTTCGAGGGGACTCCTATGGTAGGTACACCTACATCTAATCCCCTGGCAGTAGTACTGTAGACTACTTTATCACTGACCTCAACCCAGAGTCTCTCAGAGCGTTCACAGTCAGCCCACTGACACCCCTATCAGACCACAGCTAAATCACAGCAATACTCAATCATGATGCATCAAAGCTAAAGGAACTACATAATATTAAGAAATGTTATAGATAGAAGGAAAGTAGTGTAGAAACCTACCAAACAAGCTATTAGGCAACAACAAATGTTCATCTGGGCACTGTTCACTTTATGTTCAAAAGTGAAACATTGGTTCCGAGGTTGGAAAGGCAGACAGCGAGGCTTATATTAACCCCCACTGTACCAAACAAAATCCTAGGCTGGAAGCAAGGGGAAATAATGTTGAGTTGAGATAAATACAAGAGATGATTCGGACAGCAACATGAACATGAACATATATTTCAATTTGTTTAACACTTCTTTGGTTACTAAATTATTCCATATGTGTTATTTCATAGTTTTGATGTCTTCACTATTATTCTACAACGTAGAAAACAGTAAAGATATAGAAAAAAGTTGGAGTGTCCAAACTTTTGACTGGTACTGTATATATATATATATATATATATACACAGTGGGGCAAAAAAGTATTTAGTCAGCCACCAATTGTGCAAGTTCTCCAACTTAAAAAGATGAGAGAGGCCTGTAATTTTCATCATAGGTACACTTCAACTATGACAGACGAAATGAGAAAAAGAAATCCAGAAAAGCACATTGTAGGATTTTTAATTTATTTATTTGTAAATTATGGTGGAAAATAAGTATTTGGTCAATAACAAAAGTTTATCTCAATACTTTGTTATATACCCTTTGTTGGCAATGACAGAGGTCAAACGTTTTCTGTAAGTCTTCACAACGTTTTCACAAACTGTTCCTGGTATTTTGGCCCATTCCTCCATGCAGATCTCCTCTAGAGCAGTGATGTTTTGGGGCTGTCGCTGGGCAACATGGACTTTCAACTCCCTCCAAAGATTTTCTATGGGGTTGAGATCTGGAGACTGGCTAGGCCACTCCAGGACCTTGAAATGCTTCTTACGAAGCCACTCCTTCGTTGCCCGGGCGGTGTGTTTGGGATCATTGTCATGCTGAAAGACCCAGCCACATTTCATCTTCAATGCCCTTGCTGATGGAAGGAGGTTTTCACTCAAAATCTCACGATACATGGCCCCATTCATTCTTTCCTTTACACGGATCAGTCGTCCTGGTCCCTTTGCAGAAAAACAGCCCCAAAGCATGATGTTTCCACCCCCATGCTTCACAGTAGGTATNTAGTGGAGTTTGGAGTGTGACTGTTTGAGGTTGTGGACAGGTGTCTTTTATACTGATAACAAGTTCAAACAGGTGCCATTAATACAGGTAACGAGTGGAGGACAGAGGAGCCTCTTAAAGAAGAAGTTACAGGTCTGTGAGAGCCAGAAATCTTGCTTGTTTGTATGTGACCAAATACTTATTTTCCACCATAATTTGCAAATAAATTCATTAAAAATCCTACAATGTGATTTTCTGGATTTTCTTTCCTCATTTTGTCTGTCATAGTTGAAGTGTACCTATGATGAAAATTACAGGCCTCTCTCATCTTTTTAAGTGAGAGAACTTGCACAATTGGTGGCTGACTAAATACTTTTTTGCCCCACTGTATATATCTCTAAATCATTGTATCGTATCTGTGTACCTCTTCCTCTTTCTCTCTCCCTCCCTCCCTCTCTCTCTCCCTCTCTACCGCACCTGCTGTCTCGACCTCTGAATGCTCGGCTATGAAAAGCCAACAGACACCTACTCCTGAGGTGCTGACTTGTTGCACCCTCTACAACCACTGTGATTATTATTTGACTCTGCGGGACTTTAATACAGGGAAACTTAAAACAGTTTTACCTTATTTCTATCAGCATGTTAAATGTGCAAGCAGAGATGCGTACAAAGCTCTCCCTTGTCCTCCATTTGGCTAATCTGACCATAATTCTATCCTCCTGATTCCTGCTTACAAGCTAAAATTAAAGCAGGAAGCACCAGTGGTCAGATAAAGCTGATGCTAAACTACAGAACTGTTTTGCTAGCACAGACTGGAATATGTTCCGAGATTCTTCCGATGGCATTGAGGAGTACACCACATCAGTCACTGGTTTTATCAATAAGTGCATCGAGGATGCCGTACCCACAGTGACTGTACGTACATACCCCAACCAGAAGCCATGGATTACAGGCAACATTCGCACTGATCTAAAGGGTAGAGCTGCTGCTTTCAAAGAGCGGGACTCTAACCCGGAAGCTTATAAGAAATCCCGCTATGCCCTCCGACGATCCATCAAACAGGCAAAGCATCAAAACAGGACTAAGATCGAATCATACCACACCGGCTCCGACGCTCGTCGGATGTGTCAAGGCTTGCAAACTATTACAGACTACAAAGGGAATTACAGCCGAGAGCTGCCCAGTGACACGAGCCTACCAGATGAGCTAAACTACTTCTATGCTCGCTTCGAGGCAAGTAACACTGAAAGATGCATGAGAGCATCAGCAGTGCCGGATGACTGTGTGATCACGCTCTCCGCAGCCGATGTGAGGAAGACCTTTAAACAGGTCATCATTCACAAAGCCGCAGGGCCAGACGGATTACCAGGACGTGTACTCCGAGCAAGTGTCTTCACTGACATTTTCCACCTCTCCCTGTCTGAGTCTGTAATACCAACATGTTTCAAGCAGACCACCATAGTCCCTGTGCCCAAGAACACTAAGGTAACCTGCCTAAATGACTACTGACCCGTAGCACTCATGTCTGTAGCCATGAAATACTTTGAAAGGCTGGTCATGGCTCACATCAACACCATTATCCCAGAAACCCTAGACCCAATCCAATTTGAATACCGCCCAAACAGATCCACAGATGATGCAAACTCCATTGCACTCTACACTGCCCATTCACACCTGGACAAAAGGAACACCTATGTGAGAATGCTATTCATTAACTACAGCTCAGCGTTCAACACCATAGTGCCCTCAAAGCTCATCACTAAGCTAAGGACCTTGGGACTTAACACCTCCCTCTGCAACTGGATCCTGGACTTCCTGACGGGCCACCCCCCCAGGTGGTAAGGGTACGTAACAACACATCCGCCATGCTGATCCTCAACACGGGGGCCCCTCAGCAGTGCGTGATCAGTCCCCTCCTGTACTCTCTGTTCACTCATGACTGCACGACTCCAACACCATCATTAAGTTTGCCGATGACACAACAGTGGTAGGCCTGATCACCGACAATGATGAGACAGCCTATAGGGAATAGGGACCGTGTGGTTCAAGGACAACAACCTCTCCCTCAATGTCATCAAGACAAAGGAGATGATTGTGGACTACATGAAAAGGAGGACCGAGCACGCCCCCATTCTCATCGACAGGGCTGTAGTGGAGCAGGTTGAGAGCTTCAAGTTCCTTGCCGTCCACATCACCAACAAACTAACATGGTCGAAGCACATTAAGACAGTCGTGAAGAGGGCACGGCAAAACCTATTCCCCCTCAGGAGACTGAAAAGATTTGTCATGGGTCCTCAGATCCTCAAAAGGTTTCACAGCTGCACCATCGAGAGCATCCTGATGGGTTGCATCACTGCCTGGTATGGCAACTGCTCGGCCTCCGACCACACGGCACTACAGAGGGTAGTGCGTACGGCCCAGTACATCACCGGGGCCAAGCTTCCTGCCATCCAGGACCTCTATACCAGGCGGTGTCAGAGGAAGGCCCTAAAAATTGTCAAAGACTCCAGCCACCCTAGTCATAGACTGTTCTCACTGCTACCGCACGGCAAGCGGTACCGGAGCGCCAAGTCTAGGTCCAAGAGGCTTCTAAACAGCTTCTACCCCCAAGCCATAAGACTCCTGAACAGCTAGTCAAATGGCCAGACTATTTGCATTGCACCCCCTCTTCTACGCTGCTGCTACTCTCTGTTATTATCTATGCATAGTCACTTTAATAACTCTACCTAAATGCACATATTACTTCAATTACCTCGGGTGGCAGGTAGCCTAATGGTTAGAGCATTGGGCCAGAGCATTGGGCCAGTAACCGAAAGGTTGCTAGATTGAATCCCCGAGCTGACAAGGTAAAAATCTGCCGTTCTGCCCCTGAACAAGGCAGTTAACCCACTGTTCCTAGGCCTTCATTGTAAATAAGAATGTGTTCTTAACTGACTTGCCTAGTTAAATAAAGGTAAAATAAAAATTATTGACTGTACCGATAGCCCCGCTATTGTTTTTTACTGTTGCTCTTTAATTATTTGTTATTCTTGTCTCTTGCTTTTTTAAGGTATTTTCTTAAAACTGCATTGTTGGTTAAGGGCTTGTAAGAAAGCATTTCACTGTTGTATTCGGCGCATGTGACAAATAAAATGTGATTTGATATATGAACGTTTGAACATCTTGAAGACTGACCTGGCCTTAATGGCCATGTATTCTTATAGTCTCCACAAAGCACAGCCAGAAGAGGACTGGCCACTCCTCCGAGCCTGGTTCCTCTCTAGGTTTCTTCCTAGGTTCCTGCCTTTCTAAGGAGTTTTTCCTAGCCACCGTGCTTCTTCATCTGAATTGCTTGCTGTTTGGGGTTTAAGGCTTAGTTTCTGTATTAGCACTTTGTGACATCTGCTGATGTAAAAAGGGCTTTATAAAAAAATGTGATTGATAGAAGAATGCCGGTCTTTTACTCTAGGCAAATATTGGAGTAAAGGAGCCTAACATTACGCCTTAGTCCAAGGACCTTACATGTTCTGTTTAAAGGAAGAATTGGCTCTGGAAGCCAAAACAGCCGAACACTCCTTCATAGAGACTGGACAGGATTGGGGTTTAGTGGGGGGTGGAAAGGGGAGGGAAGTGGTGTCTAGGGCTTTATTTCACTTTCTTAGAGGAACAGGACTAATAAAATAATTGAAAGTTGGTAGGCCATGACTGGCCTCACACTCCCGTACAGTAGGTGGCGGTGTATGCACCTTAAACGTTGGATGCGATCCACCAAACCAATCTCGAAGAAGAAGCCTTTGTCCACTGATTGATGTGTAATGTAATGGAACTGAGAGACATGATCAATGGCTTTTTTTATTTAACTAGGCAAGTCAGTTAAGAACAAATTCTTATTTACAATGACTGCCTTCCCCGGCCAAACCTGGACGACGCTGGGCCAATTGTGCGACGCCCTATGGTACTCCCAGTCACGGCCGGATGTGATACAGCCTGGATTCGAACCAGGGACTGTAGTGACGCCTCTTGCAGTGCCTTAGCCAACTGCGCCACTCGGGCTACCTTTACTCATTTCTTAGCCGGGACTTTTAAAAACGTTTACACTCCATCAGTGCAATTATCATTCATCGTAATTATGATCATTATTAATAATCATAATTATCACCATGGTGTTTTTGCCAAGGTCCATCTGGAGGTATATCTTTCTTGTGACAAATAAACACACCTTTGCAGTCTGAACGATGGGGTGAAATAGGGCATCTCTTTTGTAGCCATGTTCGGAACTGTGTGGCTTCAGTCAGTGTCCATAAAGAGGGAGGAAACCCTGAGTACACAGACTTTGCTGTCCGAGTCATCAAAGATTTTTCAGTTACCTTATCTACCGTCAAGCACCTCCTCCTCCCGGTTTGTTTCAGAGCGCCCCCTCAAACACGGTTGGGAGCTACTAGCCTAACACAAGCTAACTAGTCAAGCGTGAGACCGAGACATTATCAAGAAAACAACAAACTAGCTAGCTACCTATTGGCCAGGTAAGACTAATTGGATTACAAAAATGTTGCCAATATAACTCAGAAACCAATATTGCAGTAGTATAGCTAGCTAACAGTTTTAAGCGCATTAAAAGCTAACCAGGTCTAAATGTATTTTCCTCTTCAACCTTGCCAGTTATAGCAAGCTAGCCACCCCATCACTTCCGCATCTGATAGGCTAATCTAATACGCTAGCAACCTATCGTTTGCAAATGTGTTATTTTAAATTCACATAGATAACGTTAACTAGTTAGTTAGCTAGGGCTATTTACGTAGTACTCGTTCCCTGTAATATCAGACTTGCCCGCATAAATTAACAACACATGTGTTGACCAGCTACGAGCTAGCAACTTTAATTTCGTGTTGAGCTAGCTAGCTAGAACTAACGTTAGCTAAGCTATCTAGTTGTTAGTTAGCTGGGTAACAACCCTTCTAGCTAGTTGCTGCCATGCTATGTTGTCGTCTCTCTTTATGTAGTGATGTGTGTTTTGTTTTATATTTGTATTTTTAATCCCAGTCCCCGCAGGAGGCCTTTTGGTAGGCCGTCATAGTTAATAAGAATTGGTTCTTAACTGACTTGCCTAGTTTAATTCATTAACTTTTTATTTTATTTATCTTGTGGCTACTAAAGTAGTTAAGCTAGTAAGTTAGCTACGTTTGCGGCAACTTTAGCGAGCAAAAATAGCTAACTGTTAATACTGTTGTGAGGGGGATAGATAACTAGCAAACTAATGTGTTATCTTGATTTGATATCCCACTCATTTAGCTAGCTACTTTAGCTGCGTTAACTAATGTTATTCTGATTGAAATGCAAATATGCACAATCGGTACATTTTGATCTGAGTCTTTTGTTCCGAATGAATTAAAATAACCTATATCTGAAAAGTACCCTTAGTGTTTTCATAACATTAGACAGTCTAGCTGCGTTGTTGCAGATCACAAATCCTGCAGGAGACTTATTCGATCAAATTAATTAAACAATGATTTTGACAAATTCATATTTTAAAGTGAGAGAGTTATCCCTTTATTTCATCCCGTTGTTTCATTTCAAAATACAGTTCCATCACTGCTACAAAGATAGCTACGGCTAACATAGCCCCTGATTATAACTCATTACATTACATGACCAAAAGTACATGGACACCTGCTCGTCTAACATCTCATTCCAAAATCATGGGCATTAATATGAAGTTGGTCCCCCCCTTTTGCTGCTATAACAGCCTCCACTCTTCTGGGAAGGCTTTCCACTAGATGTTGGAACATTGCTGGAGGGACTTGCTTTCATTCAGCCACAAGATCGTTAGTGAGCTCGGGCACTGATGTTGGGGCGATTAGGCCTGGCTCGCAGTCAGTGTTCCAGTTTATCCCAAAGGTGTTCGATGGGGTTGAGGTCAGGGCTCTGTGCAGGCCAGTCAAGTTCTTCCACGCCAATCTCGACTAACCATTTCTGTATGGACCTCACTTTGTGCACAGGGGCATTGTAATGCTGGAACAGGAACGCGCCTTCCCCAAACTGTTGCCACATGTGGAAGCACAGAATCGGTAGTGAGTGTTGCAACAGAGTACAGACAATTTTTATGTGCTTCTGCACTCGGCGGTCCCGTTCTGTGAGCTTGTGCGGCCTACCACTTCTCGGCTGAGCCATTGTTGCTCCTAGAAGTTTCCACTTCACAATAACAGCACTTACAGTTAACAAGGGCAGCTCTAGCAGGGCAGACATTTTTAGAACTGACTTGTTGGAAAGGTGGCATTCTATGACGGTGCCACGTTGAAAGTCGCAGTTCTTCAGTAAGGCCATTCTACTGCCAATGTTTGTCTATGGAGATTGCATGGTGGTGTGCTTGATTTTATACACTGTTCACAACGGATGTGGCTGAAATAGCCAAAACTACTAATTTGAATGGGTGTACACATACTTTTGTGTATATATAGTGTAGCTAAGACTCATTTGAAGGTGTCATCTGTAGGGGAGAGGTTTGTTAAGAGCAATAATGTTCAGACTGAACATTAACACACCGCTTGCGGTACGGTTTTGGAAGCATAAGATCCTTATCTTTCATATTGGCGAAAATAAATAAATAAATAAATTGATACTTTTTTATAGGGTTAGGGTTCCCACACGGCCATATTTCCATGTTACAGCGCTTGTTTTATGGAAAACAGACTGAAGACAGTCTGTGCTAATTAGCTATCTGCGTCCCCGAACACTTGTGTAAACAGAAGACAGACACCACAAACTTGTTCTCACTGAAAAATACTGTCTGCTGCAACTGTGTTTTTTGCATTTGTGAAATTATTTTTATATGATATGAAAGTAGAGGGGTTTATGTTTCTAGAACCATGCTGAAATTGAGAATCGTTTCAGTATGGAGTATTTGGCTGTTTTGGCTACCAGAGCCAATTCTCCCTTTTAACAGAACATGTAAGGTCCTTGGACAAAGGAGTAACATTCGTCCAATGTTGGGCTACAGCTAACATAGCTCTCAAACCCTTTTCTCCATTGGGTTTTCAGCGGTTAGCTTCGCCCACGGCTGGCCATGTGAACTACAATTTCAACACTGTTAGCAACGTCAGTAATAGAGGTCGACCGATTTATGATTTTTCAATGCTGATACCGATTATTGGAGGACCAAAAAAAGCCGATAACGATTAATATATTTATTTATTTGTAATAATGACAATTACAATAATACTGAATTAACAATGAGCACTTATTTTACCTTAATATAATACATAAATATAATCAATTTAGTCTCAAATAAATAATAAAACATGTTCAATTTGGTTTAAATAATGCACAGTGTTGGAGAAGAAGGTGAAAGTGCAATATGTGCCATGTAAAAAAGCTCAAGTTTAAGTTCCTTGCTCAGAATATGAGAACATATGAAAGCTGGTGGTTCCTTTTAACATGAGTCTTCAATATTCCCAGTTAAGAAGTTTTAGGTTGTAGTTATTATAGGAACTATTTCTCTCCATACCATTTGTATTTCATATACCTTTGACTATTGGATGTTCTTATAGGCACTTTAGTATTGCCAGCCTAATCTCGGGAGTTGATAGGCTTGAAGTCATAAACAGTGCTGGGCTTCAAGCATTGCGAAGAGCTGTTGGCAAACGCAGGAAAGTGCTGTTTGAATGAATGCTTACGAGCCTGCTACCTACCACCGCTCAGTCAGCCTGCCACGCGGTCTCCTCGTGGATTGCAATATAATCGACTATAATTGTCGTCCAAAAATGCAGATTACGGATTGTTAGGAAAACTTGAAATCGTCCCTAATCGGTTGACCTCTAGTCAATAACCATCGCTTGGAAAACAGTTTTCAAAACATTTGGCCAGTGCTCTAAATTAGAAGTGTTAATGTAGCATTGGTGTTCCCAACTTAAACAAAGTTAGAAGCGCCACATAAAATTTAGGCACAGCAGAAAATACTTTTTTTGATTGAGATACAGCCTAAAGGAATTCTAGCTACTTTTGAAGCACATGTTGTGCCCTAGAAACTAATATATAACACTGTAAATAAGTCTGTTGTGGAATATTAGGTTTCTATACTGTGTAAAAACTATTGTCCTATTTTTTTTTTTATTTAACTAGGCAAGTAGGTTAAGAACAAATTCTTATTTACAATGACGGCCTACACTGGCCAAACCCGGACAACGCTGGGCCAATTGTGCGCCACCCTATGGGACTCCCAATCAGGCTGTGATACAGCCTGGATTCGAACCAGGGACTGTAGTGACGCCTCAAGCACTGAGATGCAGTGCCTTAGACTGCTGTGCCACTCGGGAGCCCCCAATGCATTACATTAAATTGAACACTGTCTTTATAAACGTCTGGTTTGGGATGATTAAATGCAAGAGATCTGTCATTCATTCATTGCTATTACCATTGATCTGTCCAATTTCCTCTGTTGAGGTTCTTAGCTAGCTAGACCACAAGGTAACATGACTGAACAAAGTCTAAACAAATGGTTAACGACGTTGACGCGTGAGTAGTTTTAGAACGGCCCGCGACATGGTTTATGAATGTGAAATGCGGTTCTGGCGATCAGCTATAGGAGGATAAAAATGGTGCGCCAGTAATATGGGTCAGATCTTTTGACCTGGTGGAGCTAGAAGCAAGCCGTTTTCGCTGTAGTAATGGTGCAACAATGGCGCTAATGGATCTGCACTCGCTTGTTTCTCTAGTTGCACATTGCTCCCAAAATAAAACTCTTGGTTGCACAGAAACATATTTAGTCGCATATGAGACCAAATTGGGCTCACTTTAGAGCCCTGCAAATGGCCTTTATGTTTCATATCAGAGAGGGGGGAAATATTTCAAATAAAATAACATGTACTTACTATAATGTTAGCAGATTGGCACAGATCCATACGCTGTGTGTGCCTCCAGTTGACGGACTACACTTCCTCCCCTGTTATGCTTATGCACAGGTGGTCTCTTCTGTCTGTTTTTCGGTAAACAAGTTATGTAACATGGAGATATGATCACGTGGGAACACTAACCCTATGAAGGTGTGTAATAAGGTGTGTAATGTCGCTGATATTAAAGATACGTTCATTATGTTTCCAAAACCGTACCGCAAGTGATGCGTGTTAGCATTTAGTGTCCAGGCTCTTAACAAGTCCCCCAGGAAGAAGATACCTTCATCTATATGCACTAAAGGTAGTTGGTGCCTATGAATGGGCTACAGCTAACATACTGTAACTATTAACTACGTAATATGTGGCCCATGCAGGACTTGAAAGCATCTCTGTTGCCAGTACCATCAATGCTCCAACTCTTTGATCTGTATTGTATTTATGTCTCTCAACATTCGCTCTCGTTTGTTCAGTCATGGCAGCAATCCGAAAGAAACTGGTCATAGTGGGAGACGGAGCGTGCGGGAAGACCTGTCTGCTCATCGTATTCAGTAAAGACCAGTTCCCCGAGGTCTACGTGCCCACTGTCTTCGAGAACTATGTTGCTGACATTGAGGTCGACAGCAAACAGGTAAAGTCTTCTCCCTTTGTTTTTTCAACCTGTATTTCTCTCGCTGTAAATTACATTATCATACAAAGAAGGACGATCAATGAGAATTAACAGAATCAAAATCTGCCAACAGTCACCACTGCCACTGGCTCCTCCCAATTTGCAACCTCACTCAAGGCTTGCCCAAATTGGTAGGTGCCAATTAGTGGCAGACTGTTGGCAGATATCACATTTTGTTTCCATTGATTTTTCTAAGCAGTAAGTTGCCCAGCTGTGTGTAATTATGTCGTATTGTTGACTTTTCCTACAATTAAATGTGGATTGGCCGTTCTGCAATCTGCATCATGCCTCTTCACTGTTTCATAATAGATCAGAAACACTGTATAAGCTTTAACTGGGAAGTTGGGCACAGTTGGTTGATGTCTCTTGAAATCCATTGGCAGGTTGAGTTGGCACTATGGGATACAGCAGGCCAGGAGGACTATGATAGGCTCCGTCCCCTCTCTTACCCAGATACTGATGTCATCCTCATGTGCTTTTCCATTGATAGCCCCGACAGTTTGGGTGAGTATTTATGTCGCTACACGCACAGACACCCACACATAGCAGCTCTGTCAGACATCAATACAACTGTACATACACATGCATACACATTCACTTTTGTGACACCGGGTCCTGTTTTGGTGACAGAGCTTTGACAGAATTGGAAAGCACACCTACACCCACACACAATCAGAGGAATTGTACCTGGACAGTAGGGCTGGGTGACTTGGCCAAAACCTCATATCCCAATATAGGTAATTTCATATCCCGATAATGATACATATCACGATATAGCACATTTTCTGTAAATTCAATGAATAAATAGTTTATATAAAATGACCACATGTAAAGGCCTATTTCTTATTACATTTTGAATTATACTCAACAAAATAAAATAATCAAATATGAGTAAGTACATTTATAACCTGTGCAAATTTTCAATTAAGCATGTAACAAAATATAAAATATGAATGTATAAAATCTAAAGGTAAATAGAAAACAACCTTTCGGTTACTAGGCCAACGCTCTAACCACTAGGCTACCCTGCCACCCCAAAAGCATTGTCCAATTGACAAAAAATATTGCCGTAAAGAGTGATTTGCGACAAGAAAATAAACGATAGAAAAACGTCTAGCGTTTCATATTATGCTCTATCGTCACACGATATATATATCGCCCAGCCATACTGGACAGCCTTGATTAGTAAGCTGAAGAAGTTTGCTCTCGCTAACTCCTACTGGCCTTGACTTCTTCCCTTCCCCCTTGTTTAGAAAACATCCCGGAGAAGTGGACTCCAGAAGTCAAACACTTCTGCCCTAACGTTCCCATTATCCTAGTGGGCAACAAAAAGGACCTGCGTAACGACGAGCACACCCGCAGAGAGCTAGCCAAGATGAAGCAGGTACAGTCAGTCTCTCTCTCTCAATCTCACACACACACACACACACACACAATTCTCAGAAGATCAATATCTGGCTTTCCTGATTCCACATTCTGACTCCCCACCCCTCGCAGGAGCCTGTGAAGCCAGAGGAGGGCCGTGACATGGCGAACCGGATCAGTGCCTTCGGCTACATGGAGTGCTCTGCAAAGACCAAGGATGGCGTGAGGGAAGTGTTTGAGATGGCCACGAGGGCGGCGCTACAGGCCCGGCGGGGGAAGCAGAGACATAAATGCCTCCTACTGTAAAAGGAGGGAAGGCGTGAGGGACACGGCCTCCCACTGAGTACAAGGGGAACGATAGAAGATAAGAAATGAGGTCTTATTCCCACCCTTCGCTCCAAAAAAGACTGTGCTCACCAGTTTTTACTAAAGGTGTAATGCTTTTAATTTTCTGTCTTAAAGCAAAACAAGTGAAATAGTCATGGTTTTGTCAGTATTCAACATTGATGATGGGGTTATGGAAATGCTTTTTTTGTACTTGTACATGAGTGAATCTGCCATATCAACATTTCCCTTGTGAACCTGTACGGCCATGTAACTGATGTAGTCAGCCAGGGGTGTAATCATTAGTCCAAAACGTTTTGCAAAGCAAACTTAGTTTCTAATGGACAAATTCAGGTAGGTCCCTCCCCGTTTTTGATCTGTTTGGTTCCTAGTGAATACACCCCAGGGGATCTATTGTTGTGTCATACCTGCCAATTAAGTGCTTGAGCCCTGCCCACTGAACTGAGGAACATTTCCACAGCCAATCCGGGAGGGGTACCCATACACTGTGACCCATAGTCTTTAATTTTTGATTATGCACAGGCATAAAATTGTTGAAATAAACGTGCTTCATATAAAACCCCATGTGCGTCTATTCATAAGCACCCACATGGACAGTTTTTGAACACTTAATTTAGCACATGGACATTTTGTATCTGTGTGTAATAACTAACTTTAAGATTCTTGACAGTTCATGGGAACTGGATGATGGCAGAGGTTGATACAGATACATATGTTAAATATTTGTTTTAAATTATTTCTGAGAGTTTACTATTGAAAAGAACAAATGAGTTCTGCTTCCATAATCTGTCCGTACTGAGTTCCCAGCACTCAAGACAAATAGGTCTTCGATTTTAGGTCTTTGGTGTGATTGCCGAATTTGGTCAACACAATATTGTTTCAACGTGCAAATATAGCTTTTTGTAACGTATTGTGTGCTTTACTTTTTACATCGTTGGATCGTACCTTGCGTCACATTATGCCTGTTTTCACTACATTTACATTCCTGAGGGGTCTGTCATTAGGCTATGGCACAGTCTACTGGGCGTGTTCGGTAAAATGAGGTGACACGACAATGGATCTCACATGATTGTCATGCGAGAGCTGGGGCTGTATTTATGAAGTATCTCTGAGTAGGAGTGCTGATCTATCACAGCCATTGCAATCAGCCCCACAGCCACCAGGGAGCGATAGAAGATCCAGCCAGAGGCGATGGTGAGCAGGAAGACACACAGGGCGAAGAGCTTCCGCCCCAAGCTAACCAGCTGTCAGAATAGGGATCCAGTCCACTGTGGATAAATTAACAAAGGACATGATGGTAACTCTTCATTTTAATGGGTCCTTATTACAGTGTAATTACATGTGTAATTACACTAACAAGTGTTGTAGTTAACTGTAACAACTCATAGTTACATTGTAATAATGTAACTGCTTGTAATTGTGGTATGTAACTACATGGTAACTTTACAAGCAAAGTTGTGGGGTTTGCTCTTCAAAAGTTTAAAACGTTGTACTTTGATTATATTATTAAAATAGTGAAATCATTTTTAATTCCCATCGATAGTCAGTAGATTTGGTCAGTAGTTATGTGGTTGTGGTCTGTAGTTGTGTTTTTGTGGTCACTAGATGTGGTTAGCAGTAGTGTGGTTGTGGTCAGTAGTTGTGTGCTTATGGTCAGTAGTTGTGTGGTTGTGGTTAGAAATTGTGTGGTTTAGGTCAGTAGTTGTGGTCAAAAGTTGTGTGGTCAGAAGTTGTGTGGTTGTGGTCAGTAGTTGTGTGGTGGTTTGAAAATGGGATTCTGGTCAATAGTTGTGTTTGTGGTCAGTTGTTGTGGTCAGTGGATGAGTGGTCAGTAGTGTGGTTGAGGTCAGAAGTTGTGTTTTTTGTCTGAAAATGTGTGATTCTGATCAGTAGTTGTGTGGTTGGTCAGTAGTTGTGTGGTTGTGGTCAGAATTTGTGTAGTTGTATGGTTGTGGTCAGAAGTTGTGTGTTTTGTCGTAAACTGTGTGGTTCTGGACGGTAGTTGTGTTTTTGTGGCCACTAGATGTGGTTAGCAGTAGTGTGGTTGTGGTCAGTAGTTGTGAGGTTGTGGTCAGAGGTTGTGTGGTTGTGGTCAGTTGTTGTGGTCAGTAGTTGTGTGGTCAGAATGTGTGTGGTTGTGGTCAGAATTTGTGTTGTTTTGGTCAGTAGTTGTATGGTTGTTGTCAGAGGTTGTGTGGTTCTGTTTAGTAGTTGTGTTTTTGTGGCCACTAGATGTGGTTAGCAGTAGTGTGGTTGTGGTCAGTAGTTGGGTGTTTGGTCAGTAGCTGTGTGGTTGTGGTCACAAGTTGAGTGGTCAATAGTTGTGTGGTTGTGGTCAGCAGTTGTGTGGTTGTGGTCACTAGATGTGTGGTTGTGGTCTCTAGATGTGTGGTTGTGGTCAGTAGATGAGTGGTCAGTAGTTGTGTGGTCAGAATTTGTGTGGTTGTAGTCAGAAGTTGTGTGCTTCTGGTCAGCAGTTGTGTGGTTGTGATCAGTAGTTGTGGTCACTAGATGTGTGAATGTGGTCACTAGATGTGTGATTGTGGTCAGTTGTTTTGGTCAGTAGTTGTGTGGATCTAGTCTGTAGTTATGGTTCAGTTGTTGAATGGTCGATATTTGTGTTGTTGTGGTCTGTAATTGTCGTTATTCTCTTCACTCTCGTCATCATTTTTGCTCTCTGTGTCTGTGAATATCCTAGCAATGTTTTTTTCTAACTTGTTGGGTTAGTGGTCCAAACCGCAGGAAAATATTTTATTGGCTGTCTTCTGACATGATTTACAGCAGCTAGAAAGAGAGCAGGCGATTGGTTACTAAAACGGCTCTAGTTACAGATTGGTACACACTTATCCGATTTCTGATTTGACAAGCAGAGAAGTAGGGGAAGATTTCATACATTGTAACATCTTTCTCTAATTTGTTGTGTTAGTGGTGAAAACTTTTTTGGGAAAAGTGGTAATGCAGTTACTAAAACAGCTGTACCGTAAGATCTGTAGGGAATATTTTGGTTCCCGTGACCAGATATGAATAGCAGAGAAGTAGACGAATATTCCATCTAGCTTAAACGGTGTAGGAGGAGTAGAGTGCTAAAGAATAATAATAATAAGAAGAATAAATATGTTGAATATCTAAGATGGGGCTCTTGCTGTGCAAGTCCCACAATTATAGAGGTGTAACAATGAATGCTTGTTACCATGCTTGTTACAAATGGGCAGGTTTCCACTAAATTCACCAACTTAGTGTTTCACTTCTAATTAGCATAATACAAAATCCCCATCAAAATCCATAAATTTAAAATAGAGATTTGTTTTTTTGCATGGGCTACGTCTCAATCCACTGCATCCACCTATGTTGTCCTTCCGTATCTGCAGTGGAAGGTGTTACCAGCCCTGTACACATAGGTTTCCTCCAACACCTTAAAGTCCTGATGCCGAGTTACCTCGGTGTACACCAGGTGTTATGCTTGGGGTCATTGTCCATTTGGAAGACCCATTTGCGACCAAGCTTTAACTTCCTGACTGATGTCTTGAGATGTTGCTTCAATATATCCACATAGTTTTCCTTCCTCATGATGCCATCTATTTTGTGAAGTGCACCAGTCCCTCCTGCAGCAAAGCACCCCCACAACATGATGCTGCCACCCCGGTGATTCATGGTTGGGATGGTGTTCTTCGGCTTGCAAGCCTCCTCCTTTTCCTCCAAACATAACGATGGTCATTATGGCCAAACAGTTCTATTTTTGTTTCATCAGACCAGAGGACATTTCTCCAAAAAGTACGATCTTTGTCCCCATGTGCAGTTGCAAACCGTAGTCTGGCTTTTTTATGGCGGTTTTGGAGCAGTGGCTTCTTCCTTGCTTAGCGGCCTTTCAGGTTATGTAGATATAGGACTCGTTTTACTGTTGATATAGATACATTTGTACCTGTTTCCTCCAGCATCTTCACAAGGTCCTTTGCTGTTGTTCTGGGATTGATTTGCACTTTTCTCACCAAAGTCCGTTAATCTCTAGGAGACAGAACGCGTCTCCTTCCTGAGCGGAATGACGTCCGTGTGGTCCCATGGTGTTTATGCTTGCGTACTATTGTTTGTACAGATGAACCAGACTTGTGGAGGTCTAAAAATTTTTTTCTGAGGTCTTGGCTGATTTCTTTTGATTTTCCCATGATGTCAAGCAAAGAGGCACAGAGTTTGATGGTAGGCCTTGAAATACATCCACAGGTACACCTCCAATTGACTCAAATGATGTCAATTAGCCTATCAGAAGCTTCTAAAGCCATGACATAATTTTCAGAAATTTTCCAAGCTGTTTAAAGGCACAGCCAGCTTAGTGTATGTAAACTTCTGACCCACTGTAATTGTGATACAGTGAATTATAAGTGAAATAATCTGTCTGTAAACAATTGTTGGAAAAATTACTTGTGTCATGCACATAGTAGATGTCTTAACCGACTTGCCAAAACGATAGTTTGTTGACAAGAAATTTGTGGAGTGGTTGAAAAATGAGTTTTAATGATTCCAACCTAAATGTATGTAAACTTCCGACTTCAACTGTACATGTCAGTTGTTTTGCTCTACGACCACAAGCCTCACAAGACTAATCTGAAGGTAGCCGGGTACCAATTTAAAAAATAAATGGACGTATGGAGATAGTTTGGTGACTAAAATAAGGGGTTAAATACAAAAAATACAACAAAAAGGCTTTCCTGATCTTTCTTATAATTCTCAGATATAGGACAGACACCTCAGAACAAACTTAACTGTGAGTCAGGGTTAGAGTTCATTCTTATAGTGTTATCCTGTGTTTGTGTGTTTGTTCAGGTCAGCTGGTTAAAATGCTGGTGTACACCGAGGTAACTCGGCATCGGGACTTTAAGGAGTTGGAGGAAAGCTATGTGTACAGTCCACAAAGTCCCTTCAACCGAGGCAGAGGCCCTAGCTTCAGGTAACACATATCCATCAAAATAACCAATATTTGTATCTTACAAATCCTTTGTTTCAGATTCATCAACGGATTCCCACATAGCAGTAAACTCAAATTGATTATCTTGATTTTAAATACATACAGTCATTCAAAGTCTCACACTGTGGATGTAACATGGTGTGTGTTTCAGATCTAATGGGGCTGTTTGACAAGCACAGGTTCAGGAAACTGCTCCTGTTCATCCTTAACTTTGAGGAGGGCGACCTGCGGACCCACCAGGACATGGACCCCAACAGGACCGGCATGAGAGAGTTGTTCATGGAATTCCTTGGCCACGTCTTGGCCCTGTACTGCAGTGACGAGTCAGTACAAATGTTAAACAGACAGAAAAACAGACAGGCACGCACACACACACATATTCTCTAAAGTATACGCCACAACTCAACAGAATATAAATTGAAGCCAAGATGCAAACTTTTCGAATGTCCCTGCCTTCACAGCTACTTGGAACGGCTGTGCATCCAGACCATAAGACGGCTCAAGCTGTATTCTGAGTCTATGGCTCGCTAAAACTGCAGTCCCTACCTCTTTCCATTGTGTGGGCTAGGATAGTATTCATTCCTTTACTCTTGTGTGTATAAGGTAGTTGTTGTGAATTTGTTAGATTAGTTGTTAGATACTACTGCATGGTCGGAACTAGAAGCACAAGCATTTCTGCTAACCATGTGTATGTGACAAATAAAATTTGATTTGATTTGATATAGCTACCAAAGGGCTTTGCCAGGTAATACACACACACACATGCAGGCACTCAGAATGCATTAATATATTAACTTCAAGTGTTTTTATGATGGTGTTGTATATGTCCCCAAAGTAAACCCTCACTATTCCTGTGTGTCTCATGTTAAGTGCATGGAGGGACCTACATGTTAAACAGAGAGGTGGAAGAGATTGTGATGGACAAGGGCAAAGGGGTAGTAGTGAAATCTGAAGGAGCAGTGAGTGGTTGATGAAATAGAGTGGATAAGAGAGAAAGAGAGTGTTGAAGAGGGAATTAATGAATTCATGGATGAATGGATTAAATAATGAATGAGACATGGTAGTGCATGAATTACAGGAAAGTGGGCTGAATGTCAGTTGGGTAAATTAGTAGAAGTAGAACCTAATATTTCTCTCTCTTTATCAAGCTGTTTCACTGTAAACAGCTGATCTCTCACCCCAGCTACGTGCTGGGTGAAGAAGGTGGGCCAGGTTACACAGGTCATCTGTTCACTGAATCATCCAATCAAATACACCCATGAACTCCTGCCAAATCATCATCCCTCAAGCAAAGTCCACAGGAAATCAGGTATGGCACAATGAATACACTAGAAGTTAGACAAAGGCATACCCCAAATACCAAACAGGTTAAATGTGAATACAATATGTTAGACTTGGGATTAATCATAACTTGACCCTATTTGTTTTTCAGACATCTATGTATGGTGTACTACGCTCACAACATCGGGGATGTATATCGCCATGGTGAACACCACTGTAGAGACCAGTAACCCAGAGAAGTAAGTGCAGCCTGGGATGGAAATGCTGGAGCCCATTCATCAGAAGTAAGTTCTACACAACCGTGGCCTAAGGTGGTCTAGCAGTCTTAGCCACAGCCTCCGGCACAAATGTTTGCAGTGTTGGCATACGTTTGAATCCGGCTACTGCCCTTTGACACAACCTCTCTATATCTTTCTCCACTGTCACCCTCTATCTGTTCAATAGTCAGAAAATACCTTAAAAGTCACACAACCTACTGTTACACCAAGAGTCATATGTACAGTATATTGTAATGACACAACCAATTTCACACACTAAAGAATTAATGTGATTGGTTTACAGATTTGTTTCTGTCACCAACATGATGGTCCCCATTGATGATGGAAGGAAAAGTCAGGTAAGGGGCTACCTTCAATATATTGTATTGTCCTTAACCCCACACCTAGTGACCTTCCCAAGAGGTTCAGATCTTTTGGTGTTTCAGGTCCTGGTCGGGGCTACTCCCTTAATTCGATACACGTTAAGTACTTGGAATAGAGAAGCGTGGGGACACGCTCTCCTGAAGGAAGGGGGTAGTGTATTGACCTTAAGCCAACACCTAGTAACCTGTTGAGAGGTTTATTTGTCACGTGCGCCGAATACAACAGGTGTAGACCTTACAGTGAAATGCTTACTTACAGGCTCTAACCAACAGTTCAAAAAAGCTATTAGGTGAACAATAGGTAAGTAAAGAAATAAAACAACAGTAAAAAGAAAGGCTATATACAGTAGCGAGGCTGTAAAAGTAGCGAGGCTATAAAAGTAGCGAGGCTACATACAGACACCGGTTCGTCAGGCTGATTGAGGTAGTATGTACATGTAGCTATGGTTAAAGTGACTATGCATATATGATGAACAGAGAGTAGCAGTAGCGTAAAAAAGGGGTTGGCGGGTGGTGGGACACAATGCAGATAGCCCGGTTAGCCAATGTGCGGGAGCACTGGTTGGTCGGCCTAATTGAGGTAGTATGTACATGAATGTATAGTTAAAGTGACTATGCATATATGATAAACAGAGAGTAGCAGCGTAAAAAGAGGGGTTGGGGGGGATACACAATGCAAATAGTCTGGGTAGCCATTTGATTACCTGTTCAGGAGTCTTATGGCTTGGGGGTAAAAACTGTTGAGAAGCCTTTTTGTCCTAGACTTGGCACTCCGGTACCGCTTGCCATGCGGTAGTAGAGAGAACAGTCTATGACTGGGGTGGCTGGGGTCTTTGACAATTTTTAGGGCCTTCCTCTGACACCGCCTGGTGTAGAGGTCCTGGATGGCAGGCAGCTTAGCCCCAGTGATGTACTGGGCCGTACGCACTACCCTCTGTAGTGCTTTGCGGTCAGAGGCCGAGTAATTGCCGTACCAAGCAGTGATGCAACCAGTCAGGATGCTCTCGATGTTGCAGCTGTAGAACCTTTTGAGGATCTCAGGACCCATGCCAAATCTTTTTAGTTTCCTGTGAGGGAATAGGCTTTGTCGTGCCCTCTTCACGACTGTCTTGGTGTGTTTGGACCATTTTAGTTTGTTGGTGATGTGGACACCAAGGAACTTGAAGCTCTCAACCTGCTCCACTACAGCCCTGTCGATGAGAATGGGGGTGTGCTCGGTCCTCCTTTTCCTGTAGTCCACAATCATCTCCTTAGTCTTGATCACGTTGAGGGATAGGTTGTTATTCTGGCACCACCCGGCCAGGTCTCTGACCTCCTCCCTAAAGGCTGTCTCGTCGTTGTTGGTGATCAGGCCTACCACTGTTGTGTCGTCTGCAAACTTAATGATGGTGTTGGAGTCGTGCCTGGCCATGCAGTCGTGGTTGAACAGGGAGTACAGGAGGGGGCTGAGCACGCACCCCTGGGGGGCTCTAGTGTTGAGGATCAGCGTGGCAGATGTGTTGCTACCTACCCTCACCACCTGGGGGCGGCCCGTCAGGAAGTCCAGGATCCAGTTTCAGAGGGAGGTGTTTAGTCCCAGGATCCTTAGCTTAGTGATGAGCTTTGAAGGAAATATGGTAATGAACCCTGAGCTGTAGTCAATGAATAGCATTCTCACATAAGTGTTCCTTTTGTCCAGTTGGGAAAGGGCAGTGTGGAGTGCAGTAGAGATTGCATCATCTGTGGATCTGTTTGGGCGGTATGCAAATTGGAGTGGGTCTAGGGTTTCTGGGATAATGGTGTTGATGTGAGCCGTTACCAATCTTTCAAAGCACTTCATGGCTACGTACGTGAGTGCTACGAGTCTGCAGTCATTTAGGCAGATTGCCTTTGTGTTCTTGGGCACAGTGACTGTGGTGGTCTGCTTGAAACATGTTGGTATTACGGACTCAATCCGGGACATGTTGAAAATGTCAGTGAAGACACCTGCCAGTTGGTCAGCACGTGCCCGGAGCACACGTCCTGGTAATCAGTCTGGCCCCGCAGCCTTGTGAATGTTGACCTGTTTAAAGGTCTTACTCACGTCGGCTACGGAGAGCGTGATCACACAGTCGTCTGGACGTTCCTCCCATTTTGAACGTTGGTTTGATTCCCACTGGGGTCTCCTATACAAAAATGTATGCACACGCTTGGACAAAAGCGTCTGCTAAATGGCAAATATTACAATACTATTATATTGCGGTTGTCTGTCATGTCTTTATTTTCGTGTTTTTTAAGCAGCCCTTAGATTGACCTCTTGTATCTCCCAGAATTCCCTGCTTGACAGCTACTGTATGTCAATGTTCCATTTATCATGTGGTAGATGATCTTATACTCTCTTTGATGGTATTGAGACTGGAGAGTGGTCCGCTAAATAACTTCCTGTTGATTTAATACCCTGTCTAATAAACACCACACTTAATTTGACTGTGGCCTGTGCATCATTATAGAGTATAGAGACAAAGTGGAGTCACAATTCAACGGCTCAGACACGAGATGTATGTGGCAGGGTCTACAGACAATCACGGACTACAAAGGGAAAACCAGCCACGTTGCGGACACCGACGTCTTGCTTCCGGACAAGCTAAACACCTTCTTCGCCTGCTTTGAGGATAACACAGTACCACCGATGCGGCCCGCTACCAAAGACTGTGGGCTCTCCTTCTCCGTGGCTGACCGTGGCCGACATTTAAGTGTGTTAACCCTTGCAAGGCTGCCGGCCCAGACGGCATCCCTAGCCGCGTCTTCAGAGCATGCGCAGACCATCTGGCTGTAGTGTTTACAGACATATTCAATCTCTCCCTATACCAGGCTGCTGTTTCCACTCGCTTTAAGATGTCCACCATTGTTCCTGTACCCAAGAAAGCAAAGGTAACTGAGCTAAATAACTATCACCCAGTAGCACTCACTTCTGTCATCATGAAGTGCTTGGAGAGGCTAGTTAAGGATCATATCACCTCTACCTTACCTGTCACCCTAGACCCACTTCAATTTGCTTACCGCCCCAATAGATTCACAGACGATGCAATCGCCCTCACACTGCCCTATCCCATCTGGACAAGAATACCTATGTAAGAATGTTGTTCATTGACTATAGCTCAGCCTTCAACACCATAGTACCCTCCAAGCTCATCATTAAGCTCAGGGTCCTGGGTCTGAACCCCGCCCTGTGCAACTGGGTCCTGGACTTCCACTTCACTGATCCTCAACACAAGGGCCCCACAAGGGTGAGTGCTCATCCCCCTCCTGTACTCCATGTTCACTCATGACTGCATGGCCACGCACGCCTCCAACTCAATCATAAAGTTTGCAGACGACACTACAGTGGTAGGCCTGATTATCAACAATGACGGGACAGCCTACAGAGAGGAGGTGAGGGCCCTGGGAGTGTGGTGCCAGGAAAATAACTTCTCACTCAATGTTGGCAAAACAATAGGAGCTCTCCAGAGGGTGGTGCGGCCTGCCCAACGCATCACCAGGGGCAAACTACCTGCCCTCAAGGACACCTACGTCACCCGATGTCACAGGAAGGCCAAAAATATCATCAAGGACAACAACCACCCGAGCCACTACCTGTTCACCCTGCTATCATCCAGAAGGCGAGGTCAGTACAGGTGCATCAAAGCTGGGACCGAGAGACTGAAAAACAGCTTCTATCTCAAGGCCATCAGACTGTTAAATAGCCATCACCAGGCGGCTTTCACCCGGATTATTTAACCCTGCACCGTAAGAGGCTGCTGCCCCATATACATAGACTTTAAATCATTGGCCACTTAATAATGGAACACTATTCACTTTAATATTTACATATTTTTGCTTTACTCATCTCATATATACATACTGTATTCTATTCTACTGTATTTTAGTCTAAGCCACTCCAACATTGCTCTTCTTAATTCGTATATATTTCTTAATTCCATTCTTTTATTTTTAGGTTGTGTGTATTGTTGTGAATTGTTAGATATTACTGCACTGTTGGAGCTAGAAACACACGCATTTCGCTACACCCGCAATAACATCTGCTAAACGTGTTTGTGACAAATAAAATTTGATTTGATTTATATTCTTCCGAGTTTAGTGTATTAGGAGAGTATGTCATTGCGTGTGAATGAATGGTCATGTGTTTGTGTGGTGAAGCAAAACTAGATTGATGATTAGTGGATACACGTATCCTGCAGATTATCTCTGAGAAGAACAAAGCCATTGGAATTGTGTTACATATTGCATTATGTTCTATTTTTTGAGACGGATAGAGAAACGGGTGGTTCGGAGAGTTAAGGGTAGAAGATACACAATGAGATTAAAGAGGTTTACTAATCCAAATGAAGGACAGTCAACTTGGGTATATCCCATATGCTCTCACTCACTGAATTATTGATATGAATCAATGTCTTTCTGTTCCATTTAGTAAATTGCTCATGATAATCAGCAAAAGGTGGTCAATGACGTGAACATGTCAACATTACTCATTATCTTTAACACATGCAATTAAATAAATACAAAAAAACTATTTGTTGTAGATATTGTTTATTGCTTCAATAGTACCATGCCATATGTATTTACAATGATACAGATAAAAAAACACTATAAAACACCCCCTCCAAATCATATCCTTCAATGCTCATAAATACATAAATGCCAACACACTCCACTTCTCTTTTTCATTTTCACATTTCATCTTCCCGTACCCACACACACAAACTTCTAGAAATGTCTCACCCTGTTCACATAAAACCATGATACAATCTTTGAGCAAGGAGAGTGCAATGGCAAAAAACATACAATTCAGCACCTGAAAAAGGACAGATTGATCCAGATCATGCTTCCTAGAGTGGTGAACAAACATCCTCTTTTCCATCAAATCCCTCTTTTCCAAAAATACCTCATGATGTTGTTGTTGCTAGGCTACTCTAGCTCTGTGCTGATTGGAGGAATAATCAGACCAGCCGCCACCACTCACCTTTCACTGCTCAGGAAGTTGCACAAGCGTTTGGCTGAGGAAGGAGAAGGGATGAGTGTCAGAGAGAGAAGAACAATGCAAATTATGGCTGCCCTACACATTCTATAGGCAGGGGCTGCCCATGTCTGTGTATGGATGGAGAGCTTTCCAGAGTGGTGGTGGCACAGTAACTAACTGTGAGAGAAATCTCTTAAGAGGATATTCTAAACCAGGCTTTGGTAAACCTGTCTATAAATGCTCATGTACTGAAATATATTGCACAACCACACATCCCTAATCCTTCTACCGTAGACAGATGTCAGGTGTCCCTACTGTGTCCTGCACTTCCACAGTGATGCCTTTGCTCTTGAGAAGGGCCAGGAGTTTGGGATCAATCAACTCTGACCGACCCCCTGTATCCTGGACCAGAACCTCTGTGGACACAAATCATTCAAGAGACAAATCATGAGCATACAAACACACTACAGCCGTGGCCAAAAGTTTTGAGAATGACACTAAATATTAATTTCCACAAAGTTTGCTGCTTCAGTGTCTTTAGATATTTTTGTCAGATGTTACTATGTAATACTGAAGTATAATTACATGCATTTCATAAGTGTCAAAGGCTTTCATTGACAATTACATGAAGTTGATGCAAAGAGTCAATATTTGCAGTGTTGACCCTTCTTTTTCAAGACCTCTGCAATCCGCCCTGGCATGCTGTCAATTAACTTCTGGGCTACATCCTGACTGATGGCAGCCCATTCTTGCATAATCAATGCTTGGAGTTTGTCAGAATTTGTGGAGTTTTGTTTGTCCACCCGCCTCTTGAGGATTGACCACAAGGTCTCAATGGGATTAAGGTCTGGGGAGTTTCCTGGCCATGGACCCAAAATATCGATGTTTTGTTCCCCGAGCCACTTAGTTATCACTTTTGCCTTATGGCAAGGTGCTCCATCATGCTGGAAAAGGCATTGTTCGTCACCAAACTGTTCCTGGATGTTTGGGAGAAGTTGGTCTCGGAGGATGGGTTGGTACCATTCTTTATTCATGGCTGTGTTCTTAGGCAAAATTGTGAGTGAGCCCACTCCCTTGGCTGAGAAGCAACCCCACACATGAATGGTCTCAGGATGCTTTACTGTTGGCATGACACAGGACTGATGGTAGCGCTCACCTTGTCTTCTCTGGACAAGCTTTTTTCCGAATGCCCCAAACAATCGGAAAGGGGATTCATCAGAGAAATTGACTTTATCCCAGTCCTCAGCAGTCCAATCCCTGTACCTTTTGCAGAATATCAGTCTGTCCCTGATGTTTTTCCTGGAGAGAAGTGGCTTCTTTACTGCCCTTCTTGACACCAGGCCATCCTCCAAAAGTCTTCGCCTCACTGTGCGTGCAGATGCACTCACACCTGCCTGCTGCCATTCCTGAGCAAGCTCTGTACTGGTGGTGCCCCGATCCCGCAGCTGAATCAACTTTAGGAGACGGTCCTGGCGCTTGCTGGACTTTCTTGGGCGCCCTGAAGCCTTCTTCACAACAATTGAACCGCTCTCCTTGAAGTTCTTGATGATCCGATAAATGGTTGATTTAGGTGCAATCTTACTGGCAGCAATATCCTTGCCTGTGAAGCCCTTTTTGTGCAAAGCAATGATGACGGCACGTGTTTCCTTGCAGGTAACCATGGTTGACAGAGGAAGAACAATGATTCCAAGCACCACCCTCCTTTTGAAGCTTCCAGTCTGTTATTCGAACTCAATCAGCATGACAGAGTGATCTCCAGCCTTGTCCTCCTCAACACTCACACCTGTGTTAACGAGAGAATCACTGACATGATGTCAGCTGGTCCTTTTGTGGCAGGGCTGAAATGCAGTGGAAATGTTTTTGGGGGATTCAGTTCATTTACATGGCAAAGAGGGACTTTGCAATTTATTGCAATTCATCTGATCACTCTTCATGACATTCTGGAGTATATGCAAATTGCCATCATACAAACTGAGGCAGCAGACTTTGTGAAAATTTATATTTGTGTCATTCTCAAAACTTTTGGCCACGACTGTATAGCCATACCTCTGAAGTGGAATTCACAAAAACGTTTAACTATTTATAACAAATGACCTATAATTCACTGTGTTTATTTTGTCTGTGTATGCCAGGGAAATGTACTTCTGTCTTTGCATCTTGCATGAGGTTGTGTATTCATACATTTGAGTATCACATTTTTTTGTCCATCATAATTTGTGTCATCTTGACTGAAGTATAATTGAATTACAGTACCAGTCAAAAGTTTGGACACACCTACTCATTCAAGGGTTTTTCTTTATTTTTACTATTTTCTACATTGTAGAATAATAGTGAAGACAACAAAACTATGAAATAACACTTATTGAATCATGTCGTAACCAAAAAGGTGTTAAACAAATCAAAATGTATTTTATATTTGAGATTCTTCAAGGTAGCCACCCTTTGCCTTGATGACAGCTTTGCACACTCTTGGCATTCTCTCAACCAGCTTCACCTGGAATGCTTTTCCAACAGTGTTGAAGGAGTTCCCACATATGCTGAGCACTTGTTGGCTGCTTTTCCTTCACTCTGAGGTCCAACTCATCCCAAACCATCTCAATTGGGTTGAGGTCAGGTGATTGTGGAAGCCAGGTCATCTGATGCAGCACTCAATCACTCTCCTTGTTCAAATAGCCCTTACACAGCCTGGAGGTGTGTTTTGGGTCATTGTCTGGTTAGACTGTAAACTCTCCTTCCAGACTCACATTAAGCATCTCCAATCCAAAATTAAATCTAGAATCGGCTTCCTATTTCGCAAAAAAGCATCCTTCACTCATGCTGCCAAACATACCCTCGTAAAACTGGCCATCCTACCGATCCTCGACTTCGGCGTCATTTGTCATTTATAAAATAGCCTCCAACACTCTACTCAACAAATTGAATGCAGTCTATCACAGTGCCATCCGTTTTGTCACCAAAGCCCCATATACTACCCACCACTGCGACCTGTACGCTCTTGTTGGCTGGCCCTCGCTTCATACTCATCGCCAAACCCACTGGCTCCAGGTCATCTACAAGTCTCTTATAGGTAAAGTCCCGCCTTATCTCACCTCACTGGTCACCATAGCAGCACCCACCCGTAGCACGCTCTCCAGCAGGTATATCTCACTGGTCACCCCCAAAGTCAATTCCTCCTTTGGCCGCCTTTCCTTCCAGTTCTCTGCTGCCAATGACTGGAACGAACTGCAAAAATTCACTGAAGCTGGAGACCCATAACTCCCTCACTAGCTTTAAGCACCAGCTGTCAGAGCAGCTCACAGATCACTGCACCTGTACATAGCCCATCTGTAAACAGCCCATCCAAGTACCTCATCCCCATACTGTATTCATTTATTTATTTATATATTGCTTCTTTGCACCCCAGTATCTCTACTTGCACATTCATCTTCTGCACATCTACCATTCCAGTGTTCAATTGCTATATTGTAATTATTTCACCACCATGGCCTATTTATTGCCCTACCTCAGTTATCTTACCTAATTTGCACTCACTGTATATATATTATTTTTTCTACTGTATTATTGACTGTATGTTTGTTTATTCCATGTGTAACTCTGTGTTGTTGTATGTGTCGAACTGCTGTGCTTTATCTTGGCCAGGTCGCAGTTGTAAATGAGAACTTGTTCTCAACTAGCCTACCTGGTTAAATAAAGGTGGAATCATTTTTTTAAATAAATTGTCCTGGTGAAAAATAAATGATAGTCCTACTAAGAGCAAACCAGATGGGATGGCATATCGCTGCAGAATGCTGTGGTAAAGAAAAACCCTGGAATGAGTAGGTGTGTCCAAACTTTTGACTAGTACTGTGTCGCACCATTCGATGTTCTAGCACGTGGAAAAGGGCCATGCCCTCTACAGTGGTGTATTTATAGCTGCCAACCTGCAGGGGGGGACATATAGAAAGCCAAATGGGCATTCAACATAATACACTGTTACATCTCATATTCAACTCATCACTACTCATCTCGCTCTCTCACACAGCACTCAACAGTATTACAGGAAGCATGTAAACTAAAACTGGTTTTTTTTTTTTTTTAAATAGAACCGTCATTAAGGTTGACTTCTGGTGGGGATTAGAGCAAAGGTCGACCACAACGTGGGGACCAGTACTGAAAATGTACGGAAATGTATCCACTCACTACTGTAAATCGCTCTGGATAAGAGCGTCTGCTAAATTATTAAAATGTAAAAATCTAAGTGTATATTTTGCATTTGTGAAATTATTTTGATATTCAACATCAGCATTAGGGTTATGAAAGTAAAAGGCTTTATTTTTCTAGAACAGTATCGCAATTCAGAATCGATTCACATTCAGATGGAGATATGGCTGATTTGGCTGTAAGAGCAAATCTACTACTGAAAATAAGATATAAGGTCCTTTGACCTTAAGGAATAATGGTAGGCTGTTTAAGAGTACACCTTGGGATAGTCCGTCCCCAATGCAGCTGTAAACAGGTTTAGGGTTGGAATCTACTCTGGCTAGGATGACAGGCTGATGTGGGATAGACATCAGACCTGTATACAGGGCTCAACTGTAAAAAGTTGGTCTCAGCATGACTCCCTGTCAAATTGAAGATTAAACTAACAATAAAGATGTCTAAATAGACGTGGCAAACTTTGATATTAGGGTTGACTTTGAATTTTGGACAGATTATATTAAATGGGGATCTCACATGTGGCAAGACGTCATAACAATAGATCTGGCATTGGCAATAGCCTTGTCTGGCTGAAATGTCTCAAGTAGCAAAACACAGTTGGAAAGCAGCATTTTTGCTAGCTAGCTTGCTTGCTTCCAGGGGGCAGAGATGTCAAGTTGTGCAGCTAACGTTAGTTAGTTAGCATTAAACCTTAGTGTATTTTCTGAATAGTTAGTGCTATACCGCAGGGGATGTGAAAATCTCTGGAGAAACAGTCACGCATACGTCGCGACAGCCATGTTGTTGACAGTTACTTACCTAATGTCGGCGGGAACTCATTTTGTGTAGCACAAAGTGTGATACTTCCGTTTGAGTACTTCCGGTTATTTTATTACGGACATGGTCTTGTGTAAATACATTGTAACAATCAGTGATTCATTATATCAATAGCTAGGTTTCCATCCAATTGGCGACAGATTTTCATGTGAGAATTCTCAAATCCGCATAAAGAAAATATAAGAATTTTCCCTCCAGTGGGGCAGAGAAAAAACAGTGCGTGGTAGTGCACACAAAGTGTAATTTTTCTGCTAAATGTGCATGTGCCTAATACAATCTATAGTTTAATGTGTTTCCATCGCATTTTCAACTCTATAGTTTTGTCACAAAAACTGTTTAGTAAGAAAATGTGCAGTAAAGCATCGATCATCATGTCACCAGAATAAGACCCTATATTTATTGGAAAGGAGTATCAAGCTCATAGCGTGCACTTTCAAGACCCTGTGAAGCTCATCATAATTTACTTAATCTGTTGCCTCAAACTGCATAAATTTCCCGAGTCGTAGTGGGCGTGACTCCCAAATTTGCTTCGATATTATTGTTATTATATCAGTATTTGCGCATAAAGGCGTATCCACCGCCATTTCTCGCATAATACATTTTACCGAAACAAAAAGATTTCACCGTGTCCATTGAGCAAATTATCTGTTGGCATTTATAAAATTGTACCGAAACTTCCTATCAAAGCTGTCCTGATTTTCTTATACAGTATAACTTTTACTGGCATCAAACTGTGGATAGAAACGTCGTTAAGGCAGAATTTTGGAGGATGATAATTTGCATGTCGTAAAATTAAGCAATAAGGCCGGAGGAGGTGTGGTATATTGCTAATACACAATGGCTAAAGGAAGTTCTTAAGCACCACGCAACGCGGAGTGCCTGCATACAGCCCTAAAAGGCGCTACATGGTCAACCCGGCTTCTGCATTGGCCATGTAGCATTTACAGTGAACTGGCCTCTGCAGAAGTCAGGGGATTCATACTTCTTGCGTTTCGCAGAGCAGCACAGAGCTGTTGTGGAGGAAGTTGTCAAGGAAGTTAGTTTCTGTTTATACAGGACCTCCTGTCCTCACCTCACAGCAGGGACTGTGAAGCAACACAAACATAGGCACAGACACATGCATACACACGATAACATACGCACTATACACACAAACGCATGGATGTGGTAGTGGTGGAGTAGGGGCCTGAGGGCACACAGTGTGTTGTGAAATCTGTGAATGTATTGTAATGTTTTTAAATGGTATAAACTGCCTTAATTTTGCCATAATAAATACAAATACCTACTTTCAACCAATCATGTCAATGTGGAGCTATATGAAGCCCTCCACATTGTTACACAATTTAATGGTGCACAGCGATGTGGTATGGAGCTCAAGGTAAGGACCTCAATTTGGCCTCTGCATGCCTCTGGAGGCATCACACCATCCGACCACATTTTCAGAGGCATCACACCATCCGACCACATTTTCAAAGCATACATTGGCTCTTAGCTGTGGTATATTAGCCATATACCACAAACCCCCAATACATAATGAAGCACATAAAAAAGTATATATTTATAATAATCTGGAAATAGTTTCCAATGATAGACATAATGATGGCCCTATATCTGATACACATGTGAAGTAAGCTTGCATTAACAGTTGTCTATGGATTTATATTGCAAACAAAACTGCAAGCATAAAGATTAGACAAGAACAAGCCTCCTCCGTCAGCTCTGTCATTGATTAATTTGCCTGAATCCCAAAGGGGCGTGTCCGCCCACCCGTGTGTTGTTCTGCGTGCGTGCGTGCGCGCCCCTTTCTGTGGGACAAGCAAGAGTCGCAAGTTGTATTACATAGTAAATAGAAAGCAGGAGAATCATTCGCCCATGTCGTAAATATACATTTCAAATTATCTTCGACTGAGTACATGTAATAATTAGCTAATTGTGTATTTGCTGAAACAGTCATATATGTGTTTTTGAGGAATTACAAGGGATTTAAAGCAGACAAAATAGCTATGTATCGGTCTCTGTATGCCTTCCGATCTGCGGAGCCCAACTCGCTCCACTTCGGGGCCGGCGAGAGCTTTCTGATCCTGGAACGCAGCAACAAACACTGGTGGCTCGGCTCACGCTGCAGTTCGGGCGAAACCGGCTACATTCCCGCTTCTTACATCGAAAGGATTCAGGTATGTTTAACCATGGTTTCTTAACTTTCTTGATTAGTGAAAGTGGAACGTTGATTTTGACAAGTAAGTCTTCCATGCTAGCTTGTTAGCATGCTAAAAGAGATTGGACCACAGTCAGTCTAAGAATTGAACGATCGGGAGAGGTTCAATTGCTGCGTTGCATTCCAATAGACCCGACTTCAGCTACTTTTGTGACTTTCTTTCACGTGACAGTCCTACGTGAACTGGAGACATGCTAGAACATTTTGCTCTGCTGCTTGCCTGTCTTTTGATCATTTGTTTCTATAGGCTTTTCGCTGCATATTAACAGTATTTTCCATATTCAACATGGCACTATTATATTTGGACGTTTACATGCAAACTAAAATATTTTTCCAGAATAAACCCAAATGGTCTAATGAGAGCGGCTAAGAGAGTCATGCCAAATTCGCAACGCCAGCTGGGTCTGTACCGCAGGGGTAGTTGGGACAAAAGCCAAAATGCATGAAAAATGTGGCTACGCATCTGTTATTTGTGTGTCACGCGTCTAAAATCTCGTGACTGATGATGAGATTAGAGAAAATACAGTACGTACATAGGATACATTGCTTTTAATCACATAACACCAATAAAAACTGTCATCTGTTTTATGCTTTCTATTTGGGAGAGTTCAGTTAGAAGAGTTATGCATAGTTTGTGACAACTCAGGCCTTTCAGATTAATGCCAGCATCCCATATTCTATATAGCTACACAGCTGGATGCTCCAATGCACTCTTATTTTAGTCAATGAGTTCTCAGTGTGAAGTGCATGAGTGTGTTTTGCTGAAATTGTGTATTGTGTATCTGATTTGGTGAAATGAAACCATGCTGAAGCAGAGCGATATTCAGTCAGTGTGGATTCCAGGCTATCTCTGACTGTGCAGCAGGATTTGCTGTCCAACTGTGTCCCTGCCTGGGCCGTGTAGGTGAGGTCAGGCTAGGTGTCTGTCTGTATCTGGACTGCATTGGTTGGCGTGTTCCTGTTCAGAGGGTTTGGTTTTGGTTAGATAACCATGCTGTCCTAGTTTTTTCTGACTGGAGTTCCATTTTGCCCTCCAGACAAATGTTTTTTTTGTTTCCTTGTTTCGTAATAATTAATGCTGATGTTGAATATTCATCTCTCTCTCTCTCTCTCTCTCTCTCTCTCTCCTCTCTCTCTCTCTCTCTCTCTCTCTCTCTCTCTCTCTCTCTCCTTTTCTCTGTGCCCCAGGCTCCAGAGCAGGATGAGGTTTTACAGTCTATTGACAGGGCCATCGAAGGGATCCATAACTTGGCCATGAAGAACGGGGGCAAATACAACCTGGAGCAGCGAGACATGCTACAGTGAGTGCAACATTAACACGCACAGACAAACACTGATGTGTAGAATCCTCACACTGCAGTTCCCTGATTGGTGCTGATTCCTCATCATCATAGGGTGAAAGGTTGCTGGTTAAAATACCCGAGCCGACAAGGTGAAAAATATGCCGATGTGCCCTTGAGCAAGGCACTTAACCCTAATTTGCTCCAGGGGTGCCGTAATACTATGGCTGACCCTGTAAAACAACACATTTCACTGCACCTATCCGGTGTATGTGACAATAAATACAAATAAACCTGCATCGTTTCTCTCTGATCAGTTATCTTCATAGGCTGCATCTGAAATGACCCCCTATTCATTACCTAGGCTGGTACACTACTTTAGTAGGAATACATTACATTTCAGACATAGCCATTGACTCTCTCTTTGCGTCTGGAACAGGAAGTTGATCCATCACAGGAAGGAGACCCTGTCAAGGCGAAGTCCAACTCCATCCAGTCCTAAGCAGGGCTTGTCCTCCTCTACCAGCGAACTGTCCCTCAGCCACACCCCTCAACCACCCAATGGGATCAGCCGCACAATGTCAGAGAGTACCGACAATGTGCAGGGGCTTTACCAGGTCTTGGATAGAGACTTGCATTCATTCACACCAAAAGAAGAATACATGATAGTCCATTTCATGATAGTCAATTTTTTTGAGAAGGCTGAGACATATATCTGATATTTACTCTGATTTACTGTTATGTCTTGCAGGTGCCTCCTCAGCCCCGTCGTGCAGCACCCATAACTCCGCCCCCTCCTGAGAAACTAAGAGCCAGCCGACACCCAGGTGACTGTCTCACTGTCACCATGGAGACACAGCTACTCATCTTCTCTCCACATACATCTTCTTTCCACTCAGACACACACACACACTACTCATGCCATCTACTGCAACTTCTACTCTATTCTCTCCTCCTTATTCTTCCTCATTCTCTCTTTCTCAGCAGAGTCATCCATTCCTCCTCCTACTGGCCCCACCCCTGCCGCAGGGACTGGCCTGTCCCCCTCTGTCAGCTCTGCCTCCCTGGACTCTGGTTCCTCCCACTCTGTGGTGTCCTCTGATGTCAGCCTTCCAAGCGCTGCCAGCACCCCGCCCCCAGTGCCAAGCCGTGTGAAGCCCCCGCCCCCTCCTCCAGACGACCTACCTCCCTCTAACCCCTCTCCCCAGCCAGCTCCCTCAAAGAAGGGCCCCGCACCTCAACCTCAGCCCACTCCCCCACCACAGCCCAGCACTGAGGACCAATCAGAAACCGACTGGCCTCTTGCCCCGCCCTCTGTCGCTGAAAGCGCCCCCGGCAGCCCCACTCACTCAGAGCCTGTCCCCGGGACAACAGGGGCGGAGCTTATCGAGCTGGTGAGGAGGAACACGGGCCTGAGTTACGATCTGTCTCGTGTAGCGGTGGGTGTGGTCGTGGGTCACCTGCAGACTACCTTACCTCAAGCCTCATCTGCCTTAGAGAAAGTCCTCCTCTCATTGGTAGAGAGCAAGGTCAGTTATATAATCACCTAGTTGCAGAATGTCAACTTACTTGCTCCAATACACAGTATTTCATGTTATAACCTCAACCTTTAGAAGGTTAAGCTGTTATACGTGCACATTATACTTGTACATAACAGGAAAGTCTGCAAATTAAAATGCTCTTTATACCAGTTAAAACAGTGACAATGTTTTGATCCGATGTGGAACTTCGTCAGGTCAAACCGATTCCATGTGCACATAACATACCCCATAATAACCCTGACTTCTCCCTGTAGGATCAGAGTTCGGCGTTGCCACAGGGACAAGTGTGTCACGATGAACAGCGCCTGGAGGTCATCTTAGGCGACCTTGCCCGTCACTTTGACGACTCTCAGCAGCGCAGCTGGGCCCTTCACGAAGACCACTCTCTCATCGCATGTTACCTGGAGGAGCTGCTGAAGATACTGGTGAGATACGTGCACTCAGGGAAAGTTGACCCCGGACTGGCACCTGGGTTGTATTCACTAGACGCCACGGACTGAAATGGGGAGGGACCGCCTGAATGTGTCCAATAAGAAACGCTTGTCTTCGTTTTCCGTTGCGAAATGTTTTGCTACGGTGTGCACTAATGAATACGACCCTGGGCAAAGAGATTCCTTGATAGATGTGATTGTATTACCACTGAGACCTTTGGTAACTGTTGAATCTAAGGAAGATAGTGTTGTGTCTCCAGACGGATGCAGATCCAGAGGTGTGTAAGAAGATGTGCAGGGTCAACCACTCAGAGCCAGTGCTGTCACTAGTGACCTATTACCAGATGGTAAGATATTCTACATGTCACTCACTACCAGACCCTGTCATCCTGTTTCCCACCCAAGAGGGCCACAATGTAAATAATATTTTATCATTGCATTATTTTTAAACGTGTTGTTTGTGGTATGAATCAGCTTAATTATCATAGATGAGTGATGTTTCACCGGTGTGTTGTAAATGCATAGTTGCATAGTAACGGTGTTACTTCATTTGTCACTGTGCAGGAACACCGAGTGTCTCTACGCCTGTTGTTGCTCAAGGTGTTTGGGGCAATGTGTAGCCTGGACTCTGCCCTCATCTCCACCCTCCTCAACTCCATCCTGCCCATGGAGCTGGCCAGAGATCTGCAGACAGACACACAGGGTGAGGAGGCCTCCTCTATCACTTCCTTTTCTCTCTCTCTTTCTGAATTCAATTTCAATTTAAGGGGCTTCATTGGCATGGGAAACATGTTTACATTGCCAAAGCAAGTGAAATAGATAATAAACAAAAGTGAAATACACAATAAAAAATTAACAGTGAACATTACACTCACAACTTCCAAAAGAATAAAGACATTTCAAATGTCATATTATGTCTATATAAATGGAAAATAAATAAACATAGGTTGTATTTACAATGGTGTTTTGTTCTTCACTGGTTGCCCTTTTCTTGTGGCAACAGGTCACAAATCTTGCTGCTGTGATTGCACACTGTGGTATTTCACCCAATACACATGGAAGTTTATTACAATTGGATTTGGTTTTCAAATTCTTTGGGGGTCTGTGTAATCTGAGGGAAATATGTGTCTCTAATATGGGCATACATTTGGCAGGAGGTTAGGAAGTGCAGCTCAGTTTCCACCTCATTTTGTGGGCAGTGTGCACATAGCCTGTCTTCTCTTGAGCATCTCTCTCTCTTTTTTCTCTCTCTCTGTGACCTCTGTCTCCTTCCTCATGTCTTTCTGTTTCAGTCTCTTTTATTTAGCATCTCTGTGCCCCTCTATATCTCTTTCATGAATGTTTGTGTGTCTGTGTTTTATCTCTCCCCAGAACATCAGAAGATGTGTTACACAGCCTTGGTCCTGACTATGATCTTCTCTATGGGGGAGCAGGTGCCCTATCACCACTATGGTATGAACAATATTACATAGGACCACTATGTTGCTTTAGAATCCTTACAAACTGCCATCACATTATTGATCAATATGTTCAAGCTCAAAGGTGAAAATGTATCTATCTCTTTCTTGTTCTCCCTGTCTCTCTCTCTATCTCTCCCTCCACAGAGCACTTAAACGCTAGTTTTGTTCAGTTTCTGCTAGATGTGGTTGAGGACGGTCTTCCCTCTGACCCCACAGAGCAGCTCCCTGACCTCTGTGTTAATCTCATCCTAGCCTTTAACCTGCACCTCATAGGTGAGAGGACACAGGCTTTAGACAGAACATACAAGTTTTATTTTAAAGGGGTACTTCACAACTCTAACTTCATATTCGTAGTCTGTAGCTCCATACCAGTTCAATGTGAAAACAGTGATTTCCTGTGTCCTATATTTAATCAATATGAGGTTAAAAAGTGTTGAAGGGGAATGTTCCCTATTGACTGCTTTTATGTATTATGGCAAAGGGGACCCAAGCGTTCTTTTAAGAGTGTTTTAAATTACTTTTACTTTGTGTGTTTTACCTGTGAGGTGTGGTATTTGTGCTAATGTTGTTGTTTCAAGGTGTGTATGTTCTTTCTCGCTCTCAGTGCCCAGCAGCAACGTGATAATGCAGACTGTAGTCAAGAAGAACGTGAAGATCTTCTCTGAGAAAATAGTGCTTCTACTAAACAGAGGAGGTGAGACACACACCTTTGTTTACATCGACGAAATTCAATACAATACAGTGTGAATCCATTCCTAGTCCTTTGCTGTTTGTTTTCGGTTTCTTATTTCTATGCTTATTTTTTCACTTTTCTCTCTGTCTACACCCTCTTACTTGTTTTTTCTCTAATCTCTCTAGATGACCCTGTGTGTGTCTTTAAACATGCTCCCCCTGCCCCACACTCAGTACTTAAGTTCCTGCAGGATGTCTTCGCCAGCCGAGACTCTTCAGACATCTTCTACCGCACGGACATGATGGTGATGATAGACATCGCTGTTCGATGCATTTCTGACCTCTCACCTGGGGACAAGGTGAGACTGATATGCACACGCACACACACACACTTCCCATTGGCCAGCCAGCCTGGGACCTAAGCATGGCTGAGTCTTGGCTTGATAAATGCATCCTCAAAAGGAAAGTGAATGTGAACTGTATAATGACTGTGCTTGCTAATGGCTTCACATTCTCTCTCTCTCTCTTCTTCCCCCCCAGTTGAGGATGGAGTACCTCTCCCTCATGCACTCCATCATACGCTCCACAGACTACCTGGAGCACCGGCACCGCCTCTCCGACCTGCAGGGCGCACTGCAAAGGATTCTGAGAGAGGAGGATAATTCAGGAGTGGACGAGGGCGGGGCCACAGCTAAACAGATGGATAAGCTAATAGTGCAGGAGATGTACAAGGAATTCCCTCAGATCAGCGAGAGCTAGGAGGACCGAATATGACAGTGGTGATGTGCACTCATCCAGTAGTCTGCTCCTTTATACTGAGGGATGGTACTGAGGAACTTCCTAGGATTAAGAAAGGACTGTAGTCCGCTACTTAGTTTCTGAGATAACATACTGTTACACTTGACTTGAATCCTCCATCATAAGGGCTATACAACACTTTTACAATAATGATATAAGAGATGTCATTAACACCAGCTGTCATAGCTGTTTATTACATCTGTTATGTAATGATTATGACAATGTTATGTAGCGGTTATGTAGGCCTTATGAGTCCTAGGGCTGGCACAAATATCGTACATGGACAAGAACCGTGAACTTAAAAAAATAACCATGATAATCGTTTTAATGCATTCATTTAAGGAGCGATTCAACTTCATATTCTAGTAGATGTAGTTCACCTAATAGCAGTTTTACATTTTTACTTGAAGTGGGTAAAGTTGTTAATCCTTTTACGATCGGAGCGGCATGGCCGGAAGGAGAATATTTATTTCCAGAAGTTCCAAGCAGTCAAAACCATTCGTTTTTTTTTTACAGGAATGTCACCAAAGCTGTGTTGTATTCATTAGGTATGTCTTTGCTTATTTTCAAAGATGCATGATGATTCATTACAAGCTCAAAACATTTTTCAACAAAAATGACAATTATGACAATAACCTTGTCCATTTGCATGACAATGAATCGTTACCTAAAATTACATAATCGTCACAGCCCTACTTATGACGGAGGGTTCAAGATTGTGTTACCCAACAGCACTGCATTGTGCTCCAAATGTGATCCCTTGTACTGAGGGGCCAGACTACAGTGTTTTATGTAGGGCCTTGTAACCCTGGTACTAGTGTACTGTATTCTGTAGATCAGTGGTTCTCAATCCTGGTCCTGGGGACCCAAAGGGTTGCACATTTTTGTTTTTGCCTCAGGACTACACAGCTGATTCAAATGATCAACTCATCATCAAGGTTTGATGATTTGAATCAGGTGTGTAGTACTAAGGCAAAAACTAAAATATGCACTCTTTGGGTTCCCAGGACCAGGATTGAGAACCACTGCTGTAGACAACTTCTTTATTACTCATTCTTATTCCTCATCACATGGCATGGCCTCACAGTATGTTCAATGAAATGAAAAGACAAATGAGCTAATACACTAACAAAACATTCTGGGCCAGTTTCCTGAACACAGATTAAGCCTAGTTCTGGACTAAAAAGCATGCTCAGTGGAGAATCTCCATTGACTATGCTTAATCTGTGTCTGGAAAACCAGCCCTCTCTCAACAAGACATTCTAGGCTTTGAGGTTAGTTTAAAACTCACTATTTATTGCAATGGCAATGCTGCTACGTGGTGAACTTAACTTAATATCTATGGCTGTGATTGTCTGACTGAGTACTACTTGTTACCTTGCTTTCTACCCTACACTTTATCTACAGTAACCTGCTCTCTAGGCATGGCTAACCTATGACATGCTCTAAATTCTTCCCAACAAGACCGCTCCTACTCTGCTCTGCTGCTTGTGCTGTAGATGGAACGTAACAGTACTGTAATAACAAGGCTGTACCAAGTAACAACAAGCTGTAACACGTCGCTTCTACATACTAAGCCTTGACTAACTTCCTATATGGTTATGGCTCTGTGAAAGGGAATGGTGTTTCCACTGGTAGTTATTTATTTGTACAAAATAATAAGGGATTGATATGTTTCGATTGTTCAGTATTACTTCTATTGCAGTCTGGGGTTAAGTAAGTGACTCGTCACCAAACGCGATTGATTGCTTTTCCTTGATCATTTTGATATGAAATCCATCTGTTATCAGTCCCATCCTTAAGATGGCACTCCACTTTGCCCCATACTGTATAATTCAACCCCATACTATAGTACCCCTGAGAATCACTCTACAAGACACAAAGGGTATCTTCTTAGTTTCCACCTGTTTTGCAGGACACAAACATCCAGTTTTTTCACATTGCAACTCTCACTCTCAATGACTTCTCTAAGTCACTGTCTCCCACTCTATCAACGCTTTTTCTCCCTTGTATCATAGGTTATTTTTACTCAGCTCTGTTAGAGCTAATAGTGGAAGCGTTTCTGTGGCAAAATGTTCTAGTGGCCATCATGATACACATATACCGTACCTTTTGACACACTTAAAGTGTTTACTTATTTAAAAATGGGATATACCAGAGTGTACACTGTGACATGTGTCTTTATTATCCTGTGTTCATGCATAAAGCTATGCATGTGTGTGAGTGTCTACGTACGATCTGTGTATATATGTGTAAGTGTGTGAGCAGGTGTATGTGTATGGTTTCCTGTTGTTTTATCATTGTCCTTTGGACCTCCTTTGTCCCTTAAAGCCACCACTGTGTTATAGTAATAAAACCAATTGAACTATTTTCCCAATTAAATATATTTAAAATGGTTGTTCAGAGAGAGGCGATGGTAAGAAAGTGTATTTTCTTCATGTTTATAATCAGCTAATAAACAAACATCTCAATGAATGGTGGTCCAGTTTTGTTTGTGTGTGCATGTGTGCTGTACTTGTTTTGGATTTAAATAAGACTTGTTTTATGGAGGGGCATCCTTAGCAATACCAAGTATTTTAATTTGAAGTAGTATTTGTAGGAGTATGTCCAAGAATTGCATTAAAATTCTTCCTGTAGTGTAGGTTTACAAATAATATGGAGAGTTTATGGTCGAGCGCTAAATTGAAGAGGGACCAAAGCAAATGTGTAACCCTTTACTCGGTCCGGGCACATATATGGGTGAAATGTCCGTACTGGATAAAACACGACGGTGGCTGTCAAGACAATATATCTACCTCTCATTTGAACCGATAGTGGTGACACAGGGACCGGTTAGCTAGCTCGTTATTTCCCCCAAATAGCTGCTGGGCGTAACGACACAACATTTTGTTTCTTTTCTTGTTAGCTAGTTGTCTTTTCTTGAACAGAAACCATGTCTAAACAGCAGGCGATAAGCTCAGCGAAGAACTTCTTCCCTGGGGGCTTTGGTGGTGTCTGCTTGGTCTTCGCTAGACATCCACTTGATACCATAAAAGTAATTATTTATTTCTCGCAAAGTAACTCATTGCTCATCTAGCTATCTAAGTTAATAACAGTAGCTAGCTGCTAATATCTTGCCTAAGGCTGCAGGCAGCATTCCTAGCAAAGTAATCAAAATACAAATGTATCTTTAGAGATGTATAATTAGTTACTGGATGTTAGTGTCCTTGTTCTTTAAATTTGATAGAACTCATGACAGGGACTGTCAGTTTACACAATGAGCGCTTCACTGAGCTGTAGTGTTGTGCAGTTTGCGAACGATTCGTTCTTTTTTGAGCGACGTTTTACTGACTCGAGAGTCATGATTCGTTTTTTCCGAATGACTCCATCGTTTTAGTCGTTAGTTTGACCTGCTGGCCAACCTGGTGTCAGAGAATTTCGTATGGTATGTATTAATTTGTGGATGTTCATTACCCATTTCGTATGATATGTTAAGAATGACCAGTTACAAATTTACAAAATGTACTATATGTTACGAATTTGCTAAATGCATTATATTATCTGACTGGCTAACGTTAGCTAGGCTAGGGGTTAGGGTTAAGTTTAGGAGTTATGTCAAAGGGTTAGTGGAAGGGTTAGTTAACATGCCAAGTTGTTACAAAGTAGATAAAATAGTTGTTAGTACTGGGAAAGTTGCTAATGAGCTAAAATTGTCCATGGGGAGATTTGAACTCACAACCTCTGGGTTGCAAGAGCTCGTGTTATACACCCCCACCCATCCACCAAGACCAACACCCTACTTTTGCTTTTGCCTTAAGTAACCGTCTGTTATATTATACTGTGCTGAACAAAAATATAAATGCAACATGTAAAGTGTTGGTCCCATGTTTCATGAGCTGAAATAAAAGATCCCAGATATTTCTCTCAAATTTTGTGCACAAATTTGTTTAAATCCCTATTGGTGCGCATTTCTCCTTTGCCAAAATAATCCGTCCACTTGACAAGTGTGGAGTGTCAACAATCTGATTAAGCAGCATGATCATTACACAGCTGCACCTTGTGCTGGGAACAGTAAAAGGCAAATCTAAAATGTTAAGTTTTGTCACACAACACAATGCCACAAGTTTTCAGGGAGCATGCAATTGGAATGCTGTCCATTAAAATAACATCAAATTGATCAGAAATACAGTGTAGACATTGTTAATTTTGTACATTTTTAATTATTTATTTTTATTTAACCTTTATTTAACCAGGAAGGGCTCATTAAGATTTGAAATATCTGTTTCAAGTGCGTCCTGGCCAAGATAGGCAGCACCAAGTCATTACACAATTACAAACAGACAACATGAAAAACTAGAAGTATTCTAGTAAAAACCATAGAATTCACAAGAGTATAACAAAATCATAAAACAGCAAATAAAAACATTGACAGGTCAGGGAATCAGTCTCAAAATCATTCATCAGTGATTTAAAAACACCAATCGGGATAAGTTCTTCCAGTTTGAAAGTATTTTGTAAGGCGTTCCAAGCCGATGGCGCAAGGTACATAAAAGCCCTTTTACCAAATTCAGTTCGGACATTTGGAACAGTTAGCAGGATAAAGTCCTGCGAACAAAGAGAGTACTGTTGTAGAAATTTTGTTCTCTATGTTCATAAACTGAACTTCAATTAAACAAACTCTGTCTGTTACCCAGTATTTGTAAGATACTGGCTGAAATGAGACAAACAGAGGCCCAATCTAAAATGGTCAAATGTGGATTATTTATTCATGGGAGAGTTCTGAGCTCCAAAAGGTGTACACAGTCTTTTATATGGTACAATGTTGAAATACAAAGATACAAAATTCCCACCACTTCCCCCACCCTCTCCAAGAAAATAGTGTCTTCCCACAGTACCCATTCATTCCTTATCACAATCTTTGCACATAAGTCAAACTTGGGCGGTTCTGTTATCTATCTCTCCTGTCTTCAAGGGCAGGCCTCTCGCATGTGTCTGGTAGAATCAAAGAATTCTTTGTTCTCCCAGACACCCCCTAAATGAAGTCATACCAGCTTGTTCCACACAAAGTTAATATCTAGACACACACACATTAATTGGACTACCATTTGTCTTGTAACCCTATCTCTATTGCATACATTTTCAGAATGGAATGTTCTTAGTATTAAGTACAAACATTTAGTCATCAAAACATAAAATCTATAACAAGTACCCACCACATTTCTCAACAATAAAAATGCCCAAATAAAATGGTAGTAAACCAAAAATGGCTTTGTAAATCAAAGTATACCAGTGACTGAGCCTATCAGTGAATAGAGAAGGCCGACAACCCTGGTATATAAAGTTCAGTGGTGCGTAAGGGTTTTGCAGTTTAAAATAAATCTTAATGCGCCATGGTAAAGTGTGTCAATTGATCTCAAACACTGAGCAGAAGCATTCATATATAAAATATCCCAATAGTCTAGCGAAGGCATAAATGTAGCTGATACTAGCCTCCTGGCTTCAAAAGAAAAACACGCCTTATTCCTAAAATAAAATCCCAACTTCAGCTTAATTTTTTTTGTAAGTTGTTGAATATGCAACTTAAAAGAGGCTGTCATCAATTAAAATTCCAAGTTATTTATATGAGGTTGCAGTCTCAATCTCATTGCCCTGACAGGTAGTAATATGTGAAAAATTCAGAGTTCTATTTCTTGCTTTAGAAAACACCATTAGTTTAGTTTTGTCTGTATTGAGGATAAGCTTCAATTGACACAAGGTATGTTGAACAGTATAAAAAGCAGTTTCCAAGTTTTGGAAAGCTTTTGTGAGAGACGAGGCACAACAATAAATAACAGTATCATCAGCATAAAAGTGAAGTTGCGCATTTTGCACATTTTTGTCTATTTATATAAATAATGAATAAGAGGGGACCAAGTACAGAGCCCTGGGGCACACCGTTACAGACAGACAATTCGACAGACATGAGACCATCAAATTGAGTGCACTGAGTTCTATCAGACAGATAGTTTGCAAACCATGCAACTGCATGCTCCGGAAGACCTACACTCGACAATCTCTGCCTCAGTATAGCATGATCAACGGTATCAAAAGCCTTAGAGAGATCAATAAAAAGTGAGACACAGTGCTGTTTTTTGTCAAGGGCTTCAGTGATATCATTTAAAACCTTCATGGCTGCTGTAATTGTGCTATGCATCTTCCTGAAGCCCGATTGGTACATTGATAAAATAGAGTTAGTATATGAAAACTATTTTAGCTGTTCACTCACAAGGGTTTCAAGTATTTTCACCAGGGGTGACAGCTTTGAGATTGGCCTATAATTATTTAAAAGAGTTGGATCTCCCCCTTTTAAAAGTGGTAGGACAAATGCTGATTTCCAGATCTTTGGAATTTCATTACATTCCAGGGTTAGATTGAACAGATATGTACAGTTGAAGTCGGAAGTTTACATACACTTTTTTTCAACCACTCCACATATTTCTTGTTAACAAACTATAGTTTTGGCAAGTCGGTTAGGACATCTACTTTGTGCATGACACAAGTAATTTTTCCAACAATTGTTTACAGACAGATTATTTCACTTATTATTTACTGTATCACAATTCCAGTGGGTCAGAAGTTTACATACACTAAGTTGACTGTGCCTTTAAACAGCTTGGAAAATTCCAGAAAATGATGTCATAGCTTTAGAAGCTTCTGATAGGCTAATTGACATCATTCGAGTCAATTGGAGGTGTACCTGTGGATTTATTTCAAGGCCTACCATCAAACTCTGTGCCTCTTTGCTTCAAAAGAAATCAGCTAAGACCTCAGAAAAAAATTGTAGACCTCCACAAGTCTGATTCATCCTTGGGAGCAATTTCCAAATGCCTGGAGGTACCACGTTCATCTGTACAAACAATAGTACGCAAGTATAAACACCATGGGTGTCACGATCTTCTGTAGTAGCGGACCAAGACGCAGCGATGCTTCCAGTATACATATTTATTTAAACGTAAACTGGGAAAATAATAAACCAACGAAGATCGTAACTATGGTGTACATGAAACACACCAACCAACAATGAAACAATGACCCACAAAAACCCCAGTGAAAACCACAAACATATATATATGGTTCCCAATTAGAGGTAACGACAATCAGCTGCCTCTAATTGGGAACCATTTCCCCAACATAGAAATAGAAAACCTAGAACACAAAAAACCCTACTAAACAAAACAAACTAAACACGCCAGCCTGAAACCCAGGGCTGGACGTGACATTACCCCCCCCCCAAAGGCGCGGACTCCGACTGCGCCAAAAAGTCCATGGGGGGGGGGGGTCCTCGGGTGGGTCTCTTAGTCCATGGTGGTGGCTCCGGTGCCGGTTTTCGGTGTCCACTGGAACTAGACAGAAACAGGTATTGAGATCCGGCTCGAAGGACCAAATTGTTATAGAAATTTTGTTCTCTATGTTCATAAACTGAACTTCAATTAAACAAACTCTGTCTGTTACCCAGTATTTGTAAGATACTGGCTGAAATGAGACAAACAGAGGCCCAATCTAAAAGGGTCAAATGTGGATTATTTATTCATGGGAGAGCTCTGAGCTCCAAAAGGTGTACACAGTCTTTTATATGGTACAATGTTGAAATACAAAATTACAAAATTCCCACCACTTCTCGGGTGGGTCTCTTAGTCCATGGTGGCGGCTCCGGTGCCGGCCGTGCTGGCCCGAGAAGACGCACCGGAGGCCCGTGGCTAGAAGCCGGAACCGTACGTAACCAGCTCTCGATGCTCACAGGGACTCTGGTGCGTGAAACAGGGACAAGCTATGCTGGACTCACGAAGCGCACTGGGACTCTGGTGCGGGGAGTAGGAACGGGCCGTGCTGGACTCACGATGCGCACTGGGACTCTGGTGCGGGGAGCAGGAACGGGCCATGCTGGTGAGTGTTACGCGTGACCCTGAGACCACGCCCCTGTCCTTGCCCGGCACGAGGACTCACGATGCGCACTGGGACTCTGGTGCGGGGAGCGGGAACAGGCCTTGCTGGGCTCACGAGGCGCACTGGGAGTCTGGTGCGGGGAGCGGGAACAGGCCGTGCTGGGCTCACGATGCGCACTGGGACTCTGGTGCGGGGAGCGGGAACAGACCGTGCTGGGCTCATGATGCGCACTGGGATCCTGGTGCGTGGAACAGGGACAGGACGTGCTGGGCCCACGACGCGCACAGGGATCCTGGAGCGTGAAACAGGGACAGGACTTGCTGGACCCACGACGTGCACAGGGATCCTGGTGCGTGGAACCGGGACAGGACGTGCTGGGCCCACGACGCGCACAGGGATCCTGGTGCATGGAACAGGGACAGGACGTGCTGGACCCACGACGTGCACAGGGATCCTGGTGCGTGGAACCAGGACAGGACGTGCTGGACCCACGGCGCGCACAGGAGACCTGGATCGCAGAGCCGGCACCATCCTACCAGACTGCACACTCACCCTAGCCTCACAGATGAGGGAAGCTGGAATGTCGAGCGCCGGGCTGTGGGCACGAACCGGAGACACCACACGCAGAGCCGGCGCAGGATATCCTGCCCCGAAGAGGCGCACCAGAGACCAGGAGTGCTGAGCCAACACCCTCTTTCCTGGCTGCCAACTCCCCCTAGCACGACAGATGTGAGGAGCTGGCAAGTCGCGCACCGGGCTGTGAACGCGCACTGGAGACACCGTGCGCTTCACCGCATAACACGGTGTCTTACCAGTGCGACGCTCCCTCCGGAAAGCGCGAGGAGTTGGCTCAGGTCTCCAACCTGCACCAGCCAACCTTCTCGGGTTTCCTCGCCAGGCGTGTTCCAGCATATCTCTCCCGATCGGGTGTCCATGCTCCGTATTTCTCCTCATAATAGCGCCGCTCCGCCGCCGCTGCTTCCAGCTCCTCTTTAGGACGGCGATACTCCCCAGGCTGGGTCCAGGGTCCTTCTCCAGCCAGGATTTCCTCCCAAGTCCAGAAATCCTGGCTCTTTCGCTGCTTGGTCCTTTTATGGTGGGTCATTCTGTCACGATCTTCTGTAGTAGCGGACCAAGACGCAGCGATGCTTCCAGTATACATATTTATTTAAACGTAAACTGGGAAAATAATAAACCAACGAAGATCGTAACTACGGTGTACATGACACACACCAACCAACAATGAACAATGAAACAATGACCCACAAAAACCCCAGTGAAAACCACAAACATATATATGGTTCCCAATTAGAGGTAACGACAATCAGCTGCCTCTAAATGGGAACCATTTCCCCAACATAGAAATAGAAATCCTAGAACACAAAAAACCCTACTAAACAAAACAAACTAAACACGCCAGCCTGAAACCCAGGGCTGGACGTGACAATGGGACCACGCAGCCGTCATACCGCTCAGGAAGGAGACGCATTCTGTCTCCTAGAGATGAACGTACTTTGGTGCGAAAAGTGCAAATCAATCCCAGAACAACAGCAAAGGACCTTGTGAAGATGCTGGAGGAAACAGGTACAAAAGTATCTATATCCACAGTAAAACGAGTCCTATATCGATATAACCTGAAAGGCGGCTCAGCAAGGAAGAACCCACTGCTCCAAAACCGCCATAAAAAAGCCAGACTAAGGTTTGCAACTGCACATGGGGACAAAGATCGTACTTTTTGTAGAAATGTCCTCTGGTCTGATGAAACAAAAATAAAACTGTTTGGCCATAATGACCATCGTTATGTTTGGAGGAAAAAGGAGGAGGCTTGCAAGCCGAAGAACACCATCCCAACCGTGAAGCACAGGGGTGGCAGCATCATGTTGTGGGGGTGCTTTGCTGCAGGAGGGACTGGTGCACTTCACAAAATAGATGGCATCATGAGAAGGAAAATTATGTTGAAGCAACATCTCAAGACATCAGTCAGGAAGTTAAAGATTGGTCGCAAATGGGTCTTCCAAATGGACAATGACCCCAAGCATACTTCCAAAGTTGTGGCAAAATGGCTTAAGGACAACAAAGTCAAGGTATTGGAGTGGCCATCACAAAGCCCTGACCTCAATCCTATAGAACATTTGTGGGCAGAACTGAAAAAGCATGTGCGAGCAAGGAGGCCTACAAACCTGACTCAGTTACATCAGCTCTGTCAGGAGGAATGGGCCAAAATTCACCCAATTTATTGTGGGAAGCTTGTGGAAGGCTACCCGAAACGTTTGACCCAAGTTAAACAATTTAAAGGCAATGCTACCAAATACTAATTGAGTGTATGTAAACTTCTGACCCACTGGGAATGTGATGAAATCAATAAAAGCTGAAATAAATCATTCTCTCTACTATTATTATTTCACATTCTTAAAATACAGTGGTGATCCTAACTGACCTAAGACAGGGAATGTTTACTAGGATTAAATGTCAGGAATTGTGAAAAACTGAGTTTAAATGTATTTGGCTAAGGTGTATGTAAACTTCCGACTTCAACTGTAAGTGGCTCAGCTATGAAATCCGCTGCCAGATTTAAAAAGCAGGGATCAAGAAGATCAGGACCTGCAGGCTTTCTCTGATCGAAGGATTTCCGGGCTTTATGTACCTCCTGCACTGAGAATGGCAAAAAGCTAAAGTTGACCAGCTCTCGCTGGTTCATCCACACAGGGTTGAACAGAGACAGAGGACACTGAATCATACAGATGCCTACCAGATGATACAAAGTGCTCATTGAAACAATTCAGCATTTCAGTTTTGTCATATACAGCAAGTCCTTCAATACACATGACGGTAATTTATTAACATTACTGTTTCCAGACAGACTTAATAGCCGTCCAAAACTTTCTAGGGTCATTCAGGTTGTCAGTGGTAACAGACATAAAATATTCAGACTTGGCCTTCCTGAGAAGAAAAGAACACTTGTTTTGTAACTGCCTAAAAAGAAGCCAATCAGCATCAGAACATGATGTCCTTGCTTTAGCCCAGGCTAGATTACGTTGGTGAACAATACAAGACAGCTCAGAAGAAAACCATGGATTATCCTGCCCTTTAACCCTGAACCTGTGGAATGGGGCATGTGTGTTTACTATTTGGAAAAAACGATAATGAAAGAATTTCCAGGCAGTTTCCACATCAGGAATAAGCTAATTTTTGCTCCAGTCAAAATAAATCAAATCATGAAAGAAAACTCTTCAAAGTTCTCTTACGAATAAAGCGTGGGTTTGTCTTAGGAACCTTAGTATTTCTAACAGCAACAACAGCACAATGGTCACTTAAATCATTACAAAAAACACCAACCGCAGAATATTTATGTGGAGCATTTGTCAAACCAAATCAATCAGGGTAGATATATCTGGACATTTGAGATTTGGGCGAGTGGGTGAGTTAATCAACTGGGTAAGATTCATAGAATTACAAAACATTTTTAAATCATCAGACTGGCTTTAACCAACACCAGTTGCGATCACCAATCAAGATCATTTCACTGTAAAGAAGTTCAGACATAAGGTGCATCAGAGAAGAAAATGCATCACAGAGAGCAGAGGGGTGTCTATAACAGCCAATCACAGTTATAGAGAGACCCTTTGAAACCTCAATATTCAAAGCAAGAAATTCCAACTGTTTACAAATAGTTTCAGACTTTTCCACACTTACAAGGAATTTAGTCTTTACATATATAGCCACACACCCACCTTTATTAACTCGATCAGTGCGATACACATTGTAACCATTTAAACAAATATCCTTAGCAAGAACAGACTTGCTGAGCCAGGTTTCAGAAAATACAATTACATCAGCATCAGTTGATTTAGCCCAAATCCTAACCCCATCAATTTTTGACAACAGGCTGCATACATTTAAGTGAAACATACCAAAACCAGATCTAGATTCAAAATCAGAGGGGGTTTGGAGAGGTTGCGCGTTAGGTTGCGCGTTACCTGATATCAACAAAAGAAGAAAAACTAGGCACCTCTGTTTAATAACCTTGCACAGCTTCTCTTTTTTAAGAGACGTTCTGCAAGCAAGTTCTACAAGTGAGTTTACAGTCAATACAAAACAGTCATTTAAAACCATTAGACTTTGGTAGTGACACAAGTTCATACTGTTCACATCATGCCACAAATGCATCGGCACTTGGACGAGTGGACGCCCAGTCGGAGCGAGCTAACCAGGACCTGGAAACCACCCTAAGATGCCTGGTCTCAACCACACATCACTACCTGGAGCCGGAAACTGGTCTGGTTGGAGTATGCCCGGAACACCCTTCTCTGTTCAGCCACGGGACACCATGGACTTTTGAGGGCTCCATGGGGTGTCAGCCTCCGCTCTTCCCAGAACAAGAGCAGGAAGTCAACGTACCCTCGGCCCAGATGTTCGTCCGCCGCTGTCGACGTACCTGGAGAAGAGCTCAAGACCAACTCCAGGTATCGTCAACAAGCAGATTGCCGTCGGACTCCAGCTCCCTGTTATCGCATTGGGCAGAGGGTATGGCTTTCCACACGGGACCTGCCCCTTCGGGTGGAGTCCCGCAAACTAGTCTTCTCCTAAAAGACTATGGGTACATTTGATGTATTACTCGCCTTCATTTTACTGGTTTTGCTTCTTTTTTTTTTTTTTACAAATTAATTTAAATTGATATACTGAAATCAGTTACCGTCCCTCAATTGTTCGCTGATGATGTGTCTCCTCCTGGGCAGCTCACAGTAAGGGTCTGGGCGGGTCCTCGTCGTCTTTTGGTCAGATGGGAATTTCCCTCACGCTTCATAAAATGCGACACCGGTTTTCCTCACAAACCCCCACTGGAAAGCTCTGCAGGCAGAAACAATCATCCTGTTCATTGATGCCAAATTGTCGTGAAACCTCTACACATGGGACACTCAAAATCAATCTCAAATGAATCATTGTTTATTAACAGCATGCTGGGGAGGTCATAGTCAAACTTAGATGCATAAAGTACCAGTCTGAAGGGAGCTTCCCCCGGGGCAGACCCGTTAGTTCTCCTATATACTGACACAGACAAGTTATATTTGCATGATTTAGCTTTTTCATCATTAACGTTTGGTTCATTCATGTGACCGACCAATACTGGTTCATGCATGTGACCGGATTACTTCCGGCGCCGACAGAGATGGCCGCCTCGCTTCACGTTCTCAGGAAACTATGCAGTATTTTGTTTTTTTATGTATTACTTCTTACATTGTTACCCCGGGAAATATTAAGTTTTATTACATACAACCGGGAGGAACTATTGGATATAAGAGCATCGTCAACTTCCCAACATTACGACCAGGAATACGACTTTCCTGAAGCGGATCCTCTGTTTGGTCCACCAACCAGGACAATAGACTGGATCCCAGCCGGCGACTCAAAACAACGGCGGCGCCGGAGAAGGGGGAAACGCGGCGGTCTTCTGGTCAGGCTACGTAGACGGGCACATCGTGCACCTCTCCCGAGTATTTTACTTGCCAATGTCCAGTCTCTGGACAACAAGGTGGACGAAATACGAGCAAGAGTTGCCTTCCAGAGAGACATCGGCGACTGCAATGTTCTTTGCTTCACGGAAACATGGCTCACTCAGGACACGTTATCTGAGTCGGTACAGCCACATGGTTTCTCCACGCATCGCGCAGACAGAAACAAACATCTATCTGGTAAGAAGAAGGGCGGGGGTGTGTGTCTTGTGATTAACGAGTCGTGGTGTGATCATAACAACATACAGGAACTCAAGTCCTTTTGTTCACCTGACATAGAATTCCTTACAATCAAATGCCGACCGCATTATCTACCAAGAGAATTCTCCTCAATTATAATCACAGCCGTGTATATCCCCCCTCAAGCTGACACATCAACGGCACTGAAAGAAATCCACTGGACTCTATGTAAACTGGAAACCACACATCCTGAGGCTGCATTTATTGTGGCTGGGGATTTTAACAAGGCTAATCTGAAAACAAGGCTCCCTAAATTTTATCAGCATATCGAATGTGCCACCCGGGCTGGTAAAATCCTGGATCATTGTTATTCTAATTTCCGTGATGCATACAAAGCCATTCTCCGCCCTCCTTTCGGCAAGTCTGACCATGACTCCATTTTGTTGCTCCCAGCCTACAGACAGAAACTAAAACAGGAAACGCCCGTGCTCAGGTCTGTTCAACGCTGGTCCGACCAATCTGATTCCACGCTGCAAGATTGCTTCAAGCACGTGGACTGGGATATGTTCCGGATAGCATCAGACAGCAACATTGATGTATACGCTGATTCGGTGAGCGAGTTTATTAGCAAGCGCATCGGTGATGTTGTACCCATAGCAACTATTAAAACCCCAACCAGAAACCGTGGATTGATGGCAGCATTGATGGCAGCGTGGTGAAGAAGGCGCAACAGCACCTCTTCAACCTCAGGAGGCTGAAGAAATTCGGCTTGTCACCAAAAACACTCACAAACTTCTATAGATGCATCGAGAGCATCCTGTCGGGCTGTATCACTGCCTGGTACGGCAACTGCTCCGCCCACAACCGTAAGGCTCTCCAGAGGGTAGTGAGGACTGCACAACGCATCACCGGGGGTAAAATACCTGCCCTCCAGGACACCTACACCACCCGATGTCACAGGAAGGCCAAAAAGATCATCAAGGACAACAACCACCCGAGCCACTGCCTGTTCACCCCGCTATCATCCAGAAGGCGAGGTCAGTACAGGTGCATCAAAGCTGGGACCGAGAGACTGAAAAACAGCTTCTATCTCAAGGCCATCAGACTGTTAAACAGCCATCACTAACATTGAGTAGCTGCTGCCAACATACTGACTTAAATCTCTAGCCACTTTAAATAATAGGAATTGGATGTAACAAATGTATCACTAGCCACTTTAAACAATTTTGTATATAATGTTTACATATCCGACATTACTCATATCAAATGTNACGCAGAGCCGGTGAAGGATATTGAGGTCCACGAAGGCGCACTGGAGACCTAGCGCGCAGAGCCGGCACCATTCTTCCAGGCTGCACTCTCACCCTGGCCTCACAGATGAGGGGAGCTGGAATGTTGCGCACCGGGCTGTGGGCACGAACCAGAGACCAGGAGCGCTGAGCCAACACCCTCTTTCCTGGCTGCCAACTCCCCCTAGCACGACAGATGCGAGGAGCTGGCAAGTCGCGCACCGGGCTGTGAACGCGCACTGGAGACACCGTGTGCTTCACCGCATAACACGGTGTCTTACCAGTGTGACGCTCCCTCCGAAAAGCGCGAGGAGTTGGCTCAGGTCTCCAACATGCACCAGCCAACCTCCCCATGTGCCCCCCCCCCCAACATTTTTTGGGAACTGCCTCTCGGGTTTCCTCGCCAGGCGTGTTCCAGCATATCTCTCCCGATTGGGTGTCCATGCTCCGTATTTATCCTCACAATAGCGCCGCTCCGCCGCCGCTGCTCCTCTTTAGGACGGCGATACTCCCCAGGCTGGGTCCAGGGTCCCTCTCCATACAGGATTTCCTCCCAGGTCCTTTTATGGTGGGTCATTTTGTCACAATCTCCTTGAGTGACGGACCAAGACGCAGCGATGCTTCCAGTTTACATATTTTATTTCACACGTAACTGGGAAAATATAAACAAACAAATGAAGATCGTAACTCCGATGTGGCTAAAACGTGCACACACCACAAAACATATTACAACAAACAATGACCCACAAAAACCCCAGTGAAAACCACAAACATATATATGGTTCCCAATTAGAGGTAACGACAATCAGCTGCCTCTAATTGGGAACCATCAACCCAACATAGAAATATACCACCTAGAACCAAAAAACCCTACTAACCAAAACAAACTAAACACACCAGCCTGAAACCCAGGGCTGGACGTGACAACTACTTAAGTACTACTTCACTACATTCATAAAGAAAATAATGTAATTTTTACTCCATACAGTTTTCTTGACAGCCAAAAGTACTTGTTACATTTGAAATGCTTAGCAGGACAGGAAAGTGGTCCAATTCTGTCACACCCTGGCCATAGAGAGCTCTCTAGGTTGTCGTCCCAGCCTGGTACGTACTGTTCCTGATCCACGCACCAGGCCTCTAGGGTGTCGTCCCAGCCTGGTACGTACTGTTCCTGCTCCACGTACCAGGTCTCTAGGGTGTCGTCCCAGCCTGGTACATACATACTGTTCCTGCTCCACACACCGGGCCTCCAGTGCGTCTTCTCGGGTCGGTACGGCCCGCACCGGAGCCGCCACCGACAAAGGCCCACCCAAAGTCCCCCCCATTGACTCTAGGTGGCGGTCGGAGTCTGCACCTTTGGGGGGGGGGGGTGGGGGGGTACTGTCACGCCCTGGGTTATGTAGGGAACTCTATGTTGGTTTGTAGTTAGGTTCCCAATTAGAGGCAGCTGGTTGTCGTTGCCTCTAATTGGGAATCCTATTTAAGTTGGTTCCCTGCCCCACTTGCCTTGTGGGTTATTGTTTGTAATGGTGTTTGTTGCTGTTAGTATCTTCTATGCACTACGTTCATGTCTGATCTGTTTCGTTCTTTATAGTATCTTTGTAAGTTTCATGAAATTAAACATGTGGAACTACACCCGCTCTGCACTTTGGTCCTCCTATCAAGAGAACATCCCTGGTCAACTCCACTGCCTCTGATCTGGCGGACACCCTAAACGCACATGATTCGTTTGTAAATTATGTTGGAATGTTGGAGTGTGCCTCTGGCTATCCGTAAATGTAAAAACTAAGAAAATGGTGCCGTCTGATTAGCTTAATATAAGGAATTAAAAAATATTTATAATTTTACTTTTACTTTTGATACTTAAGTATATTTTAAAACAAATACTTTTAGACTTTTACTCAAGTAGAATTTTACTGGGTGACTTTTACTTTTACTTGAGTCGTTTCTATTAAGGTATCTTTACTTTTACTCAAGTATGGCAATTTGATACTTTTTCCACCACTGCTAAATAAGTTCAGGAGTAAAAATGTGCTTAACAAGTCACATAATAAGTTGCATGGACTTACTTTTTTGAATGACTACCTCATCTCTGTACCACACGCATGCAATTATCTGTAAGGTCCCTCAGTTGAGCAGTGAATTTCAAACACAGATTTAACCGCATAGACCATGGAGGTTTTCCAATGCCTCAAAAGAAGGGCACCTATTGGTAGGTATTAAATAAAAAGCAGACATTGAATATCCCTTTGAGCATGCTAAACATATTAATTACACTTTGGATGGTGTATCAAGATACCCAGTCACTACAAATATACAGGTGTCCTTCCTAATTCAGTTGCCGGACAACAAGGAAACCGCTTGGGATTTCAGTAAAACAGTTTAATGGCTTTGATAGGAGAAAACTGAGGATGGATCAATAACATTGTAGTTACTCCACAATACTAACCTAAATGACAGAGTGAAAAGAAGGAAGCCTGTACAGAATAAAACCGTGCAATAAGGCACTAAAGTAAAACTGCAAACAATGTGGCAAAGAAATTACATTTATGTCCTGAATACAAAATGTTATGTTTGGGGCAAATACAAAACCTCATTGAGTAGCACTCTTCATATGTTCCACTGCATCATGTTATGGGTGTGCTTGTCATCGGCAAGGACTAGGGCGTTTTTTCAGGATAAAAATAAACGGAATAGATTTAAGCACAGGCAAAATCCTAGAGGAAAACCTGCTTCAGTCTGCTTTCCAACAGACACTGGGAGACAAATTTACCTTTCAGCAGGACAATAACCTAAAACACAAGGCCAAATATACAATGGAGTTCACAGGAGGTTGGTGGCACCATAATTGGGGAGAATGGGCTCGTGGTAATGACTGGAGCGGAGTAGGTGGAATGGTATCAAATAAATCAAACACATGGATTGCAGGTGTTTGATGCCATTCCATTTGCTTTGTTCCGGACATTATTATGAGCCGTTTACCCCTCAGCAGCCTCCTGTGATGGAGTTGCTTACCAAGATAACATTGAATGTTCCTGAGTTCCTGAGTTTTGACTTAAATCAACTTGAAAATGGCTGTCTAGCATTGATGTCAAAGTTCTCCGTGATGACAGTAAGGCAGAGTCAGGCGTAGGACAACGAATATGAGTTTTCAAATGCTTTACTCAATATTTCCAAAATACATGAGTGGGGGGAAAAACCAACCACTCAAAAACACGGAACAAAGAAACACAAACAATCACGCACAAAAACATGAGGGGAACAGAGGGTTAAAAAAGGAACATGTAATTATGGGATAGAAACCAAGTGTGTATAATGAAGGAAATAAAACATAGAAAATGAAAAGTAGATCGGCGGTAGCTAGAAGACCGGTGACTTCGAACGCCGAAAACCACCCGAGCAAGGAGAGGGACCAACTTTGGCTGAAGTCATGACAGTACCCCCCCTTGACGCGCGGCTCCAGCAGTGAGCCGACACTGGCCTGGGGAACGACCCGGAGGACGAGGCGCAGGGCGATCCGGGTGGAGACGGTGAAACTCCTGCAGCAATGAAGGGTCTAGGATGTCTCTCACCGACATGCTGGTGAGAGACATCCCTTGACGCGCGGCTCTAGGATGTCTCTCAGGTGCCGGTGAGAGACATCCTAGACATCCCCTCATCTCTCCTCCGGACCGTACCCCTCCCACTCCGCGAGGTACTGGAGGCCCCCTGCCCGACGTCTAGAGTCCATAATGGCTCGAACAGTATACGCCGGGGCCCCCTCGATGTCCAGAGGAGGCAGAGGAACCTTCCGTACCTCAGACTCCTGGAGTGGACCAGCCACCACCGGCCTGAGGAGAGACACATGGAACGAGCAGTTAATACGGTAATATGGGGGAAGCTGTAATTTATAACATACCTCGTTCAATCTCCTCAGGACTTTAAAGGGCCCCACATACAGCGGACCCAGCTTCCAGCAGGGCACGCGGAGGGGTAGATTTTGGGTCGAGAGCCAGACGCTGTCCCCCGGTGCGAATACCGGGGCCTCACTGCGGTGGCGGTCGGGCGCTCGCCTTCTGCCACCTCACGGCTCGTTGTAGTTGCACATGGGCGGCCTCCCAGGTCTCCTCCGAGCGCCTAAACCATTCATTCACTGCAGGAGCCTCGATCTGGCTCTGATGCCACGGTGCCAGAACCGGCTGGTATCCCACACTGGAAAGGGGAGAGACCAGTGGAGGAGTGGCGGAGTGAATTTTGGGCCATCTCTGCCAGGGGATGAAAACTGCCCACTCCCCCGGCCGGTCCTGGCAATAGGACCGCAGAAAGCTACCCACATCCTGGTTGACTCTTTCCACCTGCCCGTTACTCTCGGGGTGAAAACCTGAGGTCAGGCTGACCGAGACCCCCAGACGTTCCATGAACGCCCTCCAAACCCTGGATGTGAACTGGGGACCCCGATCAGAAACTATATCCTCAGTCACCCCGTAATGCCGGAAGACATGGGTGAACAGGGCCTCCGCAGTCTGTAGGGCCGTAGGGAGACCGGGCAAAGGAAGGAGGCGGCAGGACTTAGAAAACCGATCCACAACGACCAGGATCGTGGTGTTACCCTGTGACGGCGGAAGATCCGTCAAAAAGTCCACCGACAGGTGTGACCAAGGCCGCTGTGGAACGGGTAGGGGTTATAACTTCCCTCTGGGCAGATGCCTAGGCGCCTTGCACTGAGCGCACACTGAGCAGGAGGAAACATAAACCCTCACGTCCTTAGCTAAGGTGGACCACCAGTACTTCCCACTAAGACAACGCACCGTCCGACCGATGCCAGGATGACCACAGGAGGGTGACATGTGGGCCCAATAGATCATACGGTCGCGTACAGCAGACGGAACATACATATGCCCAGCTGGATACTGAGGTGGAGTGGGCTCTGTATGTAACGCCTGCTCTATGTCCGTGTCCAACTCCCACACCACCGGTGCCACCAGGAAAGAGGCCGGAAGTATGGGAGTGGTATCTATGGACCGCTCCTCTGTGTCAAACATCCGGGAGAGTGCGTCTGCCTTAGTGTTCTGGGAACCTGGTCTGTAAGATAGGGTGAAAACAAAACGGGTGAAAAACATGGCCCACCTTGCCTGGCGAGGGTTCAGTCTCCTTGCCGCCCAGATGTACTCCAGATTGCGGTGGTCGGTCCATATGAGAAAAGGGTGTTTAGCCCCCTCAAGCCAATGTCTCCACACCTTCAGAGCCCTGACGACAGCCAACAGCTCCCATTCCCCCACATCATAGTTGTGCTCTGCCGAGCTGAGCTTCTTTGAAAAGAAGGCACAGGGGCGGAGTTTAGGTGGCATACCTGAGCGCTGAGACAGCACAGCTCCTATCCCAGCCTCAGATGCGTCCACCTCCATGATAAATGCCAAAGAGGGATCCGGATGAGCCAGCACGGGAGCCGAGGTAAACCAAAAGCCCTGTCCGCCTCAGCTGACCACTGTAGTCGCACCGGTCCCCCCTTCAGCAGTGAGGTAATGGGAGCCGCTACCTGACCAAAGCCCCGGATAAACTTCTGGTAGTAGTTGGCAAACCCTAAGAACCGCTGCACTTCCTTTACCCTGGTGGGAGTCGGCCAATTACGCATGGCTGAAATGCGGTTACTCTCCATCTCCAAACCTGACGTGGAAATGCAGTACCCTAGGAAGGAGACGGACTGTTGGAAGAACAGACATTTCTCAGCCTTGACGTACAGGTCATGCTCCAACAGTCGACCAAGCACCTTGCGCACCAGGGACATATGCTCGGCGTGTGTAGCGGAGTAAATCAGAATGTCGTCGATATACACCACTATACCCTGCCCGAGCAAGTCCTGGAAAATCTTGTCTACAAATGCCTGGAAAACTGATGTAGCGTTCATAGTACTCATAGTGCCCTGAGGTGGTACTAAATGCCGTCTTCCACTCGTCCCACTCCCGGATACGCACCAGATTGTAAGCGCTCCTGAGATCCAATTTTGTGAAGAAGCGCGCCCCGTGCATTGACTCAATCGCACTGGCTATGAGAGGCAGCGGTTAGCTGTACATCACAGTGATCTGATTGATACCTCGATAGTCAATACACGGGCGCAGACCTCCATCCTTCTTCTTCACAAAAAAGAAACTCGAGGAGGCAGGTGAAGTGGAGGGCCGAATGTATCCCTGCCCCAGAGATTCGGAGACATATGTTTCCATAGCCTCTGTCTCCTCCTGTGACAGAGGATACACGTGACTCCTGGGAAGTGCTGCGTCTCCCAGGAGATCTATCGCACAATCCCCCCGTCGATGGGGTGGTAATTGAGTCGCCTTCTTTTTACAGAAGGCGAGAGCCAAATCGGCATATTCTGACGGGATGTGCACGCTGGAGACCCGGTCTGGACTTTCCACCGTAGTCGCACCGATGGAAACACCTACACACCTCCCCGAGCACTCTCGTGACCATCCCTTAAGAGCCGTCTGTTGCCACGAAATAATGGGATTATGATAGGCCAACCAGGGTAGACCCAACACCACAGGAAACGCAGGAGAATCAATGAGGTATAAACTGATTCTCTCCTCATGACCCTCCTGCGTCACCATACTTAGTGGTGCGGTAGCCTCCCTAATCAGCCCTGACCCTAATGGTCGACTATCTAAGGCTTGCACAGGGAAGGGCATATCAACAGGAACAATGGGGATCCCTAAACTATGAACAAATGAACGATAAATACAATTCCCAGCTGCGCCTGAATCGACTAGCGCCTTATGCTGGGAATGCGGGGAAAAATCTGTAAAATTAACAAACAAAAACATGTGAGCAACAGGGAGCTCTGGGTGAGTCTGATGCCTACTCACCTGGGGTGACCCGATAGTGCCCTGCCTGCTGCCTCGACTCCCTGAGGAACCCCCCCTGCAACGACCAGCAGTGTGCCCTCCTTCCTCTCCCCATACGGCGTTGTCCCGCTTTCCCGGATAGACAGGAGACGAGGGCGGACACGCTCTCGTGTCCCGAAGGAGCCGGGTGAACAGTCGCCAGGTAGAGCTCCATCTGGAGTAGGAACCCCTGACAACCTGACAGCCGTCCCATCATACTCCCTCGGGAGCGCGAGCCGAATCCCACTGGGACCAGGTGAAGGAATGGTGGACATCTGTGTTGGTTGTGGAGTGGGAGGTTGTGTTGATGTTAGAGGCGCTGAAAATCCTCCTCTCTCCCATCGCTCCATGATCTGCAGCACGCTATCCATGGCTGTGCCGAGACTCTGCAACATTGTCGCATGCTCCTGAAGGCGCTCCTCGACTTGTAGAGGAGGGCTGGGTGATCCTGCTGACTCCATGGACGGTGCGTGATTCTGTCAAAGTTCTCTGTGATGCCGGTAAGGCAGAGTCAGGCGTAGGACAACGAATGAGTTTATTTCCAAAATACATGAGTGGGGGGAAAAACCAACCACTCGAAAACACGGAACAAAGAAACACAAACAATCACGCACAAAATCATGAGGGGAACAGAGGGTTAAATAAGGAACATGTAATTATGTGATAGAAACCAGGTATGTAAAATGAAGAAAAAAAAACATAGAAAATGAAAAGTAGATTGACGGTAGCTAGAAGACCGGTGACTTAGACTGCCGAAATTCACCCGAGCAAGGAGAGGGACCAACTTCGGCTGAAGTCGTGACAAATGATCAACAACCAACTTGACAGAGATTTTATAATATTTTAAAGAATAATGTGCAAATATTGTACAATCCAGGTGCAGTGGTGGAAAAAGTACCCAATTGTTGTACTTGAGTAAAAGTAAAGACACCTTAATAGAAAATGACTCAAGGAAAAGTGAAAGTAACCCAGTAAAATCCTACTTGAGTAAAAGTGTTTTAAATATACTTAAGTATCAAAAGTAAATGTTATTGCTAAAATATACTTAAGTATCAAAAGTAAAAGTACAAGTATAAATCATTTCAAATTCCTTGTATCATGGAAACCATACGGCACCATTTTCTTGTTTTTTTAATTTACGGATAGCTAGGGGCATGCTCCAACACTCAGACATCATTTATAAACAAAGCATGTGTTTAGTGAGTCCGCTAGATCAGAGGCAGTAGAGATGACCAGGGATGTTTCAATTTACAAAGAAAATAACTATGTTTTCGTCTTTTGAGCTTCTAGTCATGAAATCTATGCAGGCTACTCAATCACTTTAGCTACTGTTTACAGGCATCCTGGGCCATATAGAGAGTTCCTCACTGAGTTCCCTGAATTCCTATCGGACCTTGTAGTCATGGCAGATTATATTCAAATTTTTGGTGACTTTAATATTCACATGGAAAGGTCCACAGACCCACTCCAAAGGCTTTCAGAGCCATCATCTACTCAGTGGGTTTTGTCCAACATGTCTCCGGACGTACTCACTGCCACAGTCATACTCTGGACCTAGTTTTGTCCCGTGGAATAAATGTTGTGGATCTTAATGTTTTTTCTCATAATCCTGGACTATCGGACCACCATTTTATTACGTTTGTAATCGCAACAAATAATCTGCTCAGACCCCAACCAAGGATCATCAAAAGTCGTGCTATAAATTCTCTGACAACCCAAAGATTCCTAGATGCCCTTCCAGACTCCCTCCACCTACCCAAGGACGTCAGAGTACCAAAATCAGTTAACCACCTAATTGAGGAACTAAATTGAACCTTGCGCAATACCCTAGATGCAGTCGCACCCCTAAAAACAAAAATCATTTGCTATAAGAAACTAGCTCCCTGGTATACCGAAAATACCAGAGCTCTGAAGCAAGCTTCCAGAAAATTGGAACGGAAATGGCGTTACACCAAACTGGAAGTTTTCCGACTAGCTTGGAAAGACAGTACCGTGCAGTATCGAAGATCACTCACTGCTGCTTGATCATCCTATTTTTCCAACTTAATTGAGGAAAATAAGAGCAATCCCCCCCAAAGATTTGATACTGTCGCAAAGCGAACTAAAAAGCAGCATTCCCCAAGAGAGGATGGCTTTCACTTCAGCAGTGATAAATTCATGAACTTCTTTGAGGAAAAGATCATGATCATTAGAAAGCAAATTACGGACTCTTCTTTAAATCTGCGTATTCCTCCAAAACTCAGTTGTCCTGAGTCTGCACAACTTTGCCAGGACCTAGGATCAAGGGAGACACTCAAGTTTTTTAGTACTATATCTCTTGACACATTGATGAAAATAATAATGGCCTCTAAACCTTCAAGCAGCATACTGGACCCTATTCCAACTAAACTACTGAAAGAGCTGCTTCCTGTGCTTGACCCTCCTATGTTGAACATAATAAACGGCTCTCTATCCACCGGATGTGTACCAAACTCACTAAAAGTGTCAGTAATGAAGCCTCTCTTGAAAAATTCAAACCTTGACCCAGAAAATATAAAAAACTATTGGCCTATATCGAATCTTCCATTCCTCTCAAAAAAAATTGAAAAAGCTGTTGCGCAGCAACAAAGACAAACAATGTATAAGAAACGCTTCAGTCTGGTTTTAGACCCCATCATAGCACTAAGACTACACTTGTGAAGGTGGTAAATTACCTTTTAATGGCATCAGACCAAGGCTCTGCATCTGTCCTCGTGCTCCTAGACCTTAATGCTGCTTTTGATACCATCGATCACCACATTGTTTTGGAGAGATTGGAAACCCAAATTGGTCTACACAGACAAGTACTGGCAAGGTTTAGATCTTATCTGTGGGAAAGATATCAGTTTGTCTCTGTGGATGGTTTGTCCGATGACAAATCAACTGTAAACTTCAGTGTTCCTCAAAGGCTCCGTTTTAGGACCACTATTGTTTTCACTATATATTTTACCTCTTGGTGATGTCATTCGGAAACATAATGTTAACTTTCACTGCTATGCGGATGTCACACAGCTGTACATTTTGATGAAACATGGTGAAGCCCCAAAATTGCCCTCCCTGGAAGCCTGTGTTTCAGACATAAGGAAGTGGATGGCGACAAATGTTCTACTTTTAAACTCGGACAAAACAGAGATGCTTGTTCTAGGTCCAAAGAAACAAAGAGAGCTTCTGTTGAATCTGACAATTAATCTTGATGGTTGTACAGTCGTCTCAAATAAAACTGTGAAGGACCTCAGTGTTACTCTGGACCCTGATCTCTCTTTTGACGAACATATCAAGACTGTTTCAAGGACAGCATTTTTCCATCTACGTAACATTGCAAAACCAGAAACTTTATGTCCAAAAATTATGCATAAAAATTCATCCATGCTTTTGTCACTTCTAGGTTAGACTACTGCAATGCTCTACTTTCCGTCTACCCGGATAATGCACTAAATAAACTTCAGTTAGTGCTAAACACGGCTGCTAGAACCAAAATATTGACTAGAAACAAAATATTTTATCATATTACTCCAGTGCTAGCCTCTCTACACTGGTTTCCTGTTAAAGCTAGGGCTGATTTAAAGGTTTTACTGCTAACCTACAAAGCATTACATGGGCTTGCTCCTACCAATCTTTCCGATTTGGTCCTGCCGTACATACCTACACGTACGCTACGGTCACAAGACACAGGCCTCCTTACTGTCCCTGCATCTCTTGAGTGGGTTGAGTCACTGACGTGATCTTCCTGTCCGGGTTGACGCCCCCCCTTGGGTTGTGCCATGGCGGAGATCTTTGTGGGCTATACCTGGCCTTGTCTCAGGATGGTAAGTTCGTGGTTGGAGATATCCCTCTAGTGGTGTGGGGGCTGTGCTTCGGCAGAGTGGGTGAGGTTATACCCTGCCTGTTTGGCCCTGTCCGGGGGTATCATCGGACGGGGCCACAGTGTCTCCCGACCCCTCCTGTCTCAGCCTCCAGTATTTATGCTGCAGTAGTTTATGTGTCGGGGGGCTAGGGTCAGTCTGTTATATCTGGAGTATTTCTCCTCTCTTATCCGGTGTCCTGTGTGAATGTAGCCTCTTGGGGATTGCTGGGGCGCTAGCGCCCCACTCCCGACACTACCCGGTGAAATGTGAGGCGCCAAATTCAAAATCCAAAAGTTGAATTATTAAACATCCACCAATATACAAGTGTTCCATACTCATCAAAAGCTCTGTTTCTTGGCAATATCACAGCATTGTCAGATTTCAAAAAGGCTTTACGTCGAAAGCACAACATTTGATTGTTTGAGGGTAGCACCTAACATATTTTTTCCATTACCATAATTTCATAAGCCTCCACGGTTCACAGAAAACACATTTCACAGCGAAAACAAATCAATTACCTGTTGAAGAACTTCTGCTGAGGTCTTCCTAAGTGTCCAACGAAGACAATCCATGGTTCTTTTGTTAGAAAAAGTCATGTATTTTATCCATAAATCTCCATTTGGTTTGCGCGTTATAATCAGAAACTACAGCGTCCACTACTCCATTGAAACGTGACGAGAACTCGTTCATCTTATACCTATAAACTTGTCCAAGAACAATCAAACATCATTTTAAATGTATCCTTAGGAACACTTTTACGTATATTTACTATAATAAATCAACCGGAATATAAACTGAGCTCTAAAGACGGAAAAAAACACAGTGCGCGCTTGGCGAGAGCGCGCGTCCACTCCTATAGACTTCCAAAGGGACACTTCCTGATTTCCTCTTCTTCTCTGCTCTATTTCATCCAAACAGAATCAAATCACTTTCTCGAGACTGTTGACATCCAGAGGAAGCGATCGGTACTGCATTCATATGCCCTTATAAGGGCATTTTCATGAGGGAGGGTTTCCAAATGAGGCACTCTGTGAAAACCACTTTCTCCAGGAAAGACATTCCTCGGGGTTTCGCCTGCCATATCCGTTCTGTTTTACTCACAGACAAATGGTTAACAGTTTTGGAAAATTCAGAGTGTTTCCTATCCAATGGTACCAAATATGTGCATATCCTATTTTCTGGGCCTGAATGGGAGGCATTTTACTTTGGGCACGCCAGGCTCTCCAAAACGGTCACCTCGTGTGCACATCCCTAAGAAGTTAAGCATGCGCTCTCTACTTCTCCCTTTTTCTCCCTTTCTTTCTTTCTTTCTTTCTTTCTTTCTTTCTTTCTTTCTTTCTTTCTTTCTTTCTTTCTTTCTCTCTCTCTCGGAGGACCTGAGCCTTAGGACCATTCCTCAGGACTACTTGGCCTGATGACTCCTTGCTGTCCCCAGTCCACCTGGCCGTGCTGCTGCTCCAGTTCCAACTGTTCTGCCTGCGACTATGGAACCCTGACCTGTTCACAAGAAATGCTATCTGTCCCAGACCTGCTGTTTTCAACTCTCTAGAGACAGCAGGAGCGGTAGAGATACTCTGAATGATCGGCTATGAAAAGCCAACTGACATTTACTCCTGATGTGCTGACCTGTTGCACCCTCGAGAACCACTGTGATTATTATTTCTTGACCCTGCTGGTCATCTATGAACATTTTAAAATCTTGCCCATGTTCTGTTATAATCTGTACCCGGCACAGCCAGAAGAGGACTGGCCACCCCTCACAGCCTGGTTCCTCTCCAGGTTTCTTTCTAGGTTCTGGCCTTTCTAGGGAGTTTCCTAACCAACGTGCTTTTACACCTGCATTGCTTGCTGTTTGGGGTTTTTAGGCTGGGTTTCTGTACAGCACTCTGTGACATCAGCTGATGTAAGAAGGGCTTTATAAATACATTTGATTGATTGATGTTTTCTTGATAAGTGTCGTGTCTCTGACTTATCATTAATTGTGAAGACAATTCTCTGTAATTATTATTACGTGATTCAACTAATAATGTAAATTTTATTAACTAGGAAGTTGGGGCACCACGGAAAATGTTGGTTTACAGAGTCATCATTTTCCAGATATTTTAATAAAATGTTTGGTTATCTGCACGTAACACGTAAGTAACATGGGTCTCTATCGGACATGGGACGCTATTCTCGCATAAATATGAATACATATGCATCAGTATTTACAATTGAGCTGGTGATGTGAGGCTCTGGTTTGCCCAGTCGAGGTCGCCATTGTCCTTTGTAGATACTGCCAGGTTGTCGTGGAGTGAAATGTTAATCTCACTTGTGGTCTTCTGCATCGGTCAATGTTCTTACTAGATTTGCTACCGTTCCAGCTGCAGTCTGTTAGGCTGTAATCTAGGACTCACTTCTTCTTGAGTGATCAATAGTTTAGAGTTGATACCATTTCACGTGTGGAGCAAGCTCTCTCGTTTCCTGGCCTGTAGAGTTGAAATTAGCCCTTTTCAACGTGGAGGACAAGTCCTCCTGTTATTTGGGGACTTAGGTGACTTTGGGTCACAGGAGATTTTATAGAAATGTAGAAAAGGGGTTGGTTCATCATTTCCAACCAATGTCTATTCACTTGGGCGTGGCTACTGACTTAGTTAAACTTCACAGGGAAGACAATTTTCTCATTTTAAAGGTTAACATCAGGTCTAGGTCTCTAACCTTCTTACTAATTGTGGCTGGACTGACTGTTGCTGGCATTGGTACTGGCATTGGTACTGGTACTCAAGGGGACCAGTTATCCTGCCGATTTATTCTGAAATATTATCCTACCGGAACACATGATTAAAGCATTTTACTAGTTGTATTGTAGTTGAACCTACACATGACAAGGCATGACTATTTTTGCCATTTGTTTGAGGTGGAAGTCCAGTGTGGTACACCTCAGTAATATCTTAGATGTGTTCTAAGATTATCCCTGTCTACGGGTCTGTCTGCTCCTCACTGTTCTCATAGGGGAGTTTACAACTAGATTTGTTTCTTGTTCTGGTGGACTCGTACGGTGTTGCACGTAGTCTCGACCCCCCCACCAGCCTCGATGAGGCTCATCATGGGTCTGGGCTGCAATTCCCCCCCTTTGTGTCTCGGGACCCCCCCACCAGCGGGTGGTGTTGTTATCCAAGGCACAAACGAAAAGGTCGGACCCTATGTAGGAGTTGTCAGCGGCCACGTTGTTATGAGAATGGTTGTAATCTTTCAACCAAATCTCCTGGTGTTTGTGCTTCAAAACGCTCAGTGGCTGTCAAGTCCTGTCAGTCACCACAGCGTCCACGTATGGCAACCTCTTCAGTACCTGCGAACTGAGACAAGGATATCTGTCTGTGATATCGCAAAGTGTTTCACCAGTGGGAGTCATTGGGTCAGTTGCTGGACTGACGCCATTAGTGTCATTGTAAGGGGTGACAGTCCCCCACAAAGCGGAAGGTGTATCATCGGAAACAGAGTACACTCTGCGCATCAATGTTTTTCTTGCTGAGACGGCCGCAGTGCTTGCGGAAGTGTCCGAAGGGCAAGAGAAGTTCATCTCAACTACAGTATTGCACGACCTCAAGGAGGAGGGAAGTTGCTCATTCGCAGAGACTGCTGGCTCTAAATCATGAAAAGAATGGTCGATCAGGTTTGCTGTCTGGAATGTGTCGAGATATCACAATATCTCCTTGGATCGGATTCTGGACCAAGAGGTTTTGAAAAGTATTTTTTCCAAGGGGTGCTTTCGACAGATACCCCTCGTGAATGACTGCCTTGCAGCTAGCGTTAGGGGGAAGACAGTGTGGTCAGTGGAGAAGGCACTGTGACCTGTGACCATACATGGTTGGTTCTCCAATCCATCAGCGGGAGTAACCGATCCATCAAGTCTACTCCAAGTAGAAGGGGTTCAGATTCGAGGCTGGTAATATACACAGGGTGAATGAGCGATACGTCCTGGAAGTGTAGTTTCAGCATGACTTTCAATGTGAGAGGCGAGGTAGTCTGAGTGAAACCTCGAAGTGTAGGGTCGCATCATTCCACTTTTAACCAACGTTTTGTTGGCTTCAAAGCCCTTTTGAGATCATCGATGTTTGAGAGATGAGCAATATTGTCGCGCCCAAATCAATTAGCGCATGACAAGTTAAGCAGTACTCCAGGACTGTTTCCAGGTATGGCCGTTTAGAGTCGCGTTTATTGGACCTTATCCCCAGAAAGTGGAGTGGACATGATGTGCCATTTCTGTTCAAGGTGAAAGCAGATCGACTTTTCGGATTTTGAGTGGGCTTGGCTTTAACAAAGCTTTTGACCTTTTTCTTTGCAACCTTTGTATCAGAGTCTATAGACAAAGCCTGTAGAAAAGGGTGTTAATTCCTGCGGACCTGGTATCCGGCAATTCCCTTTCTAGTCCTTGTGACTTATCTTTTACCCTTTTCTCAAATTTTTCTCTCTTTAGTTCTTCACGTAGTGGAACTTCTAGAGAACATTGGTCTACGTTTTGATTGTCCTTTAACCATTTGTTACCCTTGTGCGCTGACACTTTTTGTGGGTTGGGTGCAGGAACGAAGCGAACAGGTCGATTGTAGCGGTAGTCGTTTCGATGGCAACGTACTTTACAGTTATTTTGACCACGGTGGTTATTGGATTCATGGTTTCGTGGTACAAACCGTTGTTGTGCGTTCTCTCAACGCTCCAATACCTGATAATGCAGCCTCTAACTGTGCTCCAGGGCAAACTTCAAAACCAAGTGGTCAGGGCTCTTAGCTTTGATGCCTCAAAGCTGTGCTTGTAAGATCTCTGAGTTGTAAGATAGGCAAGCCAACGTGGGCTGCAGGGCCCAAGAAGGTAATGAAGATGGGATACATGTTCGACAGAAACATTAGTTTGATTGGTAACAGCTCTTCCATTCCTGTTTCAGTGAGTAGGCCAAAGTAAGCTGAACGAAGCCTATGATAGTAAGCTTGTGGGTGTTCGTTCTGAGCTTGTTTGACAGTGTTAGCCAGTGAGCTATCGCGTTTGCAAGTCGCAGAACCACTGAATTCTAATTTCAAAGCTGTGGCAAGTTTAGCATAGTCATTTAGCACATGTTGTTGTTGTAGACAAATGAACCTCGTCACGTGTCTATTCGACGTTCGCTTCAACAGGTAAACCCTGTCAGAACCCGTAGTGTTTGGGTAGCCATCTATTTTGTGAAGTGCACCAGTCCCTCCTGCAGCAAAGCACCCCCACAACATGATGCTGCCACCCCCGTGCTTCACGGTTGGGATGGTGTTCTTAAGCTTGCAAGCGTCCACCTTTTTCCTCCAAACATAACGACGGTCATTATGGCCAAACAGTTATATTTTTGTTTCATCAGACCAGAGGACATTTCTCCAAAAAGTATGATCTTTGTCCCCATTTGCAGTTGCAAACCGTAGTCTGGCTTTTTGATGGCGGTTTTGGAGCAGTGGCTTCTTCCTTACTGAGCAGCCTTTCAGGTTATATCGATATAGGACTCGTTTTACTGTGGATATAGATACTTTTGTACCTGTTTCCTACAGCATCTTCACAAGGTTGATTTGCACTTTTCACACCAAAGTAGGTTCATCTCTAGGAGACAGAATGAGTCTCCTTCCTGAGCGGTATGACGGCTGCGTGGTCCCATGGTGTGTATACTTGCGAACTATTGTTTGTACAGATGAACGTGGTACCTTCAGGCGTTTGGGAATTGCTCCCAAGGATCAACCAGACTTGTGGAGGTCTACAATTTATTTTCAGAGGTCTTGGCTGATTTCTTTTGATTTTCCCATGATATCAAGCAAAGAGGCACTGAGTTTGAAGGTAGGCCTTGAAATACATCCACAGGTACACCTCCAATTGACTCAAATTATGTCAATTAGCCTATCAGAAGCTTCTAAAGCCATGACGTAATTTTCAGGAATTTTCCAAGCTGTTTAAAGGCACAGTCAACTTAGTGTATGTAAACTTCTGACCCACTGGAATTGTGATACAGTGAATAAGTGAAATCATCTGTCTGTAAACAATTGTTTTAAAAATGACTTGTGTCATGCACAAAGTAGATGTCCTCACCGACTTGCCAAAACTATAGTTTGTTAACAAGAAATTTGTGGATTGGTTGAAAAATGAGTTTTAATGACTCCAACCTAAGTCTGTGTAAACTTCCGACATGCTCGTGCTTCAGCTTGTCGCTGTGGTATTGGACAGATGCCAATCTCGGATGGCAAGACATCAGGGCTAGACTGGAGAGAACCTTTACAAGGTCTGCGCTCGATGGTTGATTTTGGAGAGCATTGTTTGCAATTTCTGCTGTTTTCCACTAATGGCATAATTAGAGTTGGTATAGCTGCTGAGGTCGGAGATCAATCCATTTATGGGTGGAGGTTCACTAATTAGTGGGCGAGTAGGGACTACCCCCTCCGAAAGCTTGCACATGTTTTTTCCCCTAATTATCCAAAGTTTGATTTTGGAATACAATGGATGCTGCAAAGACGATTTTAATCTATTTATAGACGTTAATGAACCGTCAGTACTGTACCAATAATGTGGGAGTTGGACGTAAATGAATTTGCAAAAGCAAATTGAATTAATTAATCAATGATAATGATTAATCATACCTGGATAGGCTATCTGGGAATTAAACTTTTATCAACCTGGGAAGTTGGTTCATCTAGGTTACTATTGGAAAGTTTAAAATGTCTCATTTAATTGGAAGAACCTTAAGGTATGTTTGACAATTTAACTTGTTAAATTGACTGAGACGATGAAATCCAATCAATTGAGATTGTCGGGATTATCATAAGTGTAAACAGTAGTTCAAATGTTAGGGTACTGTCACGATCGCTGACAGAAGTGGACCAAGGCGCAGCGTGCATGGTTGAGTGAAACATGTTTTAATATAGGACTCACCAAAACAAAAGAAAGTTGCAACGACCGTAACACAACGTGTAGCACAACACAGCAACTACCACAATGAACATAACGTAAATATCCCACCACACAGGTGGGGGACTAAACAACCTAAATAGGATTCCCAATTAGAGACAACGACTAACAGCTGCCTCTAATTGGGAACCCAAACCAACCAACATAGAAAAATCAACATAGAACAAAACACACCCCTGATCACGTCCTGACCAAAACCACCATAGAGCAGCCAAAAGGGCTATCTATGGCCAAGACGTGACAGTACCCCCCCCAAATGCGCGGACTCCAACCGCGACAAAAGTCACTGGGGGGGGTCTCTCGGGTGGGTCCTCGCTTTTGGCGGCGGCTCCGGTGCGGGCCGTACCGGCCCGAGAAGACGCACTGGAGGCCCAGTACGTGGAGCGGGAACAGTACGTACCAGGCTGGGACGACACCCTAGCGGCCTGGTGCGTGGAACAGGAACAGTCCGTGCCGGTCTCTCGATGCGCACAGGGGGCCTGGTGTGCGGAGCAGGGACAGGACGTGCCAGGCTCTCGATGCGCACAGGGAACCTGATGCGCGGAGCAGGGACAGGACGTGCCGGGCTCTCGATGCGCACAGGGGACCTGATGCGTGGAGCAGGGACAGGACGTGCCGGACTCTCGATGCGCACAGGGGACCTGATGCGTGGAGCAGGGACAGGACGTGCCGGGCTCTCGTTGCGCACAGCGTACCTGATGCGTGGAGCAGGGACAGGACGTGCCGGGCTCTGGATGCGCACAGGGGGCCTGGTGCACGGAGCAGGAACAGGCCGTACTGGGCTGTGGAGATGCACCGGAGATACAGTGCGCAGAGCCGGCGCAGGATATCCTGGTCCATGGAGGCGCACCGGAGACCAGGAGCGCTGAGCCGACACCCTCCTTCCAGGCTGCACACTCCCCCTAGCTCGACAGATGCGGGGAGCTGGCATGTCGCGCACCGGGCTGTGAACGCGCACTGGTGACACCGTGCGCTTCACCACATAACACGGTGCCTTACCAGTGCGACGCTCCCTCTGGTAAGCACAGGGAGTTGGCTCAGGTCTCCAACCTGGCTCAGCCAACCTCCCCGTGTGCCCCCCAAAATTTGTTTTGGGGGGGCTGCCTCTCGGGCTTCCTCGCCAGCCGTGTTCCCTCGTACTTCTTCTCATAGAAGAGCCGCTCTGCCGTCGCTGCCTCCAACTCCTCCCTGGGACGGCGATACTCCCCCTCCTGGCTCCAGGGTTCCTGCACGGTTGCACGCTGCTTGGTCCTGGTGTGGTGGGATATTCTGTCACGATCGCTGACAGAAGTGGACCAAGGCGCAGCGTGCATGGTTGAGTGAAACATGTTTTAATATAGGACTCACCAAAACAAAAGAGAGTTGCAACGACCGTAACACAACGTGGAGCGCAACACAGCAACTACCACAATGAACATAACATAAATATCCCACCACACAGGTGGGGGACTGATCAAGCTAAATAGGATTCCCAATTAGAGACAACAACTAACAGCTGCCTCTAATTGGGAACCCAAACCAACCAACATAGAAAAATCAACATAGAACAAAACACACCCCTGATCTCGTCCTGACCAAAACCACCATAGAGCAGCCAAAAGGTCTATCTATGGCCAGGACGTGACAGGTACATTCACCAGTAGGTTCACATATCCCTAAGGCCAAAGCCACATGGGATTCCCGCTGGAGGCGGGACTTCCGTCAGTACTGGGGGTTACTGAATGTGCTTTGCAAAAGCAAATTTTACTGATAGATCAATTTGAATTATAAATCAAACCTGTATAGGCTATTTGGGAATTAAACTTTAATTAACCTGAGAGCGTTTCTTTATCAAGGTTAATGTGGAAAAAGTTAAAATTGTCTCATTGTAGAAAACCAATCAATTTGGATATTATTTAAAAGATCCACCTGAAAAGGTAAATCTGGCAATTTTACTTATTAGTTAAATTGAATGAGACATCGATATCGGATGAATTGCGATTGGCTGGATATCATAAGTTACTACTTGTTAAACGTGATCCACGTTTGGTTGTCCTCCCAAATAATTATTTTTTAAAGAAATGTACTGCCAATTCTTCACCACCAGAGGTCACTGATAGCACACGCTGAAATCAAACGGAAGCACAAAGGGTGGGACTTCAGTCGCGCAAGGCTGAGGAAATTAAGTGTGACACAAGAAAACAAAATGGCTGCTGTTCCTTTGTTAGCTGTAGCATCTCGTGCCAGCGAGCTATTCTTATGGCACAAAGGATTCCATACACATGGAAAGGGAGTTTTACTAGTGACGTCTCACATTAACCCATTCGGCATACTCTTTGCTAGCATTATATTACCGGAGCGCACAGTACATAAAAACAGTTACGCCTGTGGCCTACCCAGGCTGACTCAGCGCTATAGGCGGAAAGATAACACTTCGGCTCGGTCACCGAACAGATCTATCCTCTAATTTCTAACATTGCTGGATCTATGCCTTTGCTGTAGAAATTAATATTGACCGACAGAATTAGTACCGTTTGGCCTAACGGACTAAATCTGGAATTTACAACTCATTGCTCTGACATTATCGAATACACAACACCGAAGGCACTTCAAATGGAAACACACACGCCAGCATTTGTATACAACCCAGTCTGTTTGTACAATTCTGTTTGCACAATTGATATATATCTAATTCACAGTAAAGTCTTGTCCTATCTTAGACTCCTCACAGGGGGCACCATAAATGTTGTGTCTCTGACTTATCATTAAATGTGAAGACTGTTATTTTATCAAATCAAATCTCTGTAATTATTATTACGTGATTAAACTAATAATGTAAATTTAATTAACTAGGAATTTCGGGGCACCACGGAAAATGTTGGTTTACACAGTCCAAAATTTTCAAATATAACTCTTCAAATATTTTAATATCTGATCAATTAGTTTTCTATTAATTAATTATTATTACCTTCCGTCAGTCTCATCTGAACGTCATAACATTTTTGGTTATCTGCACGAACCTAGCCTTTACTTATGAATCATCCATACACAAATTGTCTCAATTATATATTTACTAACTAATTAAACAATTACAGAATATACAATACATAATAACATTATACATAAATAGCTCCCTAGTGGACTAAACAAAAACAGTTTGGTTATAACACAATAGATTCAGAGAGGAAAGGGGGGGAGACAAAGAAACATGGGTCTCTATCGGACATGGGAAGCAATTCTCGCATAAATATGAATACATATGTACTTCAACAATCGCTCGTTCGGATAAAGGAATGTAATCTGTATCACACACAAACTTTTAGGTGTCAGGGAAAATGTATGGAGTAAAAAGTACAGAATTTTCTTTAGGAATGTAGTGAAGTAAAAGTAAAAGTTGTCAAAAATATGAATAGTAAAGTAAAGTACAGACACCCCAGAAAAGTACTTAGGTAGTACTTTCAGGTATTTTTACTTAAGTACTTTAACCTCTAGGGGATCATTGCACGACTTGACCGTTTTGGAGAGCCTGGCGTGCCCAAAGTAAAATGCCTCCCATTCAGGCCCAGAAAATAGGATATGCACATATTTGGTACCATTGGATAGGAAACACTCTGAATTTTCCAAAACTGTTAACCATTTGTCTGTGAGTAAAACAGAACGGATATGGCAGGCGAAACCCAGAGGAATTTCTGTCCTGGAGAAAGTGGTTTTCACAGAGTGCCTCATTTGGAACCCCTCCCTCATGAAAATGCCCATATAAGGGCATATGAATGCAGTACCTATCGCTTCCTCTGGATGTCAACAGTCTCGGGAAAATGATTTGATTCTGTTCAGATGAAATAGAGCAGAGNGTAAAAGTGTTCCTAAGGATACATTTAAAATGATGTTTGATTGTTCTTGGACAAGTTTATAGGTTTAATTTGAACGAGTTCTAGTCACGTTTCAATAGAGTAGTCGACGCTGTAGTTTCTGATTATAACGCGCGAACCAAATGGAGATTTATGGATAAAATACATGACTTTTTCTAACAAAAGAACCATGGATTGTCTTCGTTGGACACTTAGGAAGACCTCAGCAGAAGTTCTTCAACAGGTAATTGATTTGTTTTCGCTGTGAAATGTGTTATGTGTGTGCCAAGCTGGCTCATGAATTCATGGCTATGGGAAAAGTATGTGAGGTGCTACCCTCAAACATTCAAATGTTGTGCTTTCGCCGTAAAGCCTTTTTGAAATCTGACAACGCTGTGATATTGCCAAGTAACAGAGCTTTTGATGAGTATGGAACACTTGTATATTGGTGGATGTTTAATAATTCAACTTTTGGATTTTGAATTTGGCGCCTTGCATTTGACCTGGTAGTGTCGGGAGTGGGGCGCTAGCGCCCCAGTGATCCCTGAGAGGTTGAACAACTGTTATTTAAGTTTGCCATAAGAAAGGGGTTGAATATTTATTGACTCAAGATATTCAGGTTTTGATTTTTAATTGATTTCTAAAAAAATATATGAAAACATAATTTCACTTTGACATTATGAGGTATATAGGCCAGTTACACAAAATTTCAATTGAATACATTTTTTATTCAGGCTGTAACACCACGAAATGTGGAAAAAGTCAAGGGGCATGAATACTTTCTGGAGGCACTGTAACCTATTCTAGGAGCCTATTGTTTGTGTATGATCTTTATTCATTGTTCACTTGTTTTTCAACAATGTCAGGTACATGCAGGGATGACTGGGGCCTTCAGCAAGTAAGTCACAGGGGGTAAGAAATAATTTGAACATCACAGATATAAATTCCCACTGTGCCCATGATAAAGTTAACTACATTACTTTAGTTTGCTGCTTTGAGCAAAACTTGTATGTAATATAACCTATTCTGGGAGCCTGGTGTGTGTGTATGAATTATGTGGAATATTTTTGGAACATTGGCTTCCCTGAAAACAGGTACTGACAGGAGGAGCAATATGAGTCTGTCAGAGGTCGTCACACTGGATGGGGATGCTGATGGAGGCTTTGGTGGTCCACACAATGAGGAAGCAGGTGTCCCTTCCAGTGATGTGGAGCCGACCTTGGACCTGGTGCCATGAAGGATGGTATTCACAGAGGCTGTAAGACCCTCCCTCCTTGATATAGAAATCATTTGACTTCACTGCGTCTTCAATGGTGAGGTCCCTTGCACCATAGGGACACTTGACCTCCACCACTGCTGTGGTGCCGACCAGACCATTCAGTGAGGCACCGAGGAACCCAGACCCCATGACCCAAAGCCCTGATGCTTGTACATCCATCCCTGTAGCCATTTGAATGCCTTGATGCCCTCCTCTTTGTTATCTTTACAGTGATCTGAGGACAATTTTAGAAGCAACAGAGTAACACGCTTGGCCCTAACCACTGCTCCATAATTGCTGTCCGTCAACCTCCCTCTCCTCATGGTGTGCCAGTTGAGGTTGGTGCGCTGTCCAACTGTTGCCTGCTGTACAGCCTTCTGCTGCTCCACTGACAGCGCCATGCCAGCCAGGATGCCTGCATGCCCCAGGTGCCCTTGTTTTTTAACAATGTCCGGTACAGACAGGGATGCCAGGGAGGGTAGCGGTTGTTCTGGCTGAGGTTCAAGGAGACATTCCATTGAACCTGACCCGGAGACAGTTCCTTAGCCACTGAAGATCCTCCTCTGTGGGGTCTCGGGACAGAGGGTTACAGTCTTCGGCCGGGGACACGTCCATCACTGACTGCACGTGGTTGGGCACGGCTGGCTTCCTCCACTCACATTCCACATCCGTACGGCCGATATTCTGAACCGCCAAAATCGGCTGCATGGCTACACTTATGAGCTCCATGAAGCATTTGCATGTGGTAGAGAGAATCCCCTGGTCACTTATAGAAACCTGCCAAGAGGAAGGATGTTAAGTGCCACATGCCTTTCAATGCATGACTTTGAACACTTAAAATGCATTTGTTGTAAGAAATGTGCTATATAAATAACGTTTGATTTGACTGATGACATTACAGCTGTAGAATATTTAATAAACTGTAATTCTGACAAGGACAAGTGCAGTTTTTCCATACTGTTTTATTTGATAATTTGGGATTTTATCACTTGACATATTAATCATATAGTGGGAAGGATCCTATAAATCAAGACTGTGTGAATGCATGTACCACTATGAATAAATAAATACTCTGCCTTTGAAGATTTGTTTCTGGTCATGAAACTACAGTATAGGTTGGATGTCTAAACAAAGTCAATTCTGAATGTCAATAGATTTTTAGATTCATTCTCATCAATGACAACATTCTAGAACTAAGTTATCAGTCATCTAAGTCTGGTATCTGGGGTAATCTGGTTAATGATTATATAATTGATTAAGTGACTCTTTACTTGTAGAATGTTAACAGCTGTATAAAACACATTGTATTGCTAAGATGCTCAAACTTAACTTAATAGCTACACTCACCGACAGAGGATAAACTTTATCCCTCATGCTGGCCCTGACCAAACTGGTAAATTGCCCCTCACTATAGCTGCACTTCTCCACATGACCAGACCTATAGTGGTCTTCTCCCCTTTTAATGTTCTTATGCTAATCCTTGAAAAATGCCATAAGGTCTGAAATAGACACAGAAGTCGACTTACTGTACAAACAATTATCTAGGCTACGTAATACAACATGATTTTTAGATCTACTGCTCTGCTAACTATCTAGCTGAAGTGTAGTCAGTTACTAGCTAAAATAGAGAAAAGGGACTGAACACTTTATTCAATTAATTTCAATACAGCACATGGATTCATCATGTATTGGGCACAGATCTCTGATTGTGCTAGTGAACGGTAGCTGACAGTGTTGGCTAGAGATTATTATATATATATATTTTTTTACCTTTATTTTACTAGGCAAGTCAGTTAAGAACAAATTCTTATTTTCAAATTGTTATTCTGGGAGCCTGGTGTGTCTGTATGAATTATGTGGAATATGTTTGGAACATAAAAAAAAATTAAAATTACCTTTATTTTACTAGGCAAGTCAGTTAAGAACAAATTCTTATTTTCAAATGACATGCAGGAGCTTCCTGCAGGAATTTGTAGTCTTGCTGAGGTCTTCTCTGTTGCTAATTAGCATTTCAAATTGTTTGAGTAAATTGAGGTGAATATTTCAATGCATGCCACTGGAACCGGAATCTCCAGCAACAGATGTCTATTCTAACAACCGACAAGTGGTCCGCAGACCATTGAATCCTCCAGCATGACCAATGACAGGTTGATTTATCCAGGCCCCTGGCTACCAAACGGCTCTTTCTCTCCCTCGCTCATTTTTTTATCTGAAAAGCTGTCAGTAGGCTGCGGAGAGGCTTTTTAAATGGTGCACAGTGTGCTGACAAATATGAACTTGGTGGAACTCTGCTGGTTCAGCTAAGAGTCCTGTGTGAATACACTTGAAAGCAAGGCCAATGCCAAGATACTGTAAAATATTGCTAGTTCTGTGGACCTTAACACAGGACTGGGCTCTGCACCCTCCTTTTAGTATCTTACTATGCACTTGATTCACAGTTTCTGTCAAACAGAAAAGAGAAAGTTTTAGGGAAAATGTTCTGTTATACCTCAGTAGTAGCTTTGTACTAATTCAACTGCAAGGTCAGTGTAAGGCATATTTACAAGCATTTCACATGATGTGAACAGATACAAGTTGTAGACTACTTTCAGAAAGTTTGATATTCTAACCACACATCACACTTCTTTATACACCGCACCCATATTAACACTGATAATTATTTTTGAAAAAGGCTTATTGTGTCAGGCTGAAATGAGTTTGAGTGTGATGTCCTTTGGCACTGGATCAATATGTTGCAAGCTATCTGGTGCATGTTATCTCGCAGGGTAGAATCCCCCATTCCCCATCTTTCCGAGGACCACTTTGGAAACAAGCATTTTAATTAATACTTTTAAGTGATATCCTCTGGGTCCACATTGAACATTTTGTTGTATACGTCTGTTACGCAAAATAAATTATATTAAATTCTATTCAATTCAATTCAGAGCCGCTTGCTTTTCTCTCTCCATTATTATGAAGAATCTCTCACTCTCCCTGTTTCACTCTCTTTCTCCCTCTCTTTTCCACTTTCTCTAGCGCTCTCTCTCTCACACTCTTTCCCGTTTTCTCTATCTCTCTCTTTCTCTCTTTTGCTTTCCTGACCTCCCTCATGCTCTCCCCCCTCCTCTCTCCTTCTTTCTTTCTCTTTCTCGCTCCCTCTATCTCCCTCTCTCTATCTCGCTGCCTCCCTTTCACTGTTTCGCTTCTTTATGACCTTTATTTCAGACAGAATTCCCCAGAAAAATTACTCTCAGAAAGATAAAACAACAATGCTGTTCTGGCCCGGTTCCCATTATCCATTATAATTAGGGTTTATCATCTGAACTAGCGAGACCATACATCATCACATAACAAGACAAATTCCATTTCATACGCAAAACCTAAAACTTTATTTAAACTTATAGACTTGGCCTTACAGTAACTTCGGTTGGACGGATGGTCTATTTGCTTCCAATTAATTTGAGAAAATAGACTGTATACTGTATTAAACAACAGAGAGACAGCAACATCTTGTCATGTGATTCATGGTTAATTAACTTCAATGTTTGATTTAACTTGATGAACTTATATCTTTCCACTGGTCAATTATTACCAGGCCGGCTAGCTGTTTGTTTTGATTTAATATGTAGAAGTATTACAGTAGAGATAAAAGTAGTTTATTTCTTCAGAAAACTCTTGTTTCTGCCAATGCCTTTAGCTCCACTGTAAAAACAAATGTTGTTGTTTTTACAGTATTATACAAAACTAACAGTAAAGTACTGTATTAATGATATATTCTGGGTGATTTTAGGCATAACTGGTAAATTATACCGTAAATAAAAAAAAAAAAACGGTTTAACAGTACATTACTGTAGAGAATGGTACTGTAATTCCACCCCACAGAATACAGTACCCTACCATATTTTTGGAGCGTCAAAAACCTTTTGCATGGTATTGTTGTTTCTGTCTCATTAACATAATTGTAAGTGTGCCTTATAAGAGTCTACATCTGTTGCACCTGTTAGCGAGAGTGCTATTGTCAGGATACGTGTGTGTAGCTGATGCGTGAGAGTCAGGCGCAGGAGAGCAGAGATAGTGAAATGAAAGCACTTTACTGTGGCACAGTACAAACTGAACGCAAATAGCGTTACACAAACAAATGCCTACAGGAAAAAGTGCGGTTAGCACAAGTACAAAAATACCAGTCTGGCGCAAACCAGCCGGAACCGTGTCACTGACAATTAAACAATCACACACACAGACATGGGGGGAAACCAGAGGGTTAAATACATGACAGGTAATGAGGGAATGACAACCAGGTGTGTGGGGACACAAGACAAAACAAATGGAAAATGAAAAATGGATCGGTGATGGATAGAAGATTGGTGACGTCGACCGCCGAACACCACCCGAACAAGGAGAGGCACCGACTTCGGCGGAAGTCGTGACAGCTATACCAATTTAACTGACACGTGGTAGTAGTGTCCCAACAATGTAATGTGTATAGGGGACAGATTGGAGTGGCAGCAAGACTTAAAGAGATACACCAAGATTCTGGCAATTAAACCATTTGACTCTGGGTAAGTAGAGTCAAAGTACTTACCCAGAGTCAGATGAACTCGTGGATTAAAAAATGTATGTCTCTGCATGCAGCATGAACGAAGTTAAAGGTTGCCTAGTTTCACGAGCCATTGCTAACTAGTGTTAGCGCAATGACTGTAAGTCTACAGGTACACTAGCATACTCAAATTTGAGAGAGAAAAAGCATGTTTACAGTAAAGTTGGCATTTATTTTGTGTCTGTAGGTCAATTAAACTGAAACACACATTATAGATGTGTGTGTGTGTGTTTGTGTGTGTGTGTGTGTGCGTGTGTGTGCGTGCATGCACCGTGTATGTGTGCATGTGTACATGGGAGAAGAAAATTTAATACCATTCCTCTTTCCCATGTTGTACAGTAATGTCTCACTTGGGTTCCTCCGCATTGATTGCTCATTTTCCACCTGGTGCCTTTTAATGTTGGGTCCGTCCTCTGAGATTGGACAATTGGTGAAATGCCACAAAGTGCCATTAAGAAGACAGGATCAGTATTTTATTTGAACTAGTAGATCGCAAAAGTATAGCACCGTGCTCACATGTTTTTTTCACAGCAGGACAACAAACATATTTGATATTTAAAATGTGCACATTTCTATGCACATTAATGCAGTGCTCATAAGTAGAACAAAAATAGTTTTTTAATTAATGCATGTTTACAATTTGATCAGGTGTGCTCCACTTCACCATTAAACAGTGAGTGCGGGCGGGCCTCCCAAGTGGCGCAGTGGTCTAGTGGCACTGCATTGCAGTGCTAGCTGTGCCACTAG
>QNTS01001054.1:394354-438686 GCA_003317085.1 Hucho hucho | reverse complement strand
TTGTGACCGTAGCGTACGTGTAGGTATGTACGGCAGGACCAAATTGGAAAGATAGGTAGGAGCAAGCCCATGTAATGCTTTGTAGGTTAGCAGTAAAACCTTGAAATCAGCCCTTGCCTTAACAGGAAGCCAGTGTAGAGAGGCTAGTACTGGAGTAATATGATCAAATTTTGGGGTTCTAGTCAAGATTCTAGCAGCCGTGTTTAGAGAGTGTTCTAAAAGGCAACAGGATAGCTTAATTAATAAGTCTCATCGAGGGAGCTACCATAGATATACGCAACATAGACTGTATAAAAACAATGACATTAAACATCATGCTCGGGATCATCCGTTTATACTCTGCTAAATGGCATATATAACGTATAACATGTCAAAAACATACCGTCATTCATTCTAATTCCGATTCAACACTGTCCTTCTACTGTTAGTATACATTGTGCCCCCACATTGTGCCCCCATGTCATAAAGTTGTTTTCACATGTTCTTATTTTTATATTTTGAAGACAGTCTAATCCATCTCTCTAGTCTAACGGACTCACTATTTCAGAATACCACTCAGTGTCAGAATCCAGTAGCCTGGCTCTTAAAGATGTAGTCCGGGATCTTAAACACAACAAATTCGTAACATATTGTATGAATTGCACCCAAATGTAAAAATGTTGCAAATGTAACATATCATACAAGTTCCAGAGCATCACTTTAAGTCTCTGGTCTCTTGGGGAGGAGTGTAAGCCCCAGCAGCAGTATCAGAGGGTGGGAGTGTGTTGGCAGAGACAGGCCTGACTAGGCGTGAATCTGCCATTAGGGACAACAACAGCAGGCAGTCTCTCACATCCAGCTGTTACCCCCCTCTCCCTCCATTACACTGATTGACTAATGACACCACATCCTCATTCCTGACAAGCCTCACTAATCCCAGGTACGTTGGTTTCGCTCTGTGTGGACGAATTCTGTGGAGAAGGAAGTATTTGCTAAGGTAAAAAAATCTGAAGGTGAATGTTTGTGTTTGAGGCAGCAAGCGTGAAAATGTGTGATGGTGGGGGTCTGTGCAGCCTGATTGTTGTGAAATTAAACAACGTTTTTGCAGCAAACAGTAGGAGAACGGTTTCAATCAAATACATTTCAACAAGAGCAGCTTGAAGAGCTCCTCTGGCAAAGATGGCCATCTGAGGAGAGCATAGTCAAAAGGGTTGACCGGAGGAGAACTCCAGGCTACAGTAATCATGTGCACTACAGTGTATATATTAGGACAGACACACATCATGTATACAAGCAACAATGACACCAACTCTAAACTCCAAGTGATTGACAACTTCCATGGATATGTGACTCTCCCCTAATATGGATACCGTACTTGTCCACTCACCACCTAGCATGCTTTCTTAGAGTATGCAGAGAGGGATAATTATGCAGTTCTTATTTCATTATTTTGAATCAAACCCAAAATGAAAGCCAATTAAGCACTCCTCAGGTCTCTGACTGGCTCATCTACACAAATGAATGAGGACGACAGAGCTAAGCTGATTCTCAGTACTTCGGACTCTTAATTAAGGAATCTCTCTCAACTACATTAAATGTTGAAGAACTCATGTTAATTTGGTTTTATCGCCTGCTATGCCTATACATTTTAACTATTTATTCTATTCCCCTCAAAAAATAGCCTAGATTAGTCAAAGCTACAAAGGACAAACCGTCCGGATAGCTACAGTATGACTACATGTCAACTCTGCATTTATGAACAACATTATCCTTAAACTGACAAATGGTTGTTTTCTATGCTGTTGTCAGATGTCAGCGTCGTATGAATTGATGCCAGTTCGTTCCTCAGCTGTAAGTGAATAGACCTGGAGCTGAAGCCCCATTCAGCAGGTCTTCAGGAACCCTCCAACGGGCCTGTTTATTGATCTAGTTTAGAATTCACTCCGGAGCCTGTAGTAATGATCAAATAACCTGAGTCTTAAGTTCCACTTGTATTGGCACTCGAGTGCTAAAGATCTTTTAGTGAAACAAATACATTATTGAAAAGCTGCTTCTGGGTAAAATCCCCTCGAGTGCTTGACTGACACCCTTTAGTTTCCAGTGTGAGAGAAAACTAAGGAGACCTCTGATGATTGATGAACGGTTTTAAGCCTGATAACCAACAATGATGAGTCAGCCTATAAAGAGGCGGTAAGTAAACTGGCATTGTTGTGTCATGACAACAACCTCTTCCTCAACATCAGCAAAACAAAGGAGTTGATTGTTGACTTCAGGAAGCAGAGGAGAAAACATGCCCCAATCCACATCAACAGTAGTGCAGTAGAGAGTCACAAGTTATGATTCTCGACATCCACATCACTGATAACTTGTCATGGACCAACACCAACACCACTCTTGTCAACAGGGCGCAACAGCGTCTCTAATTCCTAAGGAGGCCGAAGAAATTCAGCATGCTGCCCCGGGTTCTCTCCAAATACTGCCGCTGAACCGAGAGCGGTTGCTGTCCACGACAGCAAGGCCTTCCAGTGGGTGTTGAAGACGACATCACTGGGACAGTACTCCCACCCATCCAGGACATCTACTCAAAACAGTGCCTGAGGAAGCCACGCAGCATCATCAAGGAACCCACACACCCCAGCCACGAGATGTTCTCTCCCTTACCGTAGGGCAGATGGTATCGGAGCATGAGGTCTGATACCAACAGGCTCAGAGACAGTTTCTATCTACAAGGCATCAGACTGCTGAACACTTGAACTGGACTGACCACCTGCTCTGATTCTCCGCACACATGCACTCACTCATGCACACGCAATCACACATATACATTAATGCTGCACACACCCACACACCACTGCTGCTACCAGTCTCTTGTTAAACTGTTCAGTTTATACACTGCCCCCCATTCCCCAATACATGTGTAAATATTGGACTGTAAATTGTGCCTTCCTGTATTATACTTATGCTAAAATATTTGTTCTATTCCACTGAGCCATTTACTTTGTTCTATTCTTATATTTTATTATTTCTTATTGTTGTCAAGAAGGAACCTGCAAGTAAGCATTTTGTTGGACAATGTATACCATGCGTATCCCGTGCATATGACTAACAAAAATTGAAACTTGAAAGCTTGTAATATTGGTGACATCTTAATGGATAGCCTGTCCTATAGCTGACATCTTAACTATAATGAATCCCAATAGATGCATCATTGAGGAATGATTTAGGGGGCAGTTACCACAGAATTCAAATAAATCTGTGGCAGTTAATGCTAACACCTACACCTTAGTTTAAAAACTGCAACAAATGTTTATGGCAAATGTTCATTGTGGGTCATTATGGGTCATTGAAACAGAGATTGAGTGTGATAATGGCTTAATGTCTGGTATGCATTTACTTGATTATGAATACATGAATAGTACTGTATGCTGAGAGATTTGGAAACAGGTTGAAGAAAAGAGACTTTGCATTATTACTGTACATCAGAGAAGCTATTGACTTCGGGGAGCCTACATTGCACTCCAGAGTGCTTCTGCTTTCTCTCATACAGAGTAATTTCCTTTCCTACCTTGTGTAAGGATATACTTTTTTTCCTCACTCCCATTGAGCTCCTGTATGGCACTCCCACTGACTCACCAGTAAATGGAGAGGTACCGTCTGGGTGCCAAATAGTACCTTATTCACTATATAGTGCACTGATTTTACCTATAGGCCCTGGTCAAAAGTTGTGCACTATATAAGGAATAGGGTGCCATATGTAAATGAGTGCATTTCACCTTGAGGCAGTGATTCCAGTAATTAAACTGTAATGATAGGACTTTTATTGAATAACATTTTTCTTGCTAGGCCTTTTATGTCAGTGCTGGATGTAGCTGCAATGAACGAGCATGTCCCTGAAATATCCTGAGTGTATTATAGGTAGTTATAACTACAGTGAGCCGAAGAAAAACCTCATTATGGAGAAGTTTATACCCGACAATGGATTGCTACGGATTATAAAATGTTTAGTTCTGGTTGTGCAATTTCATTGGTCAACTTGCATTCAAGCTGTGCTAATATTTGCAGAATACCTGTATATCATTACGCTTTGATAATCAGAGACCTTACACCTGCTTAGCAAAATGGATAGGCAATAAGTTACATTTATTTAGTCTGATTTCGCTGGAGGAGTGGGTGAGTACTGTAGGCTGATTCTGTCACTGAAACAGGAAAATCTAACTAAGAATAGAGATCAAAAGTATAAAAATGTGCTAACTTTCAAATTATTCCTCCTTGGAAAATTAAATCCCCCACAGACACACCAAAACACACGTTAGTCAATACAATATCTCATCTTCAGCAGCCCATTGTCATCTGTACTAATACTGCATCTACAACCTCCTCATTTGCGAAGTTGCTTAGGAGCCATGAACCACCCAAAACTGCCAACCGTCACCTTCAACACTATAATAATCTATTTCTCTCTCTATTCATCCTGCTATTTTGACCTATTATCCCCCCTTTTCCATTTCTACCATCTTTAACCTTTTTACGTGTGAGTTCCAAATATCTCTAACAGCGTGAGTTTTTTTTATCCGTGTGATGTCAGAATGCACTCACTGTTCCAAAATGTGATTGTTACGCAACAGGATAGTTAACCCACGCTGCCCTCACACCAAGGCACACTGCCTGCTAATTATTGTGCCTTTGGAAAGTATTCAGACTCCTTGACTTTTTACACATTTTGTTACGTTACAGCCTTGTTCTAAAATGTATTTAATTGTTTTCCCCCCCTCATCAATCTACACACAATAACCCATAATGACAAAGCCAAAACCGGTTTTTAGAAATGTTTGCTAATTTATAAATTTTTATATATATATATATATATATATATATATATATATATATATATATATATATATATATATATATATATATATATATATATATATATATATATATATATATATATATATTATCACATTTACATAAATATTCAGACCCTTTACTCACTACATGGTTGAAGCACCTTTGGCAGCGATTACAGCATTGCGTCTACTTAGGTATGACGCTACAAGCTTGGCACACCTATAGTTGGGGAGTTTCTCCCATTCTTCTCTGCAGATCCTCTCAAGCTCTGTCAGGTTAGATGGGAGCGTTGCTGCACAGCTATTTTCAGGTCTCTCCAGAGATGTTTGATCGGGTTCAAGTCCGGGCTCTGGCTGGGCCAGTCAAGGACTTTCAGCCTCTTGTCCCGAAGCAACTCCTGTCTTGGCAGTTTGCTAAGGGTTGTTGTCCTGTTGGAAGTTGAACCTTCGCCCCAGTATGAGGTCCTGAACGCTCTGGAGTAGGTTTTCATCAAAGATCTCTTTTTACTTTTCCTCGATCCTGACTAGTCTCCTAGTCCCTGCCACTGAAAACATCCCCACAGCATGATGCTGCCACCACCATGCTTCACAGTATGGGTGGTGCCAGGTTTCCTCCAGACGTGATGCTTGGCATTCAGGCCAAAGAGTTCAAGAATCCTGTTTCTCATGGTCTGAGAGTCTTTAGGTGCCTTTTGGCAAACTCCAAGCGGGCTGTCATGTGCCTTTTACTGAGGAGTGGCTTCCTTCTGGCCACTCTACAATAAAGTCCTGCTTGGTGGAGTGCTGCTGATATGTTTGTCCTTCCGGAAGGTTCTCTCATCTCCACAGAGGAACTTTAGAGCTCTGTCAGAGTGCCAAGCGTCAACATTCCTACAGTGAAGCGTGGTGGCAGTATCATGCTGTAAGCATTTTTTTCAGCGGCAGGGATTGGGAGACTAGTCAGGATCGAGGGAAAGATGAACGGAGCAAAGTACAGGGAGATCTTTGATGAAAACCTGCTCCAGAGTGCTCAGGAAACGCTGTAGAATACTATGCCCTTGTTTGTACATGTCAAAGGGTTAAGATACAGAATCACCCTGGACTCTGGACCTGTATAATTTCTATACACCATCTTTTGTGTAATCTGTATTTAATAATGCTTCTATTTTTTTGTTTCTACTTGTCAGTATTACTCACTAAAACTGTTGTTACGCTAAGGTTTTTATTCTAAGAGAAACTTAGACTACAATTAGGGTGTGGAATTGTTAGGATTATTTTGCTCTTACTGTAGGCAACTCCCGACCAGTCACATTGTACAGCACCCTAACACACTGCATTGCAGTTGCTACCGATGCTGGTTCAATACCCGTGCTGGCTGTGGCTGGGAGACCCATGAGGCAACGGTAGGTATTTGGTTTCTCTCCCTCTAAAAACAGAAATAAAAAAATTCTAAATAACAAACTGGCTTTATTGACAAATTAGTAACAATGTGTCACCCCATGTTCAAGAATGGCCTTTTTCTCGCTCACTTTAGGTTATTTGAAAACTAAATAATCTCCAAAATATCGTTATTTTTTAAACAAGCCATAGAAAGTTGGTTGCAATTTCAGTTTAATCCTCCAGAAAAGACTGAACATATAATACAACAAATATTGTGGTTAAACACAAATATACAAAAAAAAAACTTTAGCAATTGGAACCTTTAACAAGTGGAAGGGGGCACTGCTCTGAGACAATTCAAGACAGCACTGCTCTGAGACAAGCATGGGGACTGGTCTTGATAAATCAACAAGATCTCCGTTTGGGTATTGGTTAGACTACAATTAGGGTGTGGAAGTGTTAGGATTAGGTCTCAGCCGGCTCATCAGGCTCTCACTTCTCAGCCGGTTCGTCAGATTTCTGCGCCTCAGCGGAGGCGACCGGTCCACTCCTGATCCCTGGGATCGTCCCTGTGGTTGGCGTCCTGCGGCTAGAGCCGAACGCGCCGGGGAGGGGGTACTGTCACATATGCTCTCTCTCCAGCGCTCTAGGTCGCCATGCTCCTGCGCCTCCGCTGGATCAACAGGTTCCCGCGCCTTAGCAGAGGTGACCGGTCCGCTCCTGATCCCCGGGATCGTCATCTTGGTCGGTGTCCTGCGGCTAGAGCCGCGAGTCGGGGAGGGGGTACTGACACTTGTGCTCCCTCTCTGGCCTCTAGGTCACCAGGCTGCTTGTTAACCTGTTACAGATCCAATCCCGTGAACGGGGTCGATTTTGACAACATCCGGTGAAATGCAGAGCGCCAAATTCAAATTACAAAAATACTAATTTTAAACATTAATGAAAATACAAATGCTGCACACCCTTCAAAAGCTTAGACTCTTGTTAATCTAACAGCATTGTCAGATTTCAAAAAGGCTTTACAGCGAAAGCAGAACATTTGATTGTCTGAGGACAGCACCCCCACTCAAAAACTCAATTAGCATAATAACATAACCAGCAGAGGTGTCACAAAACTAAAAAATAGCATAAAATAAATCGCTTACCTTTGATGATCTTCCTCTGATGGCATATCAAAGCGTCCAGGTTACACAATAAAAGGTCCTTTTGTTCGATAAAGTTCCTCTTTATATCTATATAGCTCCGTTTGGTTGGCGCGTTTTGTTCAGTAATCCACCTGCCCAAAGGCTTTCATCCATGCAGACAAACGATATCCCAAAAGTACCCATAAAGTTTGCCGAAAAAGTCAAACAGCATTTGTAATCAATACTCAGATACCCTAAAATGAATATACACTATAATGAATATACACTATAATATTTCAGATGGAATTTAACCTGCTGAATAGAAGAGAAAAAGACTGAGCGCGCATTCCCTGTTACCGCGTCTTAGGTTTTGTCATGTGAACTGCACTTGGGTCCTTGATCACCAGAATGAGGGAACTAAAAGTACTAACTTGCAAGGTTGGAAAAAGATTTCTGACAACTGTAGATCACCTTCGGTATCCTTGACGTTAGACCCTCGATTTTATGGGTCGTAACTTATCGTACGGTTAACTTTTGTCACTGACATGACTGATTCAGACATCCTGGATGGATTTTGCTCAGGTTTCTGCCTGCCATATCAGTTCTGTTATACTCACAGACATTATTGTAACAGTTATAGAAACTTCAGAGTGTTTCCTATCCAAAGCTACTAATTATATGCATATCCTAGCTTCTGGGCCTGAGTAACAGGCAGTTTACTTTGGGCACGTTTTTCATCCGAACTTCAAAATACTGCCCCCTAGCCCTAAGAAGTTAAGGTGCACACCTGTCACCATCGTTACACGCATTAGCGCAATATGACACTCACCTGGACTCCATCACCTCCTTACCTGCCCTATATATGTCAATCCCCTTCGTTCCTTACCCAGGCGTTATTGTTTCTGTTTATTGTCTGTGCGTTGTTCGTGTTTCTTGTTTTGGTTTATGTTGTTTTTTCATTAAAACACCCACTTCCTGAACTTGCATCCCGACTCTCAGCGCACATCGTTACAATATGCGTGCATTTACATGGCTTTCTTTCATTAATCGCTAATATTCTGAACTGTTCTCTCCATATAATCTAGTGTCTGTAGCGAAAATTATAATTAAAAAGGTACACTACAGATAAATGTACTGAAAGCCCTATGAAATGAAAACTCCAAATGAAAATCAGTTGGCCAGCAAGTGGGAGGGTTTTCAGCGGTTGAATGAAATGTAATCATGACGAGCAAGGGATCCAATCCTGCAAAGCCTGTTACGTACCTGCATAAGGTAAATCTGAATACCAAATACTGAGAAATGCATGCATAGGGTAGGTGTACATTTCCTGTCTGAATCAGGCCCTTAGAAAATACCACTTCCTCCTGATTTCGCTCACACCAAGGATCAAACCCAGGACTTCTGCTTTGCTAGTACACGTGACTGCCCTCCTTGACAACTTAACAACTGTTTGAGCTATATATCTAATTTGATAGCTCCATCTGCTGCATTTCAAGCTATTTGTGGAGTGAACTTACGGAGCTTACATGTTAATCTAAATGGAATGTATTTAATTATTTCTTTTACCAGGTAAATTGACTGAGAACACATTCTCATTTACAGCACTGTTCCACTGACATGCATTTCACTGAAAAGTTTGGTAAAAATAAGCTTCTCTCTTTGGTGATCGTTGAACGCAAGTATTTGAGACTACTCTTCTATCGGTCATTCATCACAGAATGTGTCTTGAGAAAAAGTAATAAATACTTCAGTTGATTAACATGTTAAGAGAGCAAACATCATTTGATTACTTACAATAGTCCAGATAGAGCTATTTATCTAGTGTACTTCTCTCTACACTTTCCATTCTGAATAAACCCTTTCATTTGCAAGTCTCACATTACACAGGGTTGAGGAGGGATGCCTTTATTGGATGATTCTAAAGGACGTTTTTTCAAGTGACGATCACGAATGAAGACAGGAAAAGCCCTTAACAGCACACACAGTATAGATGTAGGAGTGTGGTTCTGTCATGTGGCCAGAAAACAACCCCCTCTCTGCTCCTCATATATTCTTATGAACAATTAATTCAGATCACTTGCCAAGTGAAAGGACATTATGCAAAAAGTCGTGCAACTGCTGGTTTCAGGTAATCAAGACTTCTACATGATTTGACCAATTATTCCGGCACATGATTTGCGTGACTTCCACTGATATTCTCATTAATCAGTGAATGGGAGCCAACAGAGGGAGGAGGGAGGGCTACCTAGGGCCGGGCGCCGACCACTGGGTGGAAATGTCTTAGTCATATAGCACAGCACAGCACAACACACACACACACACACACGTTGCCATGAATGTACTGTGCTCAAGTGCAGTTAGCAGGCAGTGTTATAGCATAGCATAGTGACTAAAGGCAGAACATATGAACTGTGACCCCTAAATAATATGATACCAATATGTAAATACAAATGATCTACTTATTTGTTCAATTAGCCCACCTCCTACTGCTGAATATCTGGCTAGTTAGCAAGCAACACATGTGCTATAGTCAGTACTTGATACTGTAAATGCAAGTGAAAATCACATTGGAGCCATGCATGTGATGTATTAAAACTAATTTCTGTCATTTTCTCAGAGGAAAATATAGTTTTTGAAATAATAGAGCACAGGGGAGCTCAGACTACATTTGAGCCATGCTGAGTGATACATAACATTTGTTTGTAGAAAGAGAGTGAGAGAAAGACCATGAGCTCCTGAAGTTCTGTAAACAATTGGAATTAGAGTTAGATAAACTTTTTTTTCGCAAGTACTTGCAGGATACTACCCTCTAAATCATATATCCAAACCTAAAACCTAAATTTTTGACAAAATTACCGGGAAGGGTTCTTAGTACCAAGGACTATCCAGAGAAAAACAAAACCTGCAGAAGAAACACAGGAAATACCATCCAACCCAAAACTGAGTGAGTAATGTTCAGTCTGAACCAAAATCTACAGACAAAAAGTAAAATCAAATCAAATATATTTATAAAGCCCTTCTTACATCAGCTGATGTCACAAAGTGCTGTACAGAAACCAAGTCTAAAACCCCAAACAGCAAGCAATGCAGGTGTTGTCACGACTTCCGCCGAAGTTGGTCCCTCTTCTTGTTCGGGCGGTGTTCGGCGGTCGACGTCACCGGTTTTCTAACCATCACCGCTCCCCTTTTCGTGTGTCTGTTGGTTTTGTCTTGATTGTACAAACCTGTTGTTCATTTTCTCCCAATCACGCCCCTGTTATATTCCTTCCTTTCCCCTCTTCCCCTTGTGCGTGATTGTTATTTGTTATGTGTTTTTTCTCAGTCTGTGTTACTGAGGGCTGGTATTGTTCTCGTTCTTGGTGCCACTATGGATCGCGTTGTCCAAACTTTGGACCGCTGGGAGAGACAGGAGGTCTCCCCAGCGCCTCGACCACCGGAACCAGGGTTGTCTCCACCTAGCCCTCCGGAATCCGGACCCAGTGGGATTCGTCTCTCCCTTCCCAGGGAGTATGATAGGACAGCAGCGCGGAGCCAGGGTTTTTTACTACAACTGGACCTCTACCTGGCCACCATGCATCCAGCTCCCTCAGGAAGGGAGAGAGTGTCCACCCTTGTCTCCTGTCTCTGGGAGAGCGCTGGAGTGGGCTAACGCCGTGTGGGGAGAGGGAGATGTGGCGTTGGAACACTTTGAAGAGTTCACCCGTCACTTCCGAGCTGTGTTTCGACCATCCTCCCAAGGGGAGAGCGGCGGGGGAGCGGCTCTTCCATTTGAGACAGGGGACAAGGAGCGCACAGGAGTTCGCCCCTCGAGTTTCGGACGTTGGCCGCCGGAGCGGGCTGGAATGACAGCGACCTCATCGACCATTATAGGTGCAGCCTACGCGAGGACGTCCGGCGGGAACTGGCCTTCAGGGACGCCACCCTGACCTTCGACCAACTGGTGGACCTGTCCTTTCGGTTGGATAACCTGTTGGTCATCCGCGGATGTCCAGAGAGGGTCCTGTCAACCCCACCTTCCGGCATCCCCTCTCCGTAGCCCATGGAGCTAGGAGGGGCAGCGCGTAGGGAGGTTGGGAGAGGAGCCTTCACCTGCACCATCTGTGGCCGCAGAGGGCACTGCCGGTTCTTCTGGGAGTAGAGGCAGCAGGCAGAGCACTCTGGCGTCACCCCTGGTGAGTATGCACCACACTCATCCAGAGTCCTCTGTTGACCAACTGTTTGTGTCTGTTTGTTTCCCTGAATTCTCCCCGCATTTCCAGCATAAGGCGCTCGTCGATTCAGGCACAGCTCGGAATTTCATTGACAGAGTGCTCGCACTTAGGTTAGAGATTCCCATTAACCCTGTGGTCAAACCTTTCCCTGTTCATGCTCTAGATAGTCAACCATTAGGGTCCGGAGTAATCAGGGAGGCCACCATCTCTCATCATGGTGACGCAGGGGAATCTCTCTCATTGACTCTCCTGCGTTTCCTGTGGTATGACCCCACCATTTCCTGAGAACAGAGGGCTCTCACAGGGTGGTCGCGAGAGTGCTCGGGGAGGTGTGTAGGGGTTTCCGTTGGTGCAACCACGGTGGAAAGTCCAGACCAGGTCTCCACCGTGCACATCCTCCCAGAATATGCCGATTTGGCTCTCGCCTTCTGTAAGAAGAAGGCGACTCAGTTACCACCCCATCGACGGGGGGATTGTGCGATAAATCTCCTGGTAGACGCTGCGCTTCCCAGGAGTCACATGTATCCCCTGTCGCAAGCGGAGACGGAGGCTATGGAGACATATGTCTCCGAATCCTTGGGTCAGGGGTACATTCGGTCCTCCATTTCCCCCACCTCCTCGAGCTTCTTTTTTGTGAAGAAGAAGAAGGATGGGGGTCTGCGCCCATGCATTGACTATAGAGGTCTCAATAAAATCACGGTGAGGTACAGTTACACGCTGCCTCTTATTGCCACGGAGATTGAGTCAATGCACGGGGCGCGCTTCTTCATGAAACTGGATCTCAGGAGCGCATACAATCTGGTGCGTATCCGGGAGGGAGACGAGTGGAAGACAGCGTTTAGCACCACCTCAGGCCATTATGAGTACCTCGTCATGCTGTACGGGCTGATGAATGCTCCCGCAGTGTTCCAATCCTTTGTAGACGAGATAGATTTTCCGGGACCTGCACGGGCAGGGTGTAGTGGTGTATGTCGATGACATTCTGATATACTCCGCTACACGTGCCGAGCATGTGTCTTTGGTTCATAGTAGAGGTGGACGCGTCCGAGGCTGGGATAGGAGCCGTGCTCTCCCAGCGCTCGGGCACCCCACCGAAGCTCCGCCCCTGTGCTTTCTTCTCAAAGAAGCTCAGTCAGGCGGAGCGGAACTATGATGTGGGGGACCGGGAGTTGTTGGCTGTGGTCAAGGCCTTGAAGGCGTGGAGACACTGGCTTGAGGGGGCTAAACACCCTTTCCTCATCTGGACTGACCACCGCAAGCTGGAGTACATCCGGGCAGCGAGGAGACTGAATCCTTGTCAAGCAAGGTGGGCCATGTTCTTTACTCGTTTTGTGTTTACCATGTCTTACAGACCAGGTTCCCAGAACCAGAAGGCAGACGCGCTGTCCCGGCTTTATGACAAAGGAGCGGCCCATGGATCAGACTCCCATACTCCGGACTTCCTGCCTGGTAGCGCCGGTTGTGTGGGAGCTGGACGCGAACATTCAGCAGGCGTTACGTACAGAGCCCGCTCCCCCCCAGTGTCCCGTCGGGCGTTTGTACGTTTCGACTGCTGTCCGTGACCAGTTGATCTATTGGGCCCACATGTCAACCTCCTCTGGTCACCCGGGGATCGGTCGGACAGTGCGCTGCCTGACTGGGAAGTACTGGTGGCCCACCTTGGGAAAGGACGTGAGGGTTTATGTTTCCTCCTGCTTGGTGTGCGCCCAGTGTAAGGCTCCTAGACACCTACCCAGAGGTAAGCTAAATCCCTTACCTTTTCCACAACGGCCTTGGTCACATCTATCAGTGGATTTCCTAACTGATCTCCCTCTTTCTCAGGGGAACACCACGATCCTGGTCATTGTGGATCGTTTCTCTAAGTCCTGTACAAACTCAGGAGGCCCTGTTTACCCACGTCTTCCGGCACTACGGGGTGCCCGAGGATATAGTGTCTGATCGAGGTCCCCAGTTCACGTCGAGAGTCTGGAAGGCATTCCTGGAATGTTTGGGGGTCTCGATCAGCCTGACCTCGGGTTTTCACCCTGAGAGTAATGGGCAGGTGAAGAGAGTGAATCAGGATGTCGGCAGGTTTCTGCGGTCCTATTGCCAGGACCGGCCGGGGGAGTGGGTGGCGTTCGTTCCCTGGGCAGAAATGGCACAGAACTCGCTTCGCCACTCCTCCACTAACCTCTCCCCCTTCCAGGTTGTGTTGGGGTACCAGCCGGTTCTGGCACCATGGCATCGGAGTCAGACCGAGGCTCCTGCGTTGGACGAGTGGTTCAAGCGTGCGGAGGAGACCTGGGAGGCCGCCCATGGTCACCTCCAGCAGGCCGCGCTGCGCCAGAAGGCCAGTGTTTGCACCGGGGGACCGGGTCTGGCTCTCGACCCGAAACCTGCCCCTCCGCCTGCCCTGCCGGAAGCTGGGTCCGCGGTTTGTGGGGCCATTCAAAGTCCTGAGGAGAGTGAACGAGGTGTGTTACAGGTTACAGCTCCCCCTGATTACCATATTAACCCCTTGTTCCATGTGTCTCTCCTCAGGCCGGTGGTTGTTGGTCCGCTCCAGGACTCTGAGGTGCGGGAGGTTCCTCCGCCCCCTCTGGACATCGAGGAGGTCCCGGCATACTCCGTCCGCTCAATCCTGGATTCGAGACGTCGTTCAGTATCTCGTGGAGTGGGAGGGGTACGGTCCGGAGGAGAGGTGCTGGGTCCCGGTGGCGGATATATTGGACCCTGAACTGCTGCGGGAGTTTCATCATTGCCGGCCGGATTGCCCTGCGCCTCGCCCTCCGGGTCGTCCCGCCGCTGGAGCCGCGCGTCAAAGGGGGGGTACTGTCACGACTTCCGCCGAAGTTCGGGCGGTGTTCGGCGGTCGACGTCACCGGTTTTCTAACCATCACTGCTCCCCTTTTCGTGTGTCAGTTGGTTTTGTTTTGATTGTACACACCTGTTGTTCATTTTCTCCCAATCACGCCCCTGTTATATTCCTTCCTTTCCCCTCTTCCCCTTGTACGTGATTATTTGTTATGTGTTTTTTCTCAGTCTGTGTTACTGAGGGCTGGTATTGTTCTCATTGATCTAGGTTGTTTTTGTTCACCCATTATTTTGATCGTGTTGGTAGTTTGCCACACCAGTGTTTGTTTGCATTTGGTATGGTGGTTGCATTAAATTACCTTTACACGCATCTCAACCTCCTGCGCCGGACTCTTTTCACTAATGGATCCACAGCCGTAACAGGTGTAGAAGCACCATAATCAAGATATTTTGTTACACAGTGCATTCGGAAAGTATTCAGACCCCTTCACTTTTTCCACATTGTTAGGTTACAGCCTTATTCTAAAATGAATTCAATTGTTGTTCTCCCCTTAATCAATCTACACACAATACTATCTGAGGTCCTGGAGCAGGTTTTCATCAAATATCTCGCTCTGTACTTTGCTCTGTTCATCTTTCCCTCGATCCTGACTAGTCTCCCAGTCCCTGCCGCTGAAGAACATCCCCACAGCATGATGCTGCCACCACCATGCTTCACCGTAGGGATGGTGCCAGGTTTCCTCCAGATGTGACGCTTGGCACTCAGGCCAAAGAGTTCAATCTTGGTTTCATCAGACCAGAGAATCTTGTTTCTCATCGTCTGAGAGTCTTTAGGTGCCTTTTGGCAAATCTCCAAACAGGCTCTCATGTGCTTTTTACAGAAGAGTGGCTTCCGTCTGGTCACTCTACCATAAAGGCCTGATTGGTGGAGTGCTGTAGACATGGTTGTCCTTCTGGAAGTGTCTCCAATCTCCACAGAGGAACTCTGGAGCTCTGTGAGAGTCACCTCCCTGACCAAGGCCCTTCTCCCCGATTGCTCAGTTTGGCCGGGCGGCCAGCTCTAGGAAGAGTCTTGGTGGTTTCAAACTTCCATTTAATAAGGATAGAGGCCACTGTGTTCTTGGGGACCTTCAATGCTCCAGCTATTTTTTTGGTACCCTTCCCCATATCTGTTCCTCGACACAATCCTGTCTCGGAGCTCTACGGACAATTCCTTCGACCTCATGGCTTAGATTTTGCTCTGACTTGCACTGTCAACTGTGGGACCTTATATAGACAGGTGTGCCTTTACAAATCATGTCCAATCATTTGAATTTACCACAGGTGGACTCAATCAAGTTGTAGAAACAAAGGATGATCAATGGAAACAGGATGCACCTGAGTTCAATTTCAAGTCTCATAGCAAAGGGTATGAATATTTATGTAAGTAAGGTATGTTTTTTTTTTCTTCATATTTTGCTACATTTTCTAAAAACGTGTTTTCGCTTTGTCATTATGGGGTATTGTGGGTAGATTGAGGGAAACATTTAATTTAATCCATTTTAGAATAAGGCTGTAATGTAACAAAATGTGGAAAAAGTCGATGGGTCTGAATATTCAAACAGCAACCTCAAACAGTTTCAGCAGGACTCTTATAGGATCAAATAGAGCACAGCATGAGAAGCTCACTATTGGTAACGACTCCCCCATCCTGAGCGAGTCTAATCACACCCCCATGTCAAATTGCCACGCAGACGAGCAGCCCCAAAAGGCCCAAAGGGAGTTACTCCCGCAGCACTGAACAGACCCAGGTCCCACAACTGCACTGGACACCATTGCTGAGAGAGATAAATTCACTGAGCTGGAGAGAGAGATGGTGGAGCTCAGAGCTTGTCCACACACTCCAGACAGCACAACAACACCCCACAACAAGACCCAGAGAATTGAAGGGGCTGATAGACGGCTGACTAGGAGAGCTGGCTGCACTAAGGACTGATGTGACAAAAATCAAGCAAGAGAGGGAGGAGCACACAGCCCAGCTAACAGCACTGAAGGAGGAGGTGAGAAAGCTGAGGTGCGACAGAACAGGCCACTCACCCAGAGAAGCCAGCAGAACAGCCCAAGACCATAGCATCAACACCATAGTGGGACAGACAATACAGCAGACCCCTCACCCCCAATCAGCCACCCTGACAACCCCCCGAAACTCACTGAGAACACACAAAAGCCAGAGATTGTGCACTTCACAGATTCTAATGGGAAATACATTGATGAGAATAACATTTTTCCCAAACTCAGTGGCTAAACTCTGGTCCCCAAACAGCTGATGCGCCCTAGGCCTGCTGCAACAGGCCCAACCCACAGTCCTACACCTGCCCAAGCCACATCATGCGACCTAAGAGATTCATTAGATGCTCAGCATGCTCTACTCAAACCTAATGGTCCAACCCTAAACACGAAAAACAACACTGGACAACATGGAACACAACGCTTTTACTATATCATGCTGGAGTCTACAAGGTCTGAGGTAATCTGCCTTTGGCCTAAAGAGCAAGAATCCAGACTTCACCAAAGTACTAGTAAATACAGACATTGTCGTCCTACAAGAAACATGGTATAGGAGGAGACGGACCCACTGGTTGCAGGCAGCTGGTAGTCCAATCCACCTAACTACCAGGTGTGGAACAGGGAAGAGATTCAGGGGGTATGTTAATTTGGTATAGAGTAGACGTAACCCAAGATGAATTAATCGAAACAGTAGCATTTTATATCTGGTTAGAAATAAGGAAATTATCGTAACAGAGAAAAATGGCCTTGTGTGCTACCTACATCCCCCCAATAGAATCCCCATACTTAACAATGACAGCTTCTCCATCCCATAGGGGGGATCAACCACTTCCAGGCCCATGGACATGTGCTAGTCTGTGGCAACGTAAGTGCCAGAACTGGACAAGAACCTGACACTCTCAGCACACAGCAGGACAAACACCTACCTGGAGGTGACACCATTCCCTCCCCCTCCTAGACACACCTACGACAAAACAAAGAACAAAAATGGGTCACAACTCCTGCTCTGTCGCACAATGGGTCTGTAAATAGTCAATTGTAGGCTTCGAGGGGACTCATACGGTAGGTACACCTACAGCTGACACATCTATCAGATCACAACTAAAATCAGTCTACTTGAACAGAGCAATACTGAATCCTGAAATTTCAAAGACAAACAAACTGCATACTACAATGAACAAAAATCTAAACTCAAATACAACAATTTCAAAGATTTTACTGAGTTACGGTTCATAAGGAAATCAATCAATTTAAATAAATGAATGAGGCCCTAATCTATGGATTTCACATGACTGGGAATACAGATATGCATATGTTGGTCACAGATACCTTAAATAAAAGGTAGGGGCGTGGATCAGAAAACCAACCAGTATATATATATTATTTTTTTTTAAGTTTTATTTCACCTTTATTTAACCAGGTAGGCAACTTGAGAACAAGTTATCATTTACAACTGCGACCTGGCCAAGATAAAGCACAGCAGTTCGACACATACAACAACAAAGAGTTACACGGCTCGGTACTGGTACCCCTTGTATATAGCCAAGTTAACGTTACTCAGTGGTTATCTATTAGTACATTAGATCACTTGTTTATTTTTCTATTATATCTCTATTTTCTCTCTCTGCATTGTTGGGAAGTGCCCGTTAGCATTTCACTGTTAGCCCACACCGGTTGTTTACAAAGTATGTGACAAATAACATTTGATTTGATTTAGACTACAAAAGAAACAAAAGTGAAATAAACAATCAGAAATTAACAGTAAACATTACTTTCAAAAAAAGAGACATTTCAAATGTATCTGGTGTGAACATCATTTGCCTCATGCAGCGAGACATCTCCTTCACATAGAGTTGATAAGGTTATTGATTGTGGCCTGTGGAATGTTGTCCAATTCCTCTTCAATGGCTGTGCGAAGTTGCTGGATATTGGCGGGAACCTGAACACGCTGTCATACACGTCGATCCAGCGCATCCCAAACATGTTCAATGGGTGACATTGTCTGGTGAGTATGCAGGCCACGGAAGAACTGGGACATTTTTAGCTTCCAAGAATTGTGTACAGATCCTTGCAACATGGGGCAATACATTATCATGCTTAAACATGTGATGGCGACGGATGGATGGCACGACTACTGGCCTCAGGATTTCGTCATGATATTTCTCTGTCATCGATAAAATGCAATTGTGTTTGTTGTCTGTATTTTATACCATAGCTTATATTTGCCAACTACATAACTCCACCGCCACCGTGGTGCTCTCTGTTCACAACGTTGACATCAGCACACCGCGCCATGCATGTGGTCTACGGTTGTGAGGCCAGTGGACGTACTGCCAAATTCTATAAAATGAGCTAGGCTTCTGGTGGACATTCCTGCAGTCAGCATGCCACTTGTGCACTTCCTTGAGACATCTGTGGCATTGTGTTGTGTGACAAAACTGCCCGTTTTAGAGTGGCCTTTCATTGTCCCCAGCACAAGGTGCACCTGTGTAATGATCATGCTGTTTAATCAGCTTCTTTATATGCCACACCTCTCAGGTGGATGGACACAAAGTGTGCCTTGTTAAAAGTTAATGGATTGTGGATTATCTTTCCTTGTTAACATGTTTGAGCCAATCAGTGGTGTTGTGACATGCTAGGGGTTGTATACAGAAGATAGCCCTATTTGGTGAAATACCAAGTCCATATTATGGCAAGAAACTCAAATAAGCAAAGAGAAACGACAGTCCATCATTACTTTAAGACATGAAGGTCAGTCAATGAGGAAATTGTCAAGAACTTGAAAGTTTCTTCAAGTGCAGTTGCAAAAACCATCAAGCGTTATGATGAAACTGGCTCTCATGAGGACCACCACAGGAAAGGAAGACCCAGAGTTACCTCTGCTGCAGAGGATAAGTTCATTAGAGAGTTACCAGTCTCAAAAATTGACGCCCAAATAAATGATTCAGAGTTCAAGTAACAGACACATCTCAACATCAGCTGTTCAGAGGAGACTGCGTGTATCAGGCCTTAATGGTCGAATTGCTGCAAAGATACCACTACTAAAGGACACCAATAAGAAGAAGAGACTTACTTGGGCCAAGAAACACGAGCAATGGACATTAGACCGGTGGAAATCTGTCCTTTGGTCTGATGAGTCCAAATTTGAGATTTTTGCTTCCAACCGCCGTGTCTTTGTGAGACGCAGAGTAGGTGAACAGATGATCTCCACATGTGTGGTTCACACCATGAAGCATGGAGGAGGTGTTATGGTGCTTTGTGGTGCCAGGAAAATAACCTCACTCAACGTCAACAAAACAAAGGAGCTGATTGTGGACTTCAGTAAACAGCAGAGGCAGCACCCCCCTATCCACATCGACAGGACCGCAGTGGAGAAGGAGGAAAGCTTCAAGTTACTCAGCGTACACATCACTGACAAACTGAAGTGGTCCACCCACACAGTGTAGTGAAGGTGCAACAGCACCTCTTCAACCTCAGGAGGCTGAAGAAATTTGTCTTGGCACCTAAAACCCTCAAACTTTTACAGATGCACAATTGAGAGCATCCTGTCGGGCTGTATCCCCGCCTGGTATGGCAACTGCACCGCCTGCAACTGCAGGGCTCTCCAGAGAGTGGTGCGGTCTGCCCAACGCATCACCAGGGGCAAACTACCTGCCCTCCAGGACACCTACAGCACCCGATGTCACAGGAAGGCCAAAAAGATCATCAAGGGCAACAACCACCCGAGCCACAGCCTGTTCACCACGTTATCATCCAGAAGGGGAGGTCAGTACAGGTGCATCAATGCTGGGACTGAGAGACTGAATAAAATATCTTCAATCTCAAGGTCATCAGACTATTAAAATAGCCACCACTAGCGCATTAGTGGCTGCTGCCTATATACACACAGATTTGAAATTACCGGCCAATTTAATAATGGAACATTAGTGACTTTAATGTTTACATATTTTGCATTACTCATCTCATATGTACAGGTATATACTGTATTCTATACTATTCTACGGTATCTTAGTCTCTTAATGTTTACATATCTTGCATTACTCATTTCATATGTATATACCGTATTCTAAGCTATTCTACAGTATCTCATTCACTTAATAATGTTTACATATCTTGCATTGCTCATCTCATGTATATACTATATTCGACTGTATCTTAGTCTACCCCGCTCTGACATTGCTCGTCCATATATTTGTATATTCTTATTACCATTCCTTTACATTTGTGTGTATTGTTAGATATTACTGTACTGTTGGAGCTAGAAACACAATAATTTTGCTACACCCGCAATAACATCTGCTCAACACGTGTATGTGACCAATAAGATTTGATTTGTCTGATTTATTTAGAATACAAGGCACTCTTGGCTACGACAGTATTCTGCAGCGATACGCCATCACATCTGGTTTGCGCTTCGTGGGACTATCATTTGTTTTTCAACAGGACAATGACCCAACACACCTTATGGCTGTGTAAGGGCTATTTGACCAAGAGGAGAGTGATGGAGTGCTGCATCTGATGACCTGGCCTCCACAATCACCCGACCTCAACCCAAATGAGATGGTTTGGGATGAGTTGGGCAGCAGAGTGAAGGAAAAGCAGCCAACAAGTGCTCAGCATATGTGGGAATCCTTCAAGACTGTTGGAAAAGCAGTCCAGGTGAAGCTGGTTGAGAGAATACCAAGAGCGTGCAACTCTGTCATCAAGGCAAAAGGTGGCTACTTTGAAAGACTCTAAAATATTTAGATTTGTTTAATCAAGAACTGACAATACTATTCTTAGAAACCACAGTATATCCTTCCCAGACAAACCTTATCTATTGTAAATAATTAACATTATTTTAAATAAAGTTTGTTATTGTTGATTGATCCCTCAAATCAAGCAAATGTATTTGACTGTGGCTTGTGAAAGTATTCACCCCCTTGGCATTTTTCCTATTTTGTTGCCTTACAACCTGGAATTAAAATATATTTTTGGGGGGTTTGTATCATTTGATTTACACAACATGCCTACCACTTTGAAGAGGACATTTTTTTTTTGTGAAACAAACAAGAAAAAAATAAAATAAAACTGAAAACTTGATGCAGCACAACTATTCACCCCACAAAGTCAATACTTTGTAGAGCAACCTTTTGCAAGTCTCTTGGGGTATGTCTCTATAAGCTTGGCACATCTAGCCACTGGGATTTTTGCCCATTCTTCAAGGCAAAACTGCTCCAGTTCCTTCAAGTTGGATGGATTCTGCTGGTGTACAGCAATCTTTAAGTCATACCACAGATTCTCAATTGGATTGAGATCTGGGCTTTGACTAGGTCATTCCAAGACATTTAAATGTTTCCCCTTTAGCAGTATGCTTTTAGCAGTATGCTTAGGGTCATTGTCTCAAAGACTGAAACAGGTTTCCCTCAAGAATTTATCTGTATTTATCGCCATCCATCAATCCTGACCAGTTTCCCAGTCCCTGCCGATGAAAAACATCCCCACAGCATGATGCTGCCACCACCATGCCTCACTGTGGGGATGGTGTTCTCGGGGTGATGAGAGGTGTTGGGTTTGCTCCAGACATAAAGTTTTGCATTTAAGTCTCATCTGACCAGAGTACCTTCTTCCATATGTTTTGGGAGTCTCCCACATGCCTTTTGGCGAACAACAAACATGCTTGATTGTGTTTTTCTTTAACTTGTTGGGGAGTAGCAGCTGAGGGGTCGGTTTTGGAGAGTCTGGCGAGCCTAAAGTAAAATGCTTGCCACTCAGGCTCAGAAAATAGGATATGCACATAATTAGTACTATTGGATAGGAAACACTCTGAGGTTTCCAAAAGTGTGAGTGTCTGTGAGTGTACATTTTGTCTGTGAGTGTAACAGAACTCATTTGGCAGGCAAAAACCAGAGAAAAAAGGTAGGCCTTTACAGTAAGACCACCGAATACCGAGTGAATCTCTCTGACGGATAACTTTTCATAAATATGGTCCTGTGACTTACATCATGGATAACGAAGGTGACCTACAGTCGTCACATATCCATTTCAAATTACCTTTAGCCTTGGTATGTGTTCAATCGGTAGAGGTTTTAGTCAGGGGAGCTATTTTTCAGTTGCACGTTTTTGGGCACACGTTTGGCTGAGCGGTCCACTTTATTTGACTTATATAATGTTTAGGTGACCATCCAAGTGAAAGAGCTTATCTTTTATGAATAAAAGTGATAATAAGGTTGCATTTTAATTGGTTTTTGTTTTGTTGAGGGAAAGTTTATAGGTTTAAATGAACGCGTTCTCTTCACGTTGGATTTTCTGAACACAAGGTGCCAACCAAACGGAGATTTAAGGATATAATAAATTACTTTTTCTAACCCATGGATTGTCTTTGTTGGACACTTAGGAAGCCCTCTGCAGAAGTTCTACAAAAGGTAAGGCACAGGTTTTCCCTGTGAAATGCATTTTCTATCGACCGCGCTGGCTAAAGATTTCATGGTGCTACCCTCAAACAATCAAATGTAGTGCTTTTGCCGTAAAGCCTTTTTGAAATCCGACAACGGTGTGATATTGCCAAGAAGCAGAGCTTTTGAGGAGTATGAAACACTTGTATATTAGTGCATTTTTAATAATTAAACTTTTGGATTTTGTCTTGCATTTCACCTGGTAGTGTTGGGAGTGGGGCGCTAGTGCACCACTTATCCCTAAGAAGTTCTTTAAGCAATGGCTTTTTTCTGGACACTTCCGTAAAGCCCGGCTCTGTGGAGTGTACGGCTTAAAGTGGTCCTATGGACAGACATTCCAATCTCTGCTGTGGAGCTTTGCAGATCCTTCAGGGTTATCTTTGGTCTCTTTGTTGCCTCTGATTAATGCCCTCCTTGCCTGGTCTGTGAGTTTTGGTGGGTGGCCCTCTGTTGGCAGGTTTGTTGTGGTGCCATAATTCTTTCCATTTTTTAATAATGGATTTAATGGTGCTCAGTGATCTGCACTTCTCCACAACTTTGTCCCTGACCTGTTTGGAGAGCTCCTTGGTCTTCATGGTGCCGCTTGCTTGGTGGTGCCCCTTTCGTAGTGGTGTTGCAGGCCTTTCAGAACAGGTGTATATATACTGAGATCATGTGACATTTAGATTGCACACAGGTGGACATTATTCAACACATTTTGTGACTTCTGAAAGTAATTGGTCATACCAGATCTTATTTAGGGGCGTCATAGCAAAGGGGGTAAATACATGAATGTTATTTTATTTTTTTCCATTTCACTTCATCAATTTAAATTACAGATTGTAATGCAGCAAAATAGGAAAAACACCAAGAGGGATGAATACTTTTGCAAGGCACTGTATAAAGCCCTTTTCACATCAGCAGTTGTCACAAAGTGCTATACAGATACCCCTGCCTAAAACCTCAAAGAGCAAGTGATGCAGAAGCACAGTGGCTACGGAAAAACTCCCTAGAAAGGCAGGAACCTAGTAAGAAATCTAAAGGAACCAGGCTCCGAACCCTTAGGGCTAATGGATATTGAATGAATTCATCTAACAAGACCACCATTGCCAAGTCTAACATGTCAGTGCGCATTGATCGCCATCTTCTAAGTGTGACCAACAATCAACAAAATCACAGAGAACAATGTTTACGATGTGTGCAGTGCAAAAAAATACAACTACATCTACAGTATATGGGTGTTAAAGAACATTTGACAAACTATGTATGCATTCACTTTGTATGTGGATTTGGATAACATCATCTCCTAGGTTTTTGCCATATATTATATACTGTATTTTCATTAAAAAACAGCTAGAGGTGCTGTGCCTTGAGGAATCCAAAGACAGGTTCCTGCTGTTTAGCTGTGGAAACTTATTCCATGTGGGAAGTCATTAAACTGGAGAACATTGCAGTGAGGAGGTGTCACCCATAGAGTCAGAGGCTGTTTAACCAGCCCAGAAGTCAGGTAGAAAAAAAAAAATATATATATTTATCTCCCTGCTGTGATTCATGCACGCTAAATTATTAGCTAGAGATGCTAAATCATAATCTTGTTTGGTGACACTGATAGGTATAATACATTGTATGGTGGTCAGTTTGGCAGCGTGCGAGATGGATTATGTAAGCACAGAAGTCTGATTCCTAACTTGCGCACGTGCACACAACATTTTTATTATACCATAAATCTCCCATTGACATCAATGCATAATTTCCTTGAGTCTAAGTTTGAGTCACTCCCAACACCTACGTACTGTACGGTATCTTAAACTAAGATTCAGTCTCTGCCTGCATCAGGTGTATACAATATGTTATATATACAGTACAGTATATTATATTCAGTTAGATAATTTCTCTGCATGCATAAGGTGTACGACTACACGGCATATGCATATAGTCAGTTAAGTCATCTTAAATAGACCGGTTTCAATTACTGTGGGACCTTTGTTCTGAGAGATCATAGTCTCTCAGTGCTCAGGGCTTCATCAACATGCAGCTACATAGATCCACAGGGTTAGCTGCTCCTTCGAACATCATTAAAAAGAGCACAGACTGCTGCTTCGACGACTCCAGAGACTGATTCAATTACCCCCCGTGGACCTCCAGAGAGACAGGGAGCCAACCAGGTGTATCTGTGAGAGGAAGTGGGAAGGAAGGGGAAGGTGGTCAAATAAATCTAATTTCATTGGTCACATATTTAGCAGATGTTATTGCGGGTGTAGCAAAATGCTTGTGTTCCTAGCTCCAACAGTGCAGTAGTATCTAACAATTCACAACAATACACAGAAATCTAAAAGTAAAATAATGGAATTAAGAAATATATAAATATTAGGATGAGCAATGTCGGAGTGGCATTGACTAGAATACAGTATAAACTGTGGTCGACGGCAGGGAGAGGTGAGGGAAGTGATGATTGAAGGGAGATACCTTGCAGCCCGCTCGCTCCACCCCCGAGCCTTATATGGACTTCCTGCCCCAACGAGGCGAGCCTGTGTGACTATGTGACTACCTGTTGTGACCTGGACTGTGATTACCCCCACTGTGTACCGAACCGGTTTGGCTGAGGACCCGAGTTTTAGGAATACCCCTGGAGAACAGAATGGACAACAAGAACAGATTGTGGACTGTGAAATGGTTGGTGAATTCCCCCCTTTTCCACAGTGCAAAAAACTCCCTAATAAACTCCCCATTTGCATTCTAGTTGTGCTGCTTGTGCGTGTTTGGTTATTGAACTTGGTGACGTGGAAACCCCACACCCTTGAACTTGCTACAATACACATGAGTAAAACAGAATGCAAACATATTAAAGTGAACAGTGATTCCATGTCTATGTACAAAGGACAGCAGTCTCTAAGGTGCAGGGTTGAGTGACCGGGTGGTAGCGGCTAGTATTGGTGCTTCTCAACTCAACTGTCTGGTCTTGAGGTCCCCAGGTGGCAACACTCATGGATTTTATTGGGCTATGCCTGCAGGCTCTGGACAGTGTTCTCGTCAGCTACCTCTGCTGCTCCCAGACCGACAAGACAAGGACCTGGCCTGAGGAATTGCAAAGCGTCACTGTGAATGGGAAGACCCTTATGGTTCATGCCAGACCTCTGCAGTATTAGACAGTGAGAAAAGAGTTGTCGAGAGAGAATCACTGCCCACTAATAATCTAGTTGGTTGATAAGCAGCATTTGCATTAACAAGACTAGTTAAAAGCTGCAATACACTCAACATCAGAGGGCTGCTGCATGTTGTGATGGAGGTACGCTACTCTGTCGGGTAATTCATCACAGACACATTAACCCATAAGACGAAGCCCTGTCTAAACCAGGGAAGGGGGGTACTACTAAGCTACATGGAATTGTTTTAAGGTCATACCAAGAATCATTTTGCTATTTAAATTTGAAGACCCCTTGAAGTATAAAAAGAATATACCAAAAATGTTTTGATAAAAAAAATATTTTTGGCCTTGCTGCAATTAGCCCACACAAAAACATTGAATATCAGATTCACTACATGGAACAAAAAATCTAAAGGAAACATTTGTAATTGTTGTATTTGACCCCTTATTTTTGTAACTAAACAGTCTCCATAAAGTGAGGGGAAAAAAGTATTTGATCCCCTGCTGATTTTGTACGTTTGGCCACTGACAAAGAAATGATCAGTCTATAATTTTAATGGTAGGTTTATTTCAACAGTGAGAGACAGAATAACAAACAAAAAAATCCTGAAAAACGCATGTGAAAAATGTTATAAATTGACCCCCTCTCAATCAAAGATTTCTGGCTCCCAGGTGTCTTTTATACAGGTAACGAGCTGAGATTAGAAGCACACTCTTAAAGGGAGTGCTCCTAATCTCAGCTTGTTACCTGTATAAAAAGACACCTGTCCACAGAAGCAAATCAGAATCCAAACTCTCCACCATGGCCAAGACCAAGGATGTCAGGGACAAGATTGTAGACCTACACAAGGCTGGAATGGGCTACAAGACCATCGCCAAGCAGCTTGGTGAGAAGGTGACAACAGTTTGTGCGATTATTCGCAAATGGAAGAAACACAAAAGAACTGTCAATCTCCCTCGGCCTGGGGCTCCATGCAAGATCTCACCTCGTGGAGTTGCAATGATCATGACAATGGTGAGGAATCAGCCCAGAACTACACGGGAGGATCTTGTCAATGATCTCAAGGCAGCTGGGACCATAGTCACCAAGAAAACAATTGGTAACACACTACGCTGTGAAGGACTGAAATCCTGCAGCGCCCACAAGGTCCCCCTGCTCAAGAAAGCACATATACATGCCCGTCTAAAGTTTGCCAATGAACATCTGAATGATTCAGAGGACAACTGGGTGAAAGTATTGTGGTCAGATGAGACCAAAATGGAGCTCTTTGGCATCAACTCAACTCGCCGTGTTTGGAGGAGGAGGAATGCTGCCAATGACCCCAAGAACACCATCCCAACCGTCAAACATGGAGGTGGAAACATTATGCTTTGGGGGTGTTTTTCTGCTAAGGGGACAGGACAACTTCACCGCATCAAAGGGATGATGGACGGGGCCATGTACCGTCAAATCTTGGGTGAGAACCTCCTTCCCTCAGCCAGGGCATTGAAAATGGGTCGTGGATGGGTATTCCAGCATGACAATGACCCAAAACACACGGCCAAGGCAACAAAGGAGTGGCTCAAGAAGAAGCACATTAAGGTCCTGGAGTGGCCTAGCCAGTCTCCAGACCTTAATCCCATAGAAAATCTGTGGAGGGAGCTGAAGGTTCGAGTTGCCAAACGTCAGCCTCGAAACCTTAATGACTTGGAGAAGATCTGCAAAGAGGAGTGGGACAAAATCCCTCCTGAGATGTGTGCAAACCTGGTGGCCAACTACAAGAAACGTCTGACATCTGTGATTGCCAACAAGGGTTTTGCCACCAAGTACTAAGTCATGTTTTGCAGAGTGGTCAAATACTTATTTCCCTCATTTAAAATGCAAATCAATTGATAACGTTTTTCTGGATTCTTTTGTTGTTATTCTGTCTCTCACTGTTCAAATAAACCTACCATTAAAATTATAGACTGATCATTTCTTTGTCAGTGGGCAAACGTACAAAATCAGCAGGGGATCAAATACTTTTTTCCCTCACTGTATATACACAAAAAGTGGACACCCCTTCAAATTATTGGATTTAGCCACAATCGTTGCTGACAGTATAAAATCGAGCACATAGCATTGCAATCTCCATAGACAAACATTGTCAGTAGAATGGCCAGTACTAAAGAGTTCAGTTACTTTCCAAAGTGGCACCGTCATAGCATGCCACCTATTCAACAAATCAGTTCGTCAAATTGCTGCCCCTAGAGCTGTTATTGTGAAGTGGAAACGTCTAGGAGCAACAACGGCTCAGCTGCGGTAGGCCACAAGCCGCCATTGGACTCTGGAGTGATGAATCACACTTCACCATCTGGCAGTCTGACAGACGAATCTGGGTCAGGAGAACACTACCTGCCCTAATACATAGTCCAACTGTAAGGTTTTGTGGAGGAAGAATAAATGGTATGGGGCTGTTTCATGGTTCGGCCTATGCACCTTAGTTCCAGTGAAGGGAAGTCAACGCTACAGCATACAATGACATTCTGGATTATTCTGTGCTTCCAACATTGTGACAAGTTTCGGGAAAGCCCTTTCCTGTTTCAGCATGACAATGTCCCTGTGCACAAAGCGAGGTCCACACAGAAATGATTCCTCGTGATCGGTGTGGAAGAACTTGACTGACCTGCACAGAGACCTGACCTCAACCCCATGTCTCATGGTCTGACAAACACCGCTCTAGCTCTGTCATCTTTCACGCAGATGCTGTGGATAAACAACAGCTGGTGCACAATATCTAAGGAAGTCTTGAGCTATTGCTCGCCTGAAGTAGAGTATCTCATGATAAGCTGCAGACCACACTACCTACCGAGAGAGTTTTCATCTGTATTCTTTGTAGATGTTTACATACCACCACGGTCAGAGACTGGCACTAAGACAGCATTGAATGAGCTGTATTCCGCCATAAGCAAACAAGAAAACGCTCACCAGAGGTGGCAGTCCTAGTAGCAGGGGACTTTAATGCAGGGAAACTTAAATCCGTTTAACCAAATTTCTGTCAGCATGTTAAATGTGAAACCAGAGGAAGAATAACTCTGGACCACCTATACTCCACACACAGAGACGCATACAAAGCTCTCCCTCGCCCTCCTTTGGGCAAATCTGACCATAATTCTATCCTCCTGATTCCTGCTTACAAGCAAAAACTAAAGCAGGAAGCACCAGTGACTAAGTCAATAAAAAAGTGGTCAGAGGAAGCAGATGCTAAGCTACATGTTCTGGGATTCCTCCGATGGCATTGAGGAGTACACCACATCAGTCATTGGCTTCATCAATAAGTGCATTGATGATGTCATCCCCACAGTGACCATACGTACATACCCCAACCAAAAGCCATGGATTTCAGGCAGCATCCACACTGAGCTAAAGGCTAGAGCTGCCACTATCAAGGAGCGGGACTCTAACCCGGAAGCTTATAAGAAATGCCGCTATGCCCTCTGACGACCCATCAAACAGGCAAGGCGTCAATACAGGTCTTAGATCGAATCGTACTTCAACGGCTCTGATGCTTGTCAGATGTGGCAGGGCTGGCAAACAATTAGACTACGAAGGGAAGCACAGTCGAGAGCTGCCCAGTGACACGAGCTTACCAGACGAGCTAAACTACTTCTATGCTCGCTTCGAGGCAAATAACACTGGGACATGCATGAGAGCACAAGCTGTTCCCGGAAGACTGTGTGATCACGCTCTCTGCAGCCGATGTGAGTAAGACCGTTGAACAGGTCAACATTCACAAGGTCGCAGGGCCAGACGGATTACCAGGACGTGTGCTGTGAGCATGCACTGACCAACTGGCAAGTGTCTTCACTGACATTTTCAACCTCTCCCTGTCCGAGTCTGTAACACCAACATGTTATAAAACTTGTTAGGGCTAGGGGGCATTATCCTGAATTTCCGCCTGTCTGACGTGCCCAAAGTAAACTGCCTGTTACTCAGGCGCAGAAGCTAGGATATGCATATAATTGGTTGCATTGGATAGAAACCACTCTGAAGTTTCTAAAACAGTTAAAATAATGTGAGTATAACAGAACTGATATGGCAGGCGAAAACCAGAGGAAAAAACATCAATTTTTTTAGGTCCCTGGTCTTTCCAATGGCTCTGTATTGACTGTATAGGGGAATATCTCCCAGATTGCAATTTCTATGGCTTCCATTAGATGTCAACAGTCTTTATTCAAGGTGTCAGGCTTGTTTTTTGAAAAACGAACAAGAACTTGTTGTTCCAAAAGTAGCACCGTGGCAATAGTACTGTTTTGGCGCGCGTGATTCAGTGTGCGATCTTCGTTCTTTTCCTTTCTTACTGAACATGGTTCTCTCCGTATGAAATATTATCATTTATTTGGATATTAGAGTACCTGAGGATTAATTAGAAACATTGTTTGATTTGTTTGGACAAACTTTACCAGTAACTTTTTGGACTCTTGTCTGCATAATGAACGAGTGGATTATTGAATTCAATGGCACCAACTAAACAGCGTTTTGGGGATATAAAGAAGGACTTTATCGGACAAAAACAACCATTCATGTTGTAGCTGGTACCCCTGTGATTGAAAACAGAGGAAGATCTTCAAAAGTAAGTGATTTATTTTATTGCTATTATTAATTTTGTAACGCCTGTGCTGGTTTGAATAATATGTTGTTGTGGGCGCTGTCCTCAGATAATCGAATGCTATGCTTTCACCGTAAAGCCTTTTTGAAATCTAACAACGCAGTTAGATTACCAAGATTCTAATCTTTTGAATGCTGTAACACACTTGTATTTCCATGAATGTTTAATATTTTTGGGCGCTCTGCAATTTCACCGGATGTTGTCGTAGGTGGGACGCCAGCGATCCCTAAGAAGTTTTAAGCAGACCACCACACTTAGGTAACCTGCCTAAATGACTACCGACCCGTAGCACTCACGTCTGTAGCCATGAAGTGATTTGAAAGGCTGGTCATGACTCACATCAACACCATCATCCTAGAAACCCTAGACCCACTCCAATTTGCATACCGCTCCAACAGATCCACAGATGATGCAATCTCCATTGCACTCCACACTGCCCTTTCCTTCCTGGACAAAAGGAACACCTATATGAGAATGCTATTCATTGACTACAGCTCAGCGTTCAACACCATAGTGCCTTCAAAGCTCATCAATAAGCTAAGGACCCTGGGACTAAACACCTCCCTCTGCAACTGGATCCTGGACTTCATGACGGGCCGCCCCCAGGCGGTGGAGGTCTACCATAACAACACATCCGCCACGCTGATCCTCAACACAGGGGCCCCTCCGGGGTGCGTGCTCAGTCCCCTCCTGTACTCCCTGTTCACTCACAACCAGGCACGACTTCAACACTATCATTCAATTTGCAGATGACACAACAGTGGTAGGTCTGATCACCGACAACGACGAGACAGCCTATAGGGAGGAGGTCAGAGACCTGGCCGTGTGGTGCCAGGACACCAACCTCTCCCTCAATGTGATCAAGACAAAAGAGATGATTGTGGACTACAGGAAAAAGAGGACCGAGCACGCCTCCATTGTCATCGACGGGGCTGTAGTGGAGCAGGTTGAGAGCTTCAAGTTCCTTGGTTGAGACGCATCCAATGCAAAAAAACAGCTCTCTGGCTTAAACTGACAGATTTTTATGGGGAATTTGTGATTATGCTAACTAGATCTCCGGTGGGGGCGTTTTAAGGGTGACGACAACCCTGAGAAAAGGAAGACTGGCATCTTTTTAAACACAGCCCTGAATCACAGGTGGATGGGGAGGCTCTCCATCCTACATCTTCTCTTATCCTCTGCCTATAGTTAAACCACAAAGAGGTCAATATACAGTTGTTAACACACATTTGTAGATGAGAATCTTTCTTCCAGGGAATACTGCAGGACTTGACAGTGAGCTAAAATGTGTTTGAATAAACATAACAGTGGAGAGCACTCTCCTGCAGCCTGGCGGTGCCCTTACAAACCATGCTCTTCTCCCGACTGTAACTCTGGGAATGATTACTTATGGGATAACGCCCGGCAATTTGCTTCTGGAGCAGGAATATAAGCCCCCACCAACCACTCAATTCCCCCATGAAAATGGGAGGCAGATGGTGCATTGGCTTCTTCGGCCAAATCCAGGGGGAAACATTGTTCAATAATTAATTGGGCTGTGTGGATGACAATGCACCCAACCACAGGGCACGAGTGGACCCTAAATGGTTTGATGAGCATGAAAGCGATGTAAACAATATGCCATGGCCGTCTCAGTTGCCAGCTCTCAACCCAATTGAACACTTATGGGAGATTCTGGAGCGTCATTTGAGACAGTTTTCCACCACCATCAACAAAACACTAAATTATGGAATTTCTTGTGGAAGAAGGGTGTCGCATCTCTCCAGTAGAGTTCCAGACACTAGAATAATCCATGCCAAGGCACATTGAAGTTGTTTTCGAGGCTCATGGTGACCCAATGCCCTATTAAAACACTTTGTTGGTGTTTCCATTATTTTGGCAGTTACCTGAATTTCACAATTCAAAATCAGACTATTGGATCATTTTATTTTTTAACGCTTCAATTGCCATGGGCTTTAGGTGAATAAACAAAACACTTTTCTTTGCTTTTAAATAATGTATTATTTAATCGACAAAAGGTATTTGGAATGCCACCTGATGAGATCCATGACACACTAATAACAGTGATAAAAAAACAAGTGACTCCTTTAGACTCCTCATTTGAACAGTTTGCACCAAAACAAGGCCTTTTTCAAAGCCAACTTGTCAGTCCATTTACACACACACACACATACATACAGTGGGGCAAAAAAGTATTTAGTCAGCCACCAATTGTGCAAGTTCTCCAACTTAAAAAGATGAGAGAGGCCTGTAATTTTCATCATAGGTACACTTCAACTATGACAGACGAAATGAGAAAAAGAAACCCAGAAAATCACATTGTAGGATTTTTAATTTATTTATTTGCAAATTATGGTGGAAAATAAGTATTTGGTCACATACAAACAAGCAAGATTTCTGGCTCTCACAGACCTGTAACTTCTTCTTTAAGAGGCTCCTCTGTCCTCCACTCGTTACCTGTATTAATGGCACCTGTTTGAACTTGTTATCAGTATAAAATACACCTGTCCACAACCTCAAACAGTCACACTCCAAACTCCACTATGGCCAAGACCAAAGAGCTGTCAAAGGACACCAGAAACAAAATTGTAGACCTGCACCAGGTTGGGAAGACTGAATCTGNCTCTCTGCAGGTCATTCACTAGGTCCCCCCGTGTGGTTCTGGGATTTTTGCTCACCGTTCTTGTGATCATTTTGACCCCACGGGGTGAGATCTTGCGTGGAGCCCCAGATCGAGGAAGATTATCAGTGGTCTTGTATGTCTTCCATTTCCTAATAATTGCTCCCACAGTTGATTTCTTCAAACCAAGCTGCTTACCTATTGCAGATTCAGTCTTCCCAACCTGGTGCAGGTCTACAATTTTGTTTCTGGTGTCCTTTGACAGCTCTTTGGTCTTGGCCATAGTGGAGTTTGGAGTGTGACTGTTTGAGGTTGTGGACAGGTGTCTTTTATACTGATAACAAGTTCAAACAGGTGCCATTAATACAGGTAACGAGTGGAGGACAGAGGAGCCTCTTAAAGAAGAAGTTACAGGTCTGTGAGAGCCAGAAATCTTGCTTGTTTGTATGTGACCAAATACTTATTTTCCACCATAATTTGCAAATAAATAAATTAAAAATCCTACAATGTGATTTTCTGGATTTGTTTTCCTCATTTTGTCTGTCATAGTTGAAGTGTACCTATGATGAAAATTACAGGCCTCTCTCATCTTTTTAAGTGAGAGAACTTGCACAATTGGTGGCTGACTAAATACTTTTTTGCCCCACTGTACATACATACAGTGCCTTGCAAAAGTATTCATCCCCCTTGGCGTTTGTGCTATTTTGTTGCATTACAACCTGTAATTTAAAATTATTTTTCATTTGGATTTCATGTAATGGACATACACAAAATAGTCCAAATTGGTGAAGTGAAATGCAAAAAATAACTTGCTTCAAGAAATTCAAAAACAAATAAAAAATGGTGCGTGCATATGAGTTCACCCCCTTTGCTATGAAGCCCCTAAATAAAATCTGGTGCAACCAATTACCTTCAGGAGTCACATAATTAGTTAAAACTTCTTAGGGCTAGGCCCCTTTTTTCTCAATTTCCACGTGAAGGACGTGCCCAAAGTAAACTGCCTGTTGCTCAGGCCCTAAAGCCAGGATATGCATATGCAGTTGAAGTCGGAAGTTTACATACACCTTAACCAACTGCATTTAAACTCAGTTTTCACAATTCCTGACATTTAATCCTAGTAAAAATTCCCTGTCTTAGGTCAGTTAGTATCACCACTTTATTTTAAGAATATGAAATGTCAGAATAATAGTAGAGATAATGATTTATTTCAGCTTTTATTTCTTTCATCACATTCCCAGTGGGTCAGAAGTTTACATACACTCAATTAGTATTTGGTAGCATTGCCTTTAAATTGTTGAGCTTGGGTCAAATGTTTCGGGTATCCTTCCACAAGCTTCCCACATTAAGTTGGGTGAATTTTTAACCATTCCTCCTGACAGAGCTGGTGTAACTGAGTCAGGTTTGTAGGCCTCCTTGCTCGCACACGCTTTTTCAGCTCTGCCCACAAATTTTCTGTAGGATTGAGGTCAGGGCTTTGTGATGGCCACTCCAATACCTTGACTTTGTTGTCCTTATGCCATTTTGCCACAACTTTGGAAGTATGCTTGGGGTCAATGTCCATTTGGAAGACCCATTTCTGACCAAGCATTAACTTCCTGACTGATGTCTTAAGATGTTGCTTCAATATAGCCACATAATTTTCCATCTTCATGATGCCATCTATTTTGCGAAGTGCACCAGTCCCTCCTGCAGCAAAGCACCCCCACAACATGATGCTGCCATCCCAACTGCTTCACAGTTGGGATGGTGTTCTTCGGCTTGCAAGCCTTCCCCCTTTTCCTCCAAACATAACGATGGTCAATTTGGCCAAAAAGTTCTATTTTTGTTATAGGTACTTTTGTACCTGTTTCCTCCAGCATCTTCACAAGGTCATTTGCTGTTGTTCTGGGATTGATTTGCACTTTTCTCACCAAAGTACGTTCATCTCTAGGAGACAGAACGCCTCTCCTTCCTGAGCGGTATGACGGCTAAGCGGTCCCATGATGTTTATACTTGCGTACTATTGTTTGTACAGATGAACGTGGTACCTTCAGGATGAACCAGACTTGTGGAGGTCTACCATTTTCTTCTGAGGTCTTGGCTGATTTCTTTAGATTTTCCCATGATGTCAAGCAAAGAGGCACTGAGTTTGAAGGTAGGCCTTGAAATACATCCACAGGTACACCTCCAATTGACTCAAATGATGTCAATTAGCCTATCAGAAGCTTCTAAAGCATTGACCACATTTTCTGGAATTTTCCAAGCTGTTTAAAGGCACTGTCAACTTAGTGTATGTAAACTTCTGACCCACTGGAATTGTGATACAGTGAATTATAAGTGAAATAATCTGTCTGTAAACAATTGTTGGAAAAATGCCTTGTGTCATACACATAGATGTCCTAACCAACTTTCCAAAACTGTAGTTTGTAGCAAGAAATTTGTGGTGGTTAAAAAACGAGTTTTAATGACTCAATCCTAAGTGTATGTAAGCTTCCGACTTCAAATGTAATTGGTACCATTGGAAAGAAAACACTTTGAAGTTTGTAGAAATTTTAAAATAATGTAGGAGAATATAACACAAAAAATATGGTAGGAGAAAAACCAACCAGAATATTTTTTTGGAGAGCCCATGCTCTTACAATGGAAAGTATAGGGGCATACTGAATTCTAGCTCCCATGATGCAATTCCTATGGCTTACACAGGGTGTCAGCAGTCTATGTTCAAGGTTTCAGGCTTGTATCTTCCAAAACATATAAGAAGTTTCAGTTTTAGTACAGGGACACAGTCTTGGAAATTAGAACGCACCTGCTAAAATCGCGTGGCATGCTTTCGCTGTAATGGCTACTGTAAATCAGACAGTGCAGTTAGATTAACCAGAATTTAAGCTTTCAACCGATATAAGACACTTGTGTGTACCTAAATGTTGAACATCCATATTTTTTATGATTATTTATTTGAATTGTACGCCCTCCAGTTTCACCAGCAGTTCTCCTGCTAGCGGGACGCCTAGCCCTATAAAGTCCACCTATGTGCCACATGATCTGTCACATGATCTCAGTATATATACACCTGTTCTGAAAGGCCCCAGAGTCTGCAACACCACTACGTGAGGGGCACCACCAAGCAAGCGGCACCATGAAGAACAAGGAGCTTTCCAAACAGGTCAGGGACAAAGTTGTGGAGAAGTAAAGATAAGGGTTGGGTTATAAAAAATTATGAAACTTTGAACATCCCACGGAGCACCATTAAATTCATAATAAAAAAATGGAAAGAATATGGCGCCACAACAAACTTGCCAACAGAGGGCCGCCCACCAAAACTCACAGACCAGGCAAGGAGGGCATTAATCAGAGAGGCAACAAAGAGACCAAAGATAACCCTGAAGGAGCTGCAAAGTTCCAAAGCGGAGAGTGGATTATCTGTCCATAGGACTGCTTTAAGTCGTACACTCCACAGAGCTGGGCTTTATGGAAGAGTGGCCAGAAAAAAAAGACATTACTTAACTTCTTAGGGAGAGGCAACAGAGGTGACGGTTTTGGAGAGTCTGGCGTGCACAAAGTAAAATGCCTGCCACTCAGGCTCAGAAAATAGGATATGCACATCATTAGTACTATTGGATAGGAAACACTCTGACGTTTCTAAAAGTGTTAACATAATGTCTGAGTACAACAGAACTGATATAGCAGGCGAAAACCCGAGGAAAATCCATCCGGAAATGCAGTTTTTGGTGACCTTTGCTCTGTTTGACACTCTCCCCATTGACTTCAAGGCAATCCAGCTCCTGGATTGCAGTACCTATGGCTTCCACTAGATGTCAACAGTCTATATACAAAGACTGAGAGTGATTGGAGTAAGAGGAACGGATAGGAACAAGAAATGGTAAGGGGACCTGAAATGTCAACAAGTTTTCTCGGGCGCGAGTCTGGGTGCGTGCCCCACTTTATTTTACTTATATAACGTTTAGGTGACCATCCGAGTGAAATATTATCACTAATATTCATAAAAGGATAGCTAAGGATGCATTATAACTGGTATTTGATTTGTTTAGGAGAAGTTTATAGGTATATTTGAACACGTTCGACATTGGATTTTCGGAACATAACGTGCCAACCAAACGGAGATTTATGGATATAATAAATGGCTTTTTCTAACAAAAGAACCATTGGATGTTTTCGTTGGACACTTAGGAAGCCCTCAGCAGAAGTTCTTCAAAAGGTAAGGGATTTGTTTTCGCTGTGAAATGAGTTTTGTGTGAACCGCGCTGGTTTATGAATTTATGCTAATGGTTAAATATTGTAGGTGCTATCCTCAAACAATCAAATGTTGTGCTTTTGCCGTAAAGCCTTTTTGAAATCTGACAACGCTGTGATATTGCCAAGAAGCAGAGCTTTTGATGACTATGCAACACTTGTATGTTGATGAATGTTTAATAATTCAACTTTGGCGCCTTACATTTCACCGGGTAGTGTCGGGAGTAGTTAAAGAAAAAAATGAGCAAACACATTTGGTGTTTGCCAAAAGGCATGTGGGAGACTCCCCAAACATATGGAAGGAGGTACTCTGGTCAGATGAGACTAAAATTGAGCTTTTGGTCATCAAGGAAAACGCTATGTCTGCCGCAAACCCAACACCTCTCATCACTCCAAGAACACCATCCTCCCAGTGAAGCATGGTGGTGGCAGCATCATGCTGTGAGGGATACCTGTTTCAGTCTTCCAGAGATTTGAGACTGGAACATAGGTTCACCTTCCAGCAGGACAATGACCCTAACCATACTGCTAAAGCAACACTTGAGTGGTTTAAGGGGAAACATTTAAATGTCTTGGAATGGCCTAGTCAACGCCTAGACCTCAATCCAAATGAGAATCTGTGGTATGACCTAAAGATTGCTGTACACCAGTGGAACTTGAAGGAGCTGGAGCAGTTTTGCATTGAAGAATGGGCAAAAATTCCAGTGGCTAGATGTGCCAAGCTTATAGAGACATACCCCAAGAGACTTGCAGCTGTAATTGCTGCAAAAGGTGGCTCTACAAAGTATTGACTTTGGGGGATGAATAGTTATGCAAGCTCAAGTTCCGTTTTTTTTAGTTATTTCTTGTTTGTTTCACCAAAACAAACATTTTGCATCTTCAAAGTGGTAGTCAAGTTGTGTAAATCAAATTATACAAACCCCCAAAAAATAAATTTTAATTCCAGATTGTAAGGCAAAAAAATAGGAAAAATGCCCAGGGGGGGTGAATACTTTTGCAAGCCACTGCACATACACTACAGTTCAAAAGTTTGAGGTCACTTAGAAATGTCCTTGTTTTTTAAAGAAAAGCTAATTTGTCCATTAACCTCTAGGGGATCAGTGCACAACTTGACCGTTTTGGAGACCCTGGCGTGCCCAAAGTAAAATGCCTCCCATTCAGGCCCAGAAAATAGGATATGCACATATTTGGTACCATTGGATAGGAAACACTCTGAATTTTGTAAAACTGTTAACCATTTGTCTGTGAGTAAAACAGAACGGATATGGCAGGCAAAACCCCGAGGAATTTCTGTCCTGGAGAAAGTGGTTTTCACAGAGTGCCTCATTTGGAACCCCTCCCTTATGAAAATGCCCATATAAGGGCATATGAATGCAGTACCTATCGCTTCCTCTGGATGTCAACAGTCTCGAGAAAGTGATTTGATTCTGTTCAGNGTCTTTAGAGCTCAGTTTATATTCCGGTTGATTTATTATAGTAAATATACGTAAAAGTGTTCCTAAGGATACATTTAAAATGATGTTTGATTATTCTTGGACAAGTTTATAGGTATAAGTTGAACGAGTTCTAGTCACGTTTCAATGGAGGTGTGGACGCTGTAGTTTCTGATTATAACGCGCGAACCAAATGGAGATTTATGGATAAAATACATGACTTTTTCTAACAAAAGAACCATGGATTGTCTTCGTTGGACACTTAGGAAGACCTCAGCAGAAGTTCTTCAACAGGTAATTGATTTGTTTTTGCTGTGAAATGAGTTATGTGTGTGCCACGCTGGCTAATGAATTCATGGCTATGGGAAAAGTATGTGAGGTGCTACCCTCAAACAATCAAATGTTGTGCTTTCGCCGTAAAGCCTTTTTGAAATCTGACAACGCTGTGATATTGCCAAGAAACAGAGCTTTTGATGAGTATGGAGCACTTGTATATTGGTGGATGTTAAATAATTCAACTTTTGGATTTTGAATTTGGCGCCTCACATTTCACCGGGTAGTGTCGGGAGTGGGGCGCTAGCGCCCCAGTGATCCCTGAGAGGTTAACTTCTTAGGGAGCGGCAGGTGAGGTGACGGTTTTGGAGAGTCTGGCGTGCCCAAAACAAAATGCCTGCCACTCAGGCTCAGAAAATAGGATATGCACATAATTAGTACTATTGGATAGGAAACACTCTGAAGTTTCTAAAAGTGTTAACATAATGTCTGTGACTATAACAGAACTCATTTAGCAGGCAAAAACCAGAGAAAAAAACATCCGGAAATCAGTTTCTGGTGACCTTTGGCTGTCTTAGACACACTCCCTATTGAATCCTTTTGTTACCAGGACTGAGACTGCAGTACCTATGGCTTCCACTAGATATCAACAGTCTATATATAAAGCCTCAGAGAGATTGTAGTAAACAGGGCGAATAGGTACAGGAAATTGCATTGGGACCTCAAATGTCAACAAGTTTTCTCGGGCGCGAGTCTGGCTGGCGCGCCCCACTTTATTTTACTTATGTAAGGTATAGGTGACCATCCGAGTGAAATATTATCGCTAATATTCATAAAAGGATAGCTAAGGATGCATTTTAACTGGTATTTGATTTGTTTAGGAAAAGTTTATAGGTATATTTGAACGCGTTCTCTTCACGTTTCAATGGGCGATTCGACGTTGGATATTCTGAACCTAACGCGCCAACCAAACTGAGATTTATGGATATAATGACTTTTTCTAACAAAAGAACCATTGGATTGTCTTCGTTGGACACTTGGGAAGCCCTCAGCAGAAGTTCTTCAAAAGGTAAGGGATTTGTTTTCGCTGTGAAATGTGTTTTGTGTGAACCGCGATGGTTTATGAATTTATGCTAATGGAAAAAAATATTGGAGGTGCTACCCTCAAACAATCAAATGTTGTGCTTTCGCCGTAAAGCCTTTTTGAAATCTGACCGCTGTGATATTGCCAAGAAGCAGAGCTTTTGATGACTATGCAACACTTGTATATTGATGAATATTAAATAATTCAACTTTTGGATTTTGAATTTGGCTAGCGCCCCACCACTCCCTAAGTAGTTAAATAGTACCCGCAAAACACCAGTCTCAACGTCAACAGCAAAGAGGCGACTCCGGGATGTCTACACTGTATTTTGGATCAATTTGATGCTATTTTAATGAAGCTGCCAGTTGAGGACTTGTGAGGCGTCTGTTTCTGAAACTAGACACTAATGTACATGTCCTCTTGCTCAGTTGTTCACCCGGGGCCTCCCACTCCTCCTATTCTGGTTAGAGCCAGGTTGCACTGTTCTGTGAAGGGAGTCGTACACAGCGTTGTATGAGATCTTCAGTTTCTTGGCAATTTTTCACATGGAATAGCCTTCATTTCTCAGAACAAGAATGGACTGTTTCAGAAGAAAGTTATTTGTTTCTGGCCATTTTGAGCCTGTAATCGAACCCATAAATGCTGATGCTCCAGATACTCAACTAGTCTAAAGAAGGCCAGTTGTATTGCTTCTTTAATCAGAACACCAGTTTTCAGCTGTGCTAACATAATTGCAAAAGGGTTTTCTAATGATCAATTAGCCTTTTAAAATTATAAACCTGGATTAGCTAACACAACATGCCATTGGAACACAGGAGTGATGGTTGCTGATTATGGGCCTCTGTACGCCTATGTAGATATTCCATAAAAAATCTGCCGTTTCCAACTACAATAGTCATTTACAACATTAACAATGTCTACACTGTATTTCTGATCAATTTGATGTTATTTTAAATTGGACAAAAAAATTGCTTTTCTTTCAAAAACAAGAACATTTCTTCGTGACTCCAAACTTTTGAATGGTAGTGTGTGTTAATATATATAATATATATATATTAACAGGGGCTCTGAACTTCAACCACAATGTGATGATTCAAAAGTGATGTTCAAATGAAAATGTATTATTCAGTGAGACAACAATGCACAATGCAATTCAAATAGAGACAGTCAACAGACAAAAATACAACTCTGGGAAAAATGCCAGCTCCATGAAAAAATGAAAAGGCCGCAGATGACGACATTTTTTTTTTGGGGGGGGGGGGCATATTTCTGAATCAGTCAGTGCACAAACCTATTTTTTATACCTAGAGGTAATTTTGCTGAGGGGATAATAAAGACATGATGAAATGGAGCAATATTCACTAAAAATGTGCTTATCTTGCTAATTGAGCCATACAGTCGTGGCCAAAAGTTTTGAGAATGACACAAATAGTAATTTTCACAGTCTGCTGCCTCCGTTTGTATGATGGCAATTTGCATATACTCCAGAATGTCATGAAGGGTGATCAGATGAATTGTAATTAATTGCAAAGTCCCTCTTTGCCATGCAAATGAACTGAATCCCCAAAAAACATTTCCACTGCATTTCAGCCCTGCCACAAAAGCACCAGCTGACATGATGAGGACAAGGCTGGAGATCACTCTGTCATGCTGACTGAGTTCAAATAACAGACTGGGAGCTTCAAAAGGAGGGTGGTGCTTGGAAACATTGTTCTTCCTCTGTCAACCATGGTTACCTGTAAGAAACATGTGCCGTCATCATTGCTTTGCACAAAAAGGTCTTCACAGGCAAGGATATTGCTGCCAGTAAGATTGCACCTAAATCAACCATTTATCGGCTCATCAAGAACTTCAAGGAGAGTGGTTCAATTGTTGTGAAGAAGGCTTCAGGGCGCCCAAGAAAGTCCAGCAAGCGCCAGGACCGTCTCCTAAAGTTGATTCAGCTGCGGGATCGGTGCACCACAGTACAGAGCTTGCTCAGGAATGGCAGCACAGTGAGGCGAAGACTTTTGGAGGATGGCCTAGTGTCAAGAAGGGCAGCAAAGAAGCCACTTCTCTCCAGGAAAAACATCAGGGACAGACTGATATTCTGCAAAAGGTACAGGGATTGGACTGCTGAGGACTGGGGTAAAGTCATTTTCTCTAATGAATCCCCTTTCCGATTGTTTGGGGCATCCGGAAAAAAGCTTGTCCGGAGAAGACAAGGTGAGCGCTACCATCAGTCCTGTGTCATGCCAACAGTAAAGCATCCTGAGTCCATTCATGTGTGGCGTTGCTTCTCAGCCAAGGAAGTGGACTCACTCACAATTTTGCCTAAGAACACAGCCATGAATAAAGAATGGTACCAACACATCTTCCGAGAGCAACTTCTCCCAACCATCCAGGAACAGTTTGGTGACGAACAATGCCTTTTCCAGCATGATGGAGCACCTTGCCATAAGGCAAAAGAGATAACTAAGTGGCTCTGGGAACAAAACATCGATATTTTGGGTCCATGGCCAGGAAACTCCCCAGACCTTAATCCCATTGAGAACTTGTGGTCAATCCTCACGAGGCGAGTGGACAAACAAAAACCTACAAATTCTGACAAACTCCAAGCATTGATTTTGCAAGAATGGGCTGCCATCAGTCAGGATGTGGCCCAGAAGTTAATTGACAGCATGCCAGGGCGGATTGCAGAGGTCTTGAAAAAGAAGGGTCAACACTGCAAATATTGGCTCTTTGCATCAACTTCATGTAATTGTCAATAAAAGCCTTTCACACTTATGAAATGCTTGTAATTATACTTCAGTATTCCATAGTAACATTTGACAAAAATATCTAAAGACACTGAAGCAGCAAACTTTGTGGAAATTAATATTTGTGTCATTCTCAACTTTTGGTCATGACTGTAGTATTGATTTTATATGATAACCACAACTGTTGTAATTTACACTGATCGAGATGGGCTAATCACAGGAGAAGCATGTACACTAAGAGTCGAAGTGAAATTAGAGAAATCTTGTTGAATATGCCTGCTTATATTTTTTTAACACAAATAGTTGAGTTTTGATGGAAAAGTCTAAATATGTGGGAAAATGGTATCATGGCCAACTACTCATCATTTAGTACAAAGACACCTTCCCATGCACATCCAAAAATATTTCAAAGTGCAGTTACTTTATCTCTTAATCTTATGTTCAAAACAAATACAGAAGCGGACAAACTCCTGCAGGTAACCGCTGTCTTTCCCCCATTGTCGTCCTGTCTTCTATCCTCTTACACACATACATATGTCAGCTACAACTGTCTGACTACAGTTTGATTTAAAAGACATGTTTCATTTTGATAACTAAACAAATTTTACTTCAGCTACTGTACATTACAGGTAACAAAAGAGACGTGTGTGTTACATTCCCCATCAAGAAAAACAAAAATGTCGCTCAAACAAAAAGGGGAAACTAACAGAGTCAGGGGTTCTGAACGACACACATGGATGTCCACTGAAAGTTGACTAGGAACAACAACTGAAACCTAAAAGACACCCACCATGAGCACCCACTAAATTTGCCAGAGAAGAGGCAACAAAAGAAAAACCCACACCAAAGTTAAATAGGAAGCAAACCAAAAAGGTGGAGCGAAATGAAATCATGGAAATCCAACAAATAAATGTGTTCATAGAAATCAAATCGGGGAAACCAACTAAAGGTGTTGACATCTCTCAAGACAAGCACTGGGCCAGCCATTCTTAACCTCTCAGGGATCATTGGGGCGCTAGCGACCCACTCCCGACACCACCAGGTAAAATGTAAAGCGCCAAATTCAAAATCCCAAAGTTGAATTATTAAAAATCCACCAATATACAAGTGTTTCATACTCATCAAAAGCTCTGTTTCTTGGCAATATCACAGCGTTGTCAGATTTCAAAAAGGCTTTACGGCGAAAGCTCTACATTTGATTGTTTGAGGACAGCACCTCACATACTTTTCACATAGCCATGAATTCATTAGCCAGCGTGGCACACACATAACACATTTCACAGCAAAAACAAATCAATTACCTGTTGAAGAACTTCTGCTGAGGTCATCCTAAGTGTCCAACGAAGACAATCCATGGTTCTTTTGTTAGAAAAAGTCATGTATTATATCCATAAATCTCCATTTGGTTC
>QNTS01001054.1:360870-382832 GCA_003317085.1 Hucho hucho | reverse complement strand
CTTTCTCTCTCTCGGAGGACCTGAGCCCTAGGACCATGCCTCAGGACTACCTGGCCTGATGACTCCTTGCTGTCCCCAGTCCACCTGGTCGTGCTGCTGCTCCAGTTTCAACTGTTCTGCCTGCGGCTATGGAACCCTGACCTGTTCACCGGACGTGCTACCTGTCCCAGACCTGCTGTTTTCAACTCTCTAGAGACAGCAGGAGCGGTAGAGATACTCTGAATGATCGGCTATGAAAAGCCAACTGACATTTACTCCTGAGGTGCTGACCTGTTGCACCCTCTACAACCACTGTGATTATTATTATTTGACCCTGCTGGTCATCTATGAACATTTGAACATCTTGGCCATGTTCTGTTATAATCTCCACCCGGCACAGCCAGCAGAGGACTGGCCACCCCTCATAGCCTGGTTCCTCTCTAGGTTTCTTCCTAGGTTCTGTCCTTTCTAGGGAGTTTTTCCTAGCCACCGTGCTTCTACACCTGCATTGCTTGCTGTTTGGGGATTTAGGCTGGGTTTCTGTACAGCACTTTGTGACATCAGCTGATGTAAGAAGGGCTTCATAAATCAATTTGATTTGATTTTAGTATGCAACTACAAACCCCCTTTTTTTTGTCTGTTGGGCCGATCTGTAATAGAAAACAGTGTAGGCTGTTGTATCACAACAACAACAACAAAAATGACCTTGACTAAACTGTACCCCCGCACATTGACTCGGTACCGGTACCCCTTGTATATAAACTCGTTATTGTTATGTCATTTTCTTGTGTTACTTGTTTATTTTGTAAATGCACTACTGTTCAAAAGTTTGGGGTCACTTAGAAATGTCCTTGTTTTTGAAAGAAAAGCAAATTCTTTGTCCATTAAAATAACATCAAATTGATCATAAATACAGTGTAGACATTGTTAATGTTGTTGTTAAATGTCTATCGTAGCTGGAAATGGCAGAGTTTTTTAATGGAATATCTACATAGGTGTACAGAGGCACATTATCAGCAACCATCACTCTTGTGTTCGAATGGCACGTTGTGTTAGATAATCCAAGTTTATCATTTTAAAAGTCTAATTGATCATTAGAAAACTATTTTGCAATGATGTTAGCACACCTGAAAACTGTTGTGCTAATTAAAGAAGCAATAAAACTGGCCTTCTTTAGACTAATTGAGTATCTGGAGCGTCAGCATTTGTGGGTTGAATTACAGGCTCAAAATGGCCAGAAACAAAGAACTTTCTACAACATTAACAATGTCTACACTGTATTTCTGATACATTTGATGTTATTGTAATGGACCAAAAAATTGCTTTTCTTTCAAAAACAAGGACATTTCTAAGTGACCCCAAACTTTTGAACGGTGGTGTATATTTCAGAGGTTTGAAAAGGAACAGAAAGGAACGATATAAACCGCTACTTTTTTGTTGCCAAACCAGTTCAGAACTTTATTTTGATGGTCGGAACACTGAAATGGAACAAAAAAATGTTTTTGTTCTGGTCAGAACGAAACGATTGGGAAATTGTTTTGGTTCCAACCCCTGTATTTTGCCATTAAAAAAAGTAATGCTCCTTCCTTCCTACTCTTGCTGTTGACGAGCGATGCCATTGACATTTGGCAGCTGATTTGAAAGCTAAACATTTGCACTATGGAAAAACAGGTCCGGAGGGTGGAAAGTTTAATTCAAATTGGTACAGGGTCACATCAGGTTTTGCAGCCACAGCCAGGTAATTTGAGAGTTGACTGTGCGATCCTGGTGTCTGAGGACACCCTTCATGCTTCTGACAGTCCCGATCCCAATTAGTGCTACTTTGAAGCGAGGGATGGAGTGGGGGAGGAGTTGTACTGAGGGAGTAAAGGAGGGAGAGGGGGTAAATGTCACAGGCTGGAGAGAGAGAAGTGGGGCAGCTGACAAACTCCAATTTTCACTCCTGTGTTACTGTGTTTCATGGCTACCCGAGGGACGCCTGCTCCTGAAGAACACACAGAAACACACAGGGAGAGGGATGGCTGGAGAAAGAGAGAGATGGGGGGGAGAAAGAGAGAGAGATGGGGGGGAGAAAGAGAGAGCTTGGGAGAGAAAGAGAGGGAGGTAGAGACAAATAAAGAAGGGGAGAGAGAAAGAGGAAGAAGAGAGAGCACAGAGATTTTTCAGCAGGAATGTCCCACACCTGTCAGCACAACTACTCCTTCCTCCCCCTCTCCCTCATCCCCCTTTCCTCTCCTTCTCTTGTCATGTCTCTTTATACTCCCCACTGGAGCGTGTTGATTATCACTCCAGTCATCCGTGCTGATTTTTACATTTACACCCACCACAGGTGGAGGTTACATGCTTTTCACCTGAGTCACTGTATCAGCAAAGTAAGTGACTTTTGTAAGGGACATATTTAATCAAAAAGCCTTGGCCCCTGTGGAGGTCTACTCTGTGTGGTCTCAGTGCTGTGAAGATAGTGTGTTGTGTGTGGTTTTCCATGCAAGGGAAGTGGTGTAGCAGCTTGGTGGACTGCATCTTGTGAGGAAAAAACTGTCATTGCTCTGCGATCATCTCACTCTCCTCTGGGATCCTGGGGAATTCTATTTTCTCACATCTCTCTCACTCTCACTCTTTCTCTCTCACTCATGCTCTCAAACGCTCACATGGAGGTATAAGTCAAACTAATACAGGTGATGAGTTGGGGTGGACACCTGTGTGAGTGGGCTAGCTAAGGGGAATTTAACATTCAGTGTGTCTAAAGCACTAAGCTAAGGCCTTTAATTTGAGCTGAATAAATGCGGAAACCGACATCTCCCCTAATGCCTCTCCCCTTTTGACACCCCAGATAAAAGCCGACACACACACACACTCCCTTCCTACCTAAGGACATATTATTCACTGTCTGTCTCTCGAGCTTGGCTGGAGAAAAGAGCAAGAGAGGGGGACAGAGAGAGAGTGAGAGAAAGAGAAGGAGAGAGGGGAGGTGAAAGGGAGGAGAGAGTGGGGGTGAGCTCTTGAAATTATGTCACACTTATATTTGAACTTTATGAGGTTTTAATTAAACCTTATCTATCACTATTAATTAGCCAGTATCAGCTTGGCCGTCTCTCTATTTCCACGGCGACGGTAGTGGCAGTGCTTTTGTAGTAAAGGATTTAAAGAGCTCTAATTAGCAGAGAATAGCTCATTGACCTGAAGTATTCCAATATATACTACAACATTATTAGTATCCTGTCCTCTTCCACTTTCCATTCTCCTTATCACCAGTGTAGTGGTTTGAGGCCTTGGTTACAGTATGGTTATTAAAACAACCAGTATATTGTTATAGTGTATGGGAAAGATGTGTTAGGGCAGTCATAATGTCTGAGTTCGGGATTATACAGTGTGTAGGGATGTATAGGGATTTTACAGTGTGGCATTGAATACCATGTCAAAATTGCACCATCAAAGACCAAATCCTAAACCCATTTAACCCTCCTGCTGTGTTCTGGTCGATTTGGACCGATTTACACATTTTCTCTCTGAAAAATGTAGTTCATTTAATCTAATTGTCATAAGGTTCCATGACTTTGTCCACACAGGGCATCTGAACACATAAAATACATTTTGATGATTTTCATTACATTTTGGGTGTTTTATTTAATTTTTGTACATCAAAAATGACCGGTCATTAGAAATTAATGGGTGAGACTACAATTAGTGTATAAAATTGAGTTCAGGCACATGCCCATTCATCAGATGGACACACTTCCTCTCCCAGACCCCCATATGCATGAGTGTTTGAGCACACACAAACACACACACCTCACTCCCCTTCTTGGCTTCCATGGCAACCCCCACGGGAACCTTTCCCCCAAAAGAATCTTTCCCCACGGGAACCACACCTGTTGGCATTCTCACAAACAATCGCAACATTGTTTCAATAATAAATATAACTTTTCTCCCAGCTCTGGTATATAAAGCTTTTTTGAGGCCTTGCTCACAATTCATTCTGTGGCATCACATTGACCAAACTATATACTGTATGTGAGGCTCTTGATCATATCTTTTATCATGACACTGGTGAGGAGGAGAGAGTCCTTGTTAAACTTTGACACAAAGTAGTCTGTGATAAATAGCGCAATATATTTCATCTGAGTATTTGTTATAGTCAATAATTAGTTGAATGAGCTCAGGTCAATGAGGCCTAAAGGCCATAAATAGCAAATAGAAGTTCAAAACTTGTAATGTTCACAAGAACTTAAGTTGATAAAACATCTAACACAACATTAGGTGACAATATATGTATTATTATGGACTTATAATCAGTTATAATGGGCCGGTCATTTTGGACCGGGAACACAGAATTAATTAACATGAAACGAACACAACAGGAGTGTCACACCCTGATCTGTTTCACCTGTCTTTGTGCTTATCTCCACCCCCCTCCAGGTGTCGCCCACCTTCCCCATTATCCCCTCTGTACTTATACCTGTCTTTTCTGTTTGTCCGTTGCCAGTTCGTCTTGTTTGTCAAGCTTACCAGCGTTCGTCCTGTCAGCTCCTGTCTTTTCCCTGCCTCTCTTTTTCTCGTGCTCCTGGTTTTTGACCCTTGATTGTCCTGACCCTGTACCCACCCGCCTGACCGCTCTGCCTGGCCCTGACCCTGAGCCTGCCTGCCGTCCTGCACCATTGCTCCTACTCTGGATTATCGACCCTTGCCTGCCTTGACCTGTCGTTTGCCTGCCCCTGGTGTTACAATAAAACATTCACGCAGTCTGCACTTGGGTCTTACCTTGATTCCTGATAAGGATGGTTAAAAGGAGCCAAGTCCTCACTAGCACAATTAATACAATTGTGCAAAAGAGAACTCAAAAAGGTACAGAACCTTGTTAGCACGATGATACTGTTTTAATACAGTCTTTGTGAAATGCATATTGGCTAATTACGCAATTATCACACAAGTGTTTCTTGCCAGTTTTCAAATTGTTAGATTAGATAGAAAAACAGTACAACTTAATGATATAGCAAGTAGAACTCAGCTCATAATAACTCATTGTAAATTTGAAAAGGGTCAGAGAATTAATCTTTTTCAGGACCCTGTCTTTCAAAGATAATTCGTAAAAATCCAAATAACTTCACAGATCTTCAATGTAAAGGGTTTAAACACTATTCCCTATGCTTGTTCAATGAACCATAAACAATTAATGAACATGCACCTGTGGAACGGTCGTTAAGACACTAACAGCTTACAGACGGTAGGCAATTAAGGTCACAGTTATGAAAACTTAGGACACTAAAGAGGCCTTTCTACTGACTCTGAAAAACACCAAAAGAAAGATGCCCAGGATCCCTGCTCATCTGCGTGAATGTGCCTTAGGCATGCTGCAAGGAGGCATGAGGACTGCAGATGTGGCCATACTGTCCGTACTGTGAGACGCCTAAGACAGCGCTACGGGTAGACAGGACAGACAGCTGATCGTCCTTGCAGTGGCAGACCACGTGAAACAACACCTGCACAGGATCAGTACATCCGAAACATCACACCTGCGGGACAGGTACCGGATGGCAACAACAACTGCCGAGTTACACCAGGAACGCACAATCCCTCCATCAGTGCTCAGACTGTCCGCAATAGGCTGAGAGAGGCTGGACTGAGGGCTTGTAGGTCAGTTGTAATGCAGGTCCTCACCAGACATCACCGGCAACAACGTCACCTATGGGCACAAACCCACCGTCGCTGGATCAGACAGGACTGGCAAAAAGTGCTCTTCACTGACGAGTCGTGGTTTTGTCTCACATGGGGTGATGGTCAGATTCACGTTTATCATTGAAGGAATGAGCGTAAAACCGAGGCCTGTACTCTGGAGCGGTGGAGGGTCCGTCATGGACTGGGGCTATGTGTCACAGCATCATCGGACTGATCTTGATGTCAATGCAGGCGATCTCAACGCTGTGCGTTACAGGGAAGACATCCTCCTCCCTCATGTGGTGCTCATCCTGACATGACCCTCCAGCATGACAATGCCACCAGCCATACTGCTCGATCTGTGCGTGATTTCCTGCAAGACAGGAATGTCAGTCTTCTGCCATGGCCAGCGAAGAGCCCGGATCTCAATCCTATTGAGCACTTCTGGGACCTGTTGGATTGGAGGGTGAGAAAATTCTGGGAACTTGCAGGTGCCTTGGTGGAAGAGTGGGGTAACATCTCACAGCAAGAACTGGCAAATCTGGTGCAGTCCAAGAGGAGGAGATGCACTGCAGTACTTAATGCAGCTGGTGGCCACACCAGATACTGACTTTTACTTTTGATTTTGACCCCCCCCCTTTGTTCAGGGACACGTTTTTCCATTTCTGTTAGTCACATGTCTGTGGAACTTGTTCAGTTTATGTCTCAGTTGTTGAATCTTGTTATGTTCCTACAAATATTTACACATGTTAAGATTGCTGAAAATAAACGCAGTTGACAGTGAGAGGACGTTTCTTTTTTTGCTGAGTTTAGCTTGAAACGGCTGATTTCTTTATGGAATATCTACATAGTACAGAGGCCCATTATCTGCAACCATCACTCCTGTGTTCCAATGACATGTTGTGTTAGCTAATCCATGTTTATCATTTTAAAAGTCTAATTGATCATTAGAAAACCCATTTGCAATTATGTTAGCACAGCTGAAAACTGTTGTCCTGATTAACTTCTTAGGGAGCGGCAGCAGAGGTGACGGTTTTGGAGAGTCTGGCGTGCCCAAAGTAAAATGCCTGCCACTCAGGCCCAGAAAATAGGATATGCACATAATTAGTACTATTGGATAGGAAACATAATTTTTAATGTATCCTTAGGTATCCTTTTATGTATATTTACTATAATATTTCAACCGGATTATAGCCTGAACAATAGGAAAGGAAAAAACCACAGAGCGCGCGAGACTGTGAACGCGCATGTCATTCTATTGAGTTCCGGGGTCCACGTCTAAATTCTTCTTCTATTGGCTTCTAATTCAACCTAAGGTCATGAAACCCTGTCTAAAGACTGTTGACATCCAGTGGAAGCCATAGGTACTGCAGTCTAGGTCCTATATAACGTTGAATACAATAGGCAGCCAGGAGAAAAAGGTAATCTACAAATAAAAACTGCAAATCCGAATGGATTTTCCTCTGGTTTTCGCCTGCTATATCAGTTCTGTTATACTCACAGACATGGTTTTTTAACGGTTTTAGAAACTTCAGAGTGTTTCCTATCCAATAGTACTACTTATGTGCATATCCTAGTTTCTGGGCCTGAGTGGCAGGTATTTTACTTTGGGCACGCCAGACTCTCCAAAACCGACACCTCGGCTGATGATGCCTAAAGAGTTAATAAAGCTGCCTGTTGAGGACTCGTTTCAATGCCCAAAAATTTAATTAATTAAACCATCTAGTGTTCAGCGGAATAACAACACAATGTCAAATACAGGTAGCCTTGTCAAATAATTAACATCCAATCACATTAACCGTTACTCTCTCGCGGGATTTCCACTAACGGTCCGTATTTAGCCAAACGTAGCTGCTGCTCATGTTGGTATCTGTACTGATGGCGCAAAAGCCATGACAGGGAGTCATATTGAAATTGTAACGCTTGTGCAAGCAGTTGCTCCCGATGCCACTTGGGTACACTGCAGCATCCACCGTGAGGCTCTTGCTGCCAAGGGAATGCCTGACAGCTTGAAATATGTTTTGGACACTACAGCGAAAACGGTTAACTTTGTTAAAGCAAGGCCCCTGAACTCTTGTGTTTTTTCTGCACTATGCGATGATATGGGCAGCGACCATGTAACGCTTTTACAACATACAGAAGTGTGTTTTTTCTCGCCTGAATGATCTGAATCTAGGAATACAGGCACTCTCCGCAACTACTGTATATTCAATGTGCAGGACAAAATTGAGGCTATGATGAAGTTGGAGCTCTTCTCTGTCTGTATTAACAAGGACAACACACAGGTCTTTCCATCATTGTATGATTTTTTGTGTGCAAATGAACTTACGGACAATGTCAAATGTGATATAGCGAAGCACCTGATTGTGTTGGGTGCGCAATTACGCAGGTACCTTCCGGAAACGGATGACACAAACAACTGGATTCGTTATCCTTTTCATGCCCTACCTTCAGTCCACTTACCGATATCTGAACAAGTGAGCCTCTTCGAAATTGCAACAAGCAGTTCTGTGAAAATGTAATTTAATCAGAAGCCACTGCCAGATTTCTGGATTGGGCTGCGCTCAGAGTATCCTGCCTTGGCAAATCGTGCTGTTAAGACACTGATGCCCTTTGCAACCACGTACCTATGTGAGTGTGGATTCTCGGCCCTCACTAGCATGAAAACTAAATACATGCACAGACTGTGTGTGGAAAATGGTTTAAGACTGAGACTCTCTCTAATACAAACCAACATTGCAAAGTCATGTGCATCCTTTCAAGCACACCCTTCTCATTAACCTGTGGTGAGTTATTCCCAATTTTCGATGAACAAGTAAGGTTTTATATGTAATATAGTTAAATAAAGAGCAAAATGTTTTATTATTATATTATTATTATTTGTGCCTTGGTCCTATAAGAGCTCTTTGCGACTTCCCATGAGTTGGGTTGTCACAAAAACTCACACTCATTCTTATGTTTAATAAATGTATCGTATAGTGTGTGTGTGGCAGGCTTACAATGATGGCAAAAAATAACATTTGAGAGTGCGCTGACACTGGTGCTAGAGGGGGTACGCAGCTGGAGGTTGAATATTTAAAGGGGTACGGGACTATAAAAAGTTTGGGAACCACTGTGTTAGAAGAAACCTAAATAACCAACCCATAAAGTAAAATGTAACATCCATGTATGGCCAGCTATGTAAACTTTAACATTGATTTATCCTGCAATAGATGTCATTCAATTTGTAATATACATTTTTGTTTTCTTCTAATGCCTCTTAAGGGGAAAGAAATCTAAAAGTAACGGAATGTAATCAGATTATAATACTGAGTTTGGGTAATCTGATTACAATTTTGGACAGGTAACTAGTAACTGTAACAGAGTACATTTAGAAAATAACCAATCCAGCCCTGCCCTTATGTAATGGTAGTAAATAGGGCCAATGAAATGATGTATATAATGAATAAAAAAATTACAAATTATGTATTGCAGCATTAGGTAAGACTGAGGAATACTGCTTGCCCCATTTGGGTCCCCACAATGAGCCAATCACAATCAAGCATGACATTTCTGTGGCAATTTAATGTAAAACATTCAATGTGCATGGTCCCTGATAAACCACTGAAGCACACACAACCATCCAATCCTTTTTTAAATTTGTATTTAACCTTTATTTATCCAGGCGAGTCAATTAAGAACAAATTCTTATTTACAATGATGGCCTCCCAAGCAGAATCACTGTCACACCTGCTTCAGCACATGAGTAAGTCTCCTCATTTATCTTTGCTATTCTATCTGCTTCAGCAAACCAAACTGTATCAATAGAGGAGGGCTTCACTCTCACTTGCCAATGGCCTTTATCCATCACAAATAATTAAATTGAGCCGTCCTTCCCAACTATGTGACAGCCATTTAAATCTGTCTGTATGACTAGTCTTTTGTTCTCCTGAGAGATTGAGATTGATGAAACAGCCCATGACATATTTGTCTCTCTCTCTCTCTGCTCCCCCGACCTTGCTGACTGACAGGGAGTCCACATTACAAACAATTAAGCCAAAGAGTTTCTGGAGATGGGCAGATTGGCTCTGAGACAGGACTATAGACAGTTCATCGATTCATGGGCTGAGCTCAACCCGTCCGTCCACAGCCTGTGTAGGAACGAGCTGTCTTGCCTTCAAAGAGACAGAGATGGATTCTGTTCACAGAACTGTAGATACAGAACTGCTCCAGGCTCTGTGGACTGACCGACCACACACAAGAGACAGGCCAGAGAAGACTAAGTAAACTAGTACGCTGTGAAGTTTATCACTTCTAACTCATCTCACAGACAGGCACAGACATTCCTGCAAGCAATGATAGAAAATAACACAAAGTGTTGTATAACAGCTCATAAAATGGACACAGAATAAAGTAACCTACGGTTGATAAACTAAGGAATGTAAGGGTATATCATAGTAGTGCAAGCATACAGTTGAAGTCAGAAGTTTACATACACTTAGGTTGGAGTCATTAAAACTCATTTTTAAACCACTCCACAAATTTCTTGTTAACAAACTATAGTTTTGGCAAGTCAGTTAGGACATCTACTTTGTGCATGACACAAGTAATTTTTTCAAGAATTGTTTACAGACAGATTATTTCACTTACAATTCACTGTATCACAATTCCAGTGGGTCAGAAGTTTACATCACTAAGTTGAATGTGCCTTTAAACTGCATGGAAAATTACAGAAAATGATGGCAATGCGTTAGAAGCTTCTGATAGGCTAATGGACATCATTTGAGTCAATTGGAGGTGTACCTGTGGATGTATTTCAAGGACTACCTTCAAACTCAGTGCCTATTTGCTTGACATCATGGGAAAATCAAAAGAAAATCAGTCAAGACCTCAGGTACAAGAGTATCTATATCAACCTTAAAACGAGTCCTATATCGACATAACCTGAAAGGCCGCTCAGCAAGGAAGAAGCCACTGCTCCAAAACCGCCATAAAAAAGCCAGACTACAGTTTGCAACTGCACATGGGGACAAAGATCATACTTTTTGTAGAAATGTCCTCTGGTCTGATGAAACAAAAATCGAACTGTTTGGCCATAATGACCATTGTTATGTTTGGAGGAAAAAGGGGGAGGCTTGCAAGTCGAAGAACCCCATCCCAACCATGAAGCACTGGGGTGGCAGCATGATGTTGTGGGGGTGCTTTGCTGCAGGAGGGACTGGTGAACTTCACAAAATAGATGGCATCATGAGGAGGGAAAAATGTGGATATATTGAAGCAACATCTCAAGACATCAGTCAGGAAGTTAAAGCTTGGTCGCAAATGGGTCTTCCAAATGAACATTGATCCCAAGCATACTTCCAAAGTTGTGGCAAAATGGCTTAAGGACAACAAAGTCAAGGTATTGGAGTGGCCATCACAAAGCCCTGACCTCAATCCTATTGAACATTTGTGGGCAGAACTGAAAAAGCGTGTGCGTGCAAGGAGGCCTACAAACCTGACTCAGTTACACCAGCTCTGTCAGGAGGAATGGGCCAAAATTAATCCAACTTATTGTGGGAAGCTTGTGGAAGGCTTGTGGAAGGCCCCCAGTTAAACAATTTTGTTTGCTTATGGCCTTTACAGCTCATTGAGTGCGCTCATAGTGCCAGCGTCGGTATGTGGTGGTAAATAGATGGCTACGAAAAATATAGATGAAAACTCTCTTGGTAGATACTGTTTTCCACAGCTTGTCATGAGGTACGCTACCTCAGGCGAGCAATACCTTGAGACTACCTTAATATTAGACATTGGGCACCAGCTGTTATTGACAAATGGACACACACCCCCACCCCTTGTCTTACCTGACGTAGCTGTTCTGTCCTGCCGATGCACTGAAAACCCATGCAAACTGTATATTATCTGTGTCGTTGTTCAGCCACAATTCGGTGAAACATAAGATATTACAGTTTTTAATGTCCCGTTGTTAGGATAGTCTCAAACGGATCTCATCCAGTTTATTCTCCTGTTATTGCACGCAGGCCAATTGAACAGATGGTATAGGCGGCTTACCCACTCACCAACAAATTCTCACAAGGCACCCTGATCTGCGCCCCCTGAAACTCCCTATTTTCTTCATGCGAATGATGGGGATTTGGGACTTGCAACATTATATTATATCCTTCGCGTCAGACTCATTAAAGAAAAAAATCTTTGTCCAGTTCGAGGTGAGTAATCGCTGTTCTGATATCCAGAAGCTCTTTTCGGACATAAGAGCTGGTAGCATCAACATTATGTACAAAATAAGTTACAAACTATGCGAAAAAAACAGAACGGCAGCGATCCCCTCAGGTGTCATTCGAGCCATCAAATCCTAGCTTCCTCTGTCCTTGTCTCATTAATTCCTCTCAAGGCTCATTGGTGGAGGAGGTCTGAGAAAACAAGGAGTGGACAGCTAGTAATGTTTTCAGACATTTCCCCCTCTGACTAACAGAACTGGGAGGTCAAAGGTAAAAAAAACAAATTGCAATGAATACATCATTTACCCTGTCTCTACTCAAATGTAATAAACTCAGCAAAAAAAGAAACGTCCTCTCACTGCCAACTGCGTTTATTTTCAGCAAACTTAACGTGTAAATATTTGTATGGACATAACAAGATTCAACAACTGAGACATAAACTGAACAAGTTCCACAGACATGTGACTAACAGAAATGGAATAATGTATCCCTGAACAAGGGGGGGTCACCAGCTGCATTAAGTACTGCAGTGCATCTCCTCCTCATGGACTGCACCAGGTTTGCCAGTTCTTGCTGTGGGATGTTACCCCACTCTTCCACCAAGGCACCTGCAAGTTCCCAGACTTTTCTGGGGGGAATGGCCCTAGCCCTCACCCTCCGATCCAACCGGTCCCAGAAGTGCTCAATGGGATTGAGATCCGGGCTCTTCGCTGGCCATGGCAGAACACTGACATTCCTGTCTTGCAGGAAATCACGCACAGAACGTGCAGTATAGCTGGTGGCATTGTCATGCTGGAGGGTCATGTCAGGATGAGCCTGCAGGAAGGGTACCACATTAGGGAGGAGGATGTCTCTCTGTAACGCACAGTGTTGAGATTGCCTGCAATGACAACAAGCTTAGTCCGATGATGCTGTGACACATCCCCCCAGACCATGACGTACGCTCCACCTCCAAATCGATCCCGCTCCAGAGTACAGGCCTCGGTTTACACATTTAGATGTGTGAACAGTCATCCACAACAACCACAATCCGTATGGCGCAAATAGCTAAATGAAAGAGCAGCAGTGTGATTCGCATCAATGCACTATGTAGATATCAATAATAAGTGACATCCGTATCGCCGTAGACTACTCCACTGCTGTCATCCTTACCTCCAAGCGTGTATTCAAATTGGATAATCTTTGGATGCCGACAGCAGTCGCACAATTGGAAGACATAGCTTGGACTGTAGCCTACAAAAGCATATTCCTGCTCTTTTCCCTCAATCCATCAAACACATTTGGTGTGTCATCATAGTGGTATCTGATTTGTGGTCAGACTCGCTCAGGTGGAACAAACTTAAACTTGCGCCTTTTTTCAATGCTGATTTGAATGTCATTGAGAAAACAGGGTCAAATATTTTTGGGGCACAAACATTCTTTCTGAATTTAAAAGTAATCCTCAAAATAATCATCTAGTTTTCAAAAAGTATCTGTAATCTGATTACAATATTTTAGCTGGTAACATAACATTATGTTACTCCCCAACCCTGCATAAGGGTGATAAGGGGAAGGGATATGTGTGTGTGTGTTGTGTTGTGTTGTGTTGTGAAGCAAGTGACATCTGTGAAAGACAGCTAACACATAAAGGTCAGGGGATGACAAATTTCTGGCAACAGGAACAAGGAGTAATGTACCAGGCGACTCGACAGCACTACCGTCTTTGACTGCCCACTGAGTTAATATAGAAATATAGGGCCTTCTCTTGTTCTAATGTTTTTTTGCAATGCTTAAAAGATAACCTATATTCTGCTTCCCTGGGACATAGGGTGTATTAGCTACATGTCCTCCCTGTGTTAGCTTAACTAAAGCAGAGGCAAGTTGTCCCTCCCGTCCGACTCATTGAAGAAAAACTCTGTCTAATCTGAGGTAAGTAATCACAGTTCTGGTGTCCAGAATCTCTTTTCGGTCATAAGAGACGGTAGCAGCATTATGTACAAAACAAGTTACGAACAACGTGAAAAAACTAACAAAATAGCATGGTTGGTTAAGAGCCGATAAGACGGCAGCCATCCCCTCTGGCGCCATCATAGATTGTTGAGCTTGTTACACAGTGATCTCAAGGCTATGTGGTGAGAGTACTGAGGCGAGTGGGGAGTCCTTTGAGCAGCTCATTGAGGATGCTAATGGTGACGCCAGGCAAAAGGCACAGAGATAGGGCTGTCTGAGAGACATCTACAGCCAATAAAAATTCATGATTATGGGTAATATGATGGAGAGACCTACATGCAGAGTAGTTTCCACTGTCAAAACTATAGGAGGAATGACAAGAAAGACACCTTTCTCTTTTCTTTGTTTTTGTAAGTTTTGCTCAAGGGAATGTATATAAATCTACATTTCAACTTTAGAGTTGTAACATTCAGAGACACTGCTGAAATGTATATTTCAACAGGTAATCACATTTATACATCTGACTGTGCATATGCAATGTTACTAATGCTAGTGACTTCTATGGGGTTTCTTTGCATCCATGAACATTATTTCCTATGTGGTAGTTATTCATATAAGCTCAAATTAAAAAACAGTAACACTTTGTGTCTCATAAAAAATACACACCAGTATTTAACAATGATTCATACAAGAACCCGTATTGTACCCTGAATTTGCATGATTCCACATGACGACAGTATACTTATTGAGATCTGCATTACACACAATATAATGAGAATCAGGCCACCAGAATATGTATTCCAGTCTGGATAATGTTATTTAATTCACTTTAATTGCTTTTTTCCCACCCTATAAAGCATCTGTTTGGCTTGAGATTCCCATTTATCCACAAAAGGCTCCACCAGGGGTGGGCAACAAATGGCCCGTGGGAGGTTTGAGTAAAGAAAATGCTTACTTTGGGTAAAAAAAAAATACTCCAGGCCTCTCATGAATGACTAAAACTAGATCGAAATTATGTAGAAATTATAATGGACCTATACGTTTTCAAATAACTGCCCTTTTTCTAGCCCGCGAATTGTTTTGACAAAGAAATTGGTCAGGAAGAATATCTGTGCAGCCCTCGGCTGAATTTTGAAATCCAAATGTGGCCCTCGATCTTAAGGAAGCCAGCAACTATTAGCTAGACTATTATTAGCTGTAGCTGTCTGCAAAAGTGAACAACTTTTTTCCCTCTCTGTGAGAAAAAAATATGTTAATTTGACCCCGCCCTGGGTGGGATACAATGAGCTTCCTAAACAAGGTAATTAAGGCGATACTTTATGACACTGCATGGCAAGGTGCCCAATCAGAATTAATTTTGGGATTTTAACAACAACAACAACAACATTACTACATCCCCCCTCCCTCCCCCTCCTCAGATCATGAGCGCACACCTGGCATATAGCCACTGTACCGGTCTGCACTACTGGAGTGGGGGCAAAAATTCTATCTGGGAGGTTTTGCCACCCCATAGAGCTGGACCTGATGTGCTTGCTAGTGGTGATGACAGTAGTCAGACAGACAACTTTACCAGGATGAGCTTAGACTCAAAATATACTGTCAAACTCTTCCCTAAAGCCTTATCAATGATGAAGCACACTAAATGACACGTTGTTTGCTATGCTAGCTAACTACATGTAAAATAAGACTACCCTCACACATGAATACTGATCATGAAAAGCATGCAGTTATAGTGCCTTCAGAAAGTATTCATACCCCTTGACTTATTATTATTATTTATTTTTTGTTACAGCCTGAATTCAAAATTGATTAAATATATATTTTTTCTATAAATCTACACACAACACTCCATAATAACAAAATGAAAACATGTTTTAGACATTTTGGCAAATCTATTGAAAATTAAGTAAAGATATTTCTCATTTAAGTAATTATTCACACCCCTGAGTCAAAACTTTGTAGAAGCACATTTGGCAGCATTTACAGCTGTGAGTCTTGCTGGGTAAGTCTCTAAGAGCTTTCCACACCTGGATTGTGCAACATTTGCCCATTATTCTTTAAAAAAAAATGGTTGTTGATCATTACTGGACAACCTGTTTAAGTCAAAACTGTAACTCGGCAACATTCTCTATCTTCTAGGTAACCAACTCCAGGGTAGATTTGGCCTTCTGTTTTAGGTTATTGTCCTGCTGAAAGGTGAATTAATCTCTCAGTGTCTGGTGGAAAGCTGGCTGAACCAGTTTTCCTCTAGGATTTTGCCTGTGCTTAGATCTATTCTGTTTATTTTTTAATCCTGAAAAACTCCCCAGTCCTTAATGATTACAAGCATACACATAACATGATGCAGCCTCCACTATGATTGAAAATATGGACATTAGTACTCAGTAATGTGTTATTTTGGATTTGCCCCAAACATAACACTTTGTATTCAGGCCAAAATTAAGCCACATTTTTTGCAGTTTTACTTTAGTGCCTTGTTGCAAACAGGATGCATGTTTTGGAAAAAATCTACGTTTCAGTAAATGTGCGGGTTTTAGCCAGCCGGTTAATTTTCAATCGCAGTCCCTGGGCAGGTTATTAAAAATAATTACAACAACAATACAGATAAACAATGAGCAGTGAGCACATGCAGAGTAACATAGGACAAGCAACACGTAGCAAGCAGACCGAGCAATAGCACAAAAAGCAACTAAACAAACTATGTACATAAAAGCAACAGTGTTTACACACCTCAAAAGCTACAGACCACAGATAACATGGAAAGCGGCAATACAAGTCTGATTGTCCTTTAGCCATGTCTTTATGTTTTTTGAGAAGGTGTGATAGGTGGTGCAGTTATGTGTGTCTGATGGCAGTGTGTTTGTAGACAGACTGAATGGGTTTTAATGTTGTACAGCAAGCTTGGGACCAACTAGTCAAGCAGTATGTTAAGTGGGGGAGTATCATAGCATGGAAGTACAGTTTTGCTGCCTCTGTAGTCAAACAATTTAGTATTGGAAATTAGCTAGGTTATCTTTTCACCTGCTTTTTAAAAAGGAGGTTGGAATCAAGTGTGATAGGTACTTAAAATAGGATACCACCTGGAGATTCTCCCTTGACACATACTGTAGACATCTGGCTCAGTAGCATCTGTTGTCCTCTTTGTGAAGAACATGCAGACAGTTGTTTTTACATTGAGATGCAAACAGGAGTCACTGCCTACCCCTTTTGGTGTAATAAATATCGGAGCTCAACCATCTGCCTCCTGTGTCTGCATTTGGGTCTTGCCTTGTGCCCTTATAGTTTGTCCATCTTGGACTTCACATTTTCCAGAGGTAAGCAGTTGGAAGTTCTTAGCTCTGAAGCCAAACTGCATGGAGTGCAATGTGAAGAGAATGTTGTTTAGGTGGGCAATCAGTCGCTCTGCTAAAACTTTCAGCAACTTGACACCACAGGTAGTATACTAATGGACCTGTAGTTACTCACGTCAGCAGGGTAACCTGATTCAAAGATAGGTATTATTATGGCCGACTTCCAGAACTTTAGAAAAGCACACCCTGACCAATATATGTGTTGGTGACCTTAGTTATGGGGCCAGTGAGTGACTCTATAGTTTTTAAGAAAAATAAAGTCCAGCCCAAACACATCTTTGGCTTTATAGTTCTTTAGTGAGCTAATCACCATGTTCACCTCTGACTCAGAAACCTCCGTTATGGTGAAGACAGTTTGAGTGTCGTTCACTGGCGCTGAGCCCAAGAAACCAGTGGAGGGGTTCTGTGTCAGTACCTTGAAAGAGTCAACAAAGCAGAAATTGAAGGCTGTTGCTATTTCGATTGCATCCTGTGTTAGATTGTCATTCATATTGATTTATTTTCACTCTGTCAATTAGATTAGTATTGTGGAGTAATTCCAATGTTGTTGATCCATCCTCAGCTTTTCTCCTATCACACCCATTAAACTATGTAACTGTTTCAAAGTCACCTTTGGCCTCATGGTGAAATGCCTGAGCAGTTTCCTTCCTTTCCGGCAACAGAGTTAGGAAGGATGCCTGTATCTTTTATAGTGACTGGGTGTATTGGTACACCATCCAGTGTAATTAATAACTTCACCATGCTCAAAGGGATATTGAATTGCTGTCGTTTTTTTTTTTACTTTTACCTATCTACCAGTAGGTGCCATCTTTACGAGGCATTGGAAAACCTCCCTGGTCATAGTGATTGAATCTGTGTTTGAAATTCCCTGCTTGACTAAGGGATCTTACAGATAATTGTACATGTGGGTTACAGAGATGAGGTAGTCATAAAGAAATAATGTTAAACACTGTTATTAAGTCCATGTAACTTATTATGTGAATTAAGAAAAAAACTCCTGAACCTTTTAGTCTTGCCATAATAAAGGGGTTGAATATCTATTGACTGCAGACATTTTAGCTTATTTGTAATTAGTTTGTAAAAATGTCTGCAAACGTAAATTCCAATTTTATGAAAATTTTATTCAGGCTGCAACAACAAAATGTGTAAAATGTCAAGGGGTGTGAATACTTTCTGAAGGCACTGTACTTGTATAACTCTAATGATCGAGCTAAATGTGCACAATTCCTTTGCATGGAAAAATTGGAAATTAGTTGTTCTGGCTGTGCTTTTTAAGAGGTGATCATAATACAACCAAATAATTGTAACATTTCTTAAAGGCCCAGTGCAGTCAAAATCGTGTTTTTGTATTTCCACGATATGAGGTTGGAATAATACTCTGAAATTGTGAAAACTATGATAATTTAAGAGCTGTTTAAAAAGACTGCCTGTTTTGGCATGCCTGGTGAGTAGGGCTGGGTTGATACCAGTATCGCAATATTATGGCAAAAATGAAAACACGAAGCAAATCGTGGAACTGTTTGGTCCTTTAAAAACCTGCCGTATGTAACTTTAGCTTGGAAAATAAATAAATGTGACAACATTTAGGGCTGTTTTCCTAAAGAAGTTAAAACCGCTTTTTGCTTTGTTTCCTTGCCACGATACTAATGAGTATTGCAATACTGGTATCCTCCCAGCCCTGCTGGTGACATAACCAGGTGATAAATTAGTTAATAGACCAACAAGAAAGAGTTCCAAACCTCTCTGCCAACAACTGCTAGTTTTCCCCTCCACACTCAAACAACTCCCAGACACTCTTAGAAAAATTCTTGCTTGAGAAACTGCTCTTTGCTTTTTTCTTTTAGACAATTTTAATTGAAAACAATTACAGTAAGGTACTTAATTGTTACCCAGAAATGATTTGATATTGAGATAAAAACGGCTGCAGTTGTCAACGGTTTTAGCGGTGCTGGGGGTCTCCCTGCCCCCTAGAAGGCAAATGGAATGTTCTGTAAATTACGCACGCTCTCACTGTGTAGCCTACTCCAAGTAGGCCTGGAGTAGACTAATAAAACTGCTTGGATTCGGTGGACTGATATAGGGTACACCGTTTTGAGATTATAATTACAATAGATTAATACGATAAAATGGCCCGCCCTGTTCTTCATTCACAACTGGTGATTACATAATAATGCATCATTTGCTTCCCCTCGCTCATCATCTCCCCCATTCTCCCCCATCATACTACACTTAATTTATTTAATCTGTTGTTATATGTGTGGAATTCATTTAGGTCTAGTTTAGGTTCAGTTTTGAGGCAATTATCGTCGGGGTGATTATCAAGTGGGCCCGGCACATTTAACTATCGGGAGAAGAAGTTGAGCAGGCCCTACTGTCGGGAGGATTTATTTAAAAAAATGAAATGCCCATAGCCAAGGCTATGGCTGCTGGTTATAACTACAGTTCTGTTTGTGAAAATAAGATTCTAACAACAACAGTGTATTATATAGGAAGGTCATGAAAACAATATACAAGAACATTTATTTCTAAAGAACAGAAAAACATGTTTTGATGTATCTGCGCTTAGTAGCCAAGGCTATGGCTGCACCATGCCAATGAAATCAACATATTAATTTAGCAGACATCACAGGCCCTGCCCTACAGTCAACACACATATATTTTACAGTAATGTAACGGAATATAACAAAACAAAATAGAAAGGGTAATTTTCCCAAATGACTATTGTTGATTGTCAACAGTAGGCTATTCACATGAGGAATGCATGGAACCAAGGTCATTCTGGGAAAAAGTTATATTTTGAAACAGATATCATCCGCGCGATTTGTAGAGTTGTACGGCTAAAATAGGTGCATTAGAAACCTTGGAATCTGCTCTTTCTGATATGGACCTCTGCAGGATGATATGGAAGAAATCCTATTTGGTAAGCTTAGATCCCTTCTTCGTCAATAAACGCTGTGCTGGTCATCAGTCTCTTCATTCTCTATTTTGACAATTGAAAGTATTGTCACCCATCAGACTATTGTCAATTTAACTGACTCAAATCAGAAGCTTCTAAAGCCATGACGTAGTTTTCTGGAATTTTCCAAGCTGTTTAAAGGCACAGTCAACTTAGTGTATGTAAACTTCTGACCCACTGGAATTGTGATACAGTGAATTATAAGTGAAATAATCTGTCTGTAAACAATTGCTGGAAAAATGACATGCACAAAGTAGATGTCCTAACTGACTTGGCAAAACTATAGTTTGTTAACAAGAAATTTGTTGAGTGGTTGAAAAACGAGTTTTAATGACTCCAACCTAGTGTATGTAAACTTCCGACTTCAACTGTATTTGTGCGAAGGGAACATTTCTGGGATCTTTTATTTCAGCTCATGAAACATGGGGCCAACACTTAAATGTTTTTTTTTTTCTTCAGTATATAAGTTAGAAATGCCTTTTGGTCTTAGTTCACCAGTCTTACTCGATCACAACCCACAATATAATGTTTTAGATACATTAACTCCGAAATTCCATAACTACTAGAATGGTCATGACAGTCAGGCAGACCGGTGATATTTATTTCAATTGTGTAAATATTATTTAATAAATTGCTAAATGAATGCATTTTTCATGTTAAAATAGGTTATAAAAAACCTCAGGACACCTAATTTAAATTGTAATCAGTCAGAAAATGTGTTGCTTGATCCAGCAGCACATACTAGAATAAGACGATAGTTGCCTTAGCTGGCCCATCCAAACTACACCTAAACTAATTTGAAATGAATTTCAAACACATAATAATAATACAAAATACATATATATAATGATAGATGTGGCCTAAAGACAAGTTTAAGGCTTGGTCTCAAATGGGTCTTCCAAATGGACAATGACCCCAAACAAACTTCCAGAATTGTGGCAAAATGGCTTAAGGACAACAAAGTCAAGGTATTGGAGTGGCCATCACAACGCCCTGACCTCAGTCCCATAGAACATTTGTGGGCAGAACTGAAAAAGTGTGTGCGAGCAAGGAGGCCTACGCACCTGACTCAGTTACACCAGCTCTGTCAGGAGGAATGACCAAAATTCACCCAACTTATTGTGGGAAGCTTGTGGAAGGCTATCTGAAATGTTTGAACCAAGTTAAACAATTTAAAGGCAATGCTACCAAATACCAATTGAGAGTATGTAGACGTCTGACCCACTGGGAATGTGATGAAAGAAATAAAAGCTGAAAATAAAGTGGTTATCCTAACTGACATAAGACAGGGCATTTTTACTAGGATTAAATGTCAGGAATTGTGAAAAACTAAGTTTAAATGTATTTGACTAAGGTGTATGTAAACTTCTGACTTCAACTGTAGGTTATTTCTCTCATATTTGGAGAACAAATTTGTTTACATCCCTGTTAGTGAGAATTTCTCATTTGTCAAGAACTTCCATCCACCTGACAGGTGTGGCATATCAAGAAGCTGATTAACTACTTAGGGTGAAACTACCCGGTGAAATGTGGGTAACTAACCGGTGAAATGTAAGGCGCCAAATTCAAAATCCAAAAGTTGAATTATTAAACATTCATCAATATACAATTGTTGCATAGTCATCAAAAGCTCTGATTCTTGGCAATATTACAGCGTTGTCAGATTTCAAAAAGGCTTTACGGCGAAAGCACAACATTTGATTGTTTGAGGATAGCCCCTCTCATATTTTATGCATTAGCATAAATCCATAACCAAAGCGGGTCTCATAAAACGCATAAAATCGCTAATATAAAATCCCTTACCTTTCGAAGAACTTCTGCTGAGGGCTTCCCAAGTGTCCAACGAAGACATCCAATGGTTCTTTTGTTAGAAAAAGTCATTTATTATATCCATAAATC